>JAGPOW010000261.1:217029289-217060083 GCA_030014935.1 Caiman crocodilus | reverse complement strand
TAGGCGATAGGTGAAGTCCATCCTCCGCCAGCATGCTCTGCATAGAGAAATGTGGGCTGTGATCAAAAAAACCAAAGCCCACGTCGTAGCACCAACCCCAAAGGTGCTGGTTTACAGCCTTGATACACGCCTCGTGCTGCTTTCCCCGTTGACTCACCGGCAGAATGGAGGAAAACACCACCTGCGCTCCAATTGACTTGAGCTGCCGCCCAAGAGACTTAAAATCTTCCATGATGTCCTCCGGCCATCAAGTTTATCAAAAGATTTTAAAATGCCAGTTTATCAAAGCCAAAACTTTAAAATGGGAATGAAAAGATATTAAACTTTAGTTGGGAAGGTTTTTTAGCTCCAGGAAGGAATTTCTGGTGAAAAGCTGCAAGAAATAAATACCCTACAATCAGTGGTGTACTCTGGGTCTCTGGCAGCCAGGGGCCAATGCTTGCATTTGCGCTGCTCCCCACCCCGAGATGATCTGAGCAGGGTGTGGGGCCCCCTTTCCCATCCCATGGCACTTCTGCAGGGAAATGAATGGCGTGATGCACTGGACATGGTGAGGAGGGGAGGTGGCCTAAATTTCTGGCTGGAACAGCTAAAGAAATTTACAATCCACTAGGTTGATGGGGGAAGGGCAGAACTATACTCCATATATGGGAGGTTCCACAGTCTTTCTGTCTAGCTCTGAGGGGCCTGGCCGGTATCCCCTCCCCAGGCTGGCACACAAGGGATACGGCCCTCTCCCACCCCGCCATCAGTATGCCACTGCCTAGAATAGGTACTGAGGTATTTGTGGGAGAATGGACTTGAACCTGGGTCATCCATATCCCCAGGGTGCATTTCAACCATTTCTCTCTCACTCTGTACTTCTTTCCAAAGGATTTAATGATTTCAGTTCTGGCTATAGTGGTTACTGATGCTCAGGCTAAGTACTGGGGCTGAAAGTAGTAAACTGTCTTCACCCATCTTTAAATTTCCTTCAGGTTAATATTTTCAAAGTAAGAAATGTGGCATGACTTCAGTGGAGATGTCCCAAGGAGTCTTACAGGCATAATGGCCTGATGGGGAGTTAGAGAGAAAAACTCAGAAAATCTTTATGACAACCTTTGTGCATCTCTCCTTTGCTGCCCGAAGCGTCTGTATTTCAGGACCAAAGTATGTACACAGAACATTATGCTCTGTATCTGAAGGGGAAAGACTGAATTAGGGCCTTGTTGCATGTTATACTTGGGGCATGTTAACTGCACTTAAAATGCTGGTGTCTGAAAACATAAGCAGTAAAACACCAGCTAAGTGCTATCATAGCATAGCAAAATTAAGGCTTTTCCAGTGAGAAGTATCTTTAGATTGTATTACCTAACACACACTGAGCTAACGTCTGACTGCTCTGATGAAGTAATATGATCAGGAGATTCCAATGTGGTGCGATACAGTGTGGTGCAAGGGCTGGGACCAACAAGCGGCTGTTTGTTGGTCCCAGCCCCCACTGAACTGGAGTGGGTTCAATGGATCCAGCACTTAGGATGAGTTTCATGTAGATCTTAATAAACATTACCGTGTGACTGTTCTGAAAACTTTTTAACTCATAGTAATTCTATCTAGATAAAATGCATCCTAAGTGTAATGTGTGGTGAGGCCCATATATAAGCTTAATTTTCTTTGCTTTGTGCACCTTTTCTTTGTTTCCAGCATTGTAAAGCAAAGTCACAAGTGCCTGGTGGCAGCCAGGTATACTACAGCCTCTAGTGGATGAAGTAGCAGCAGCAGCTGCATGAGTAGTACCCTGTGGGAGTAAGTGAACTGTACCATATAGGAGGTCAGCTGCCCTACACAACACCTAGAACACTACTGGTAATTTTAGCATAGTTGGTGAGGCTGAGCTTCCTTTAGCTCTGTAAGACTAGAGAACCCATATAGATATTTTCCTTTGATCTACAGTATTCTGTTTCTTATTTAAAACGCTAGCATAATTAAGTCTTTCATGTTACTCAATACATTTCTTTTTTACAAACACTGAGAAGATAAATGGTGGTGAAGATCTCCATTTTATTTGACAGTTTTGGATATTATTATGTTTACTTATTGTGTTTACTTACCTCTTTATGCAGCACAGATGACAATGACATGGTCCTTCTCCACAGAGCCTAATTTTGAATTGCAGCTTACTGTTTAGAAATAAATTGCTGTCTATTAGCATTTTTGAACACTACCACTGAAACTTTGTCACTATGGTGATTTTGCTAGGCTATAGGTAACGAGTGAACTTCAAGCACTAGAAGGTGATATATTTCCATAGCTACTTAGGTTTCCAAAGGGTGAATATTAGGTATTTAATAGTGATTGGAGTTCCATAATTCATTCTTCATTCTATGATACAATTGAAGCTCTTTTCAGACTCTTGATAGGATTACAAATTCTAAATTATCAGGTTTTGATTTTAATTTAATGCTAACCAACCCAATCAATTTATTCAAAGAACTGGAGCCACTGGAACCAATTTGGAATATGAGGTGGCCTGTTTTTAGCTTCCTACCAATTGTTTGGAGGCTGAGGAACAGCATTTGTTTTCTTGGTAGTTTTATCTTATTTCTGCATGGTACTTTCTTGCTACTTATATTTCTGGCCCACATGACTTTGCAGAATAAGAAAGGATAGTTTTTGTTATTCTAAATATGTTAAAGGCCTCCTTCACACTTGGCTGTGTTCATTCCTCAGTCAAATTCATGGCCACGTCACCTTTACTTAAAATAGCTTCCTTGGCTGAGGACTAAATATTGAATTATTGTCATCCTTCTAATTCACCTTTACAGTAAAGTAAAACCTCATTCTTTCAACCTCTTCCAAATAACAAACTCTGAAAGTAAACATAATGTAGATAATAGGTTTTAGTAACCAACTGGGCATGACATGACAAATGTGAGAGTTTGCAGAGATCTTTGTTGCTGGCTGATTTAGAAGCTTTTACATTATACATGATTAAGTGTTGAATTTTTAGTTGTATTTGACACTTTGCAGTACAATGACTTCTCCTACTGATTGGATTTCCTTATAGAATTATGCAGTACAATGCTTTTCCTTTATGTAGTTTATTTTCTTTTAAGTAGCAGATCATGCTTTCAATAGTAATGGTCATTAAAATGTAGTATTTGCCAGTAGTTTCCACGCAGCGGAAAAGGAAACACTATGTAGTACATAATATACTACTATGTGGGTGTGTTTAAATGTGCATTTAAGCATGACTAACTGTAATGCACATTAAGTTAATTTTGGGGGTTGCATGGGGTTGGGGGTTGTATGGGGTTTGGGGTTAATGTGTTGTATGGGGTTGGGGTCAAGGCCATATGATTTCCTGTCTGCTAATGGGGTAGCTTGTGTCCACCAAAGTTCCTAGAGAGAGAGAGAGAATGAGTTCCCTGTGCTACTGTGTCTGGTATGGACACATGAAAGTTTAGCTTATTATCCTACAGTGCATTGTACCAGTATAACCCATGACTGCATTCCTGAGACTCTTAACAAGGATATCAATTAAAGTCTGGGGATGTTGACTGGGATATAAGCATCTATTCACCAGGAACTGGGAGGGAGACTACCAAATAATTTTCTACCCCACCACAATAGAACCAGTAACTCACCCATGATTATCATATCACATCTCTCCCATCCCCCCATGCTTACAGACCAACGCTTGGCAGTGTTTCTGCTTTCAGTGTAAACCTATTTATTTTGTCTTATCTGCTAGTTACTACAATGCCTGAGCTCTATTGATACTATTTTATCAAATTCCTTAAGATGTGTAAGAACAGAAGGACTATATTAATGTATATGAGTGTGGGGTACTAGTATTGCTTATGTGTCAATTTTGGCACAACAGAATGCCAGTTGGGGGATGGCAAAGGCTAATACTCAACAGATGGCAAAGTCCTAAAACCCATAATAATGGCTGCAGTTATTTTCATTACTGTCATTTGATGACACATACAATAGTGGGAAAAGACTTGAACTGGGTAATCACAGTAAATATACTCAAAAGGACCAGATGCACTTCAGACTATCAAAATGGTGATGGATGTTCAGGCTGAGTGCCACTTCTGCCCATATTCTAGGTACATTTATTGCTAAGGATTGGAAGCCACATTGCTTGTTGTCAAAGACAGGACTGGCATTTCCCCTTTCTGTAATAACAAGAATTAAACAAAAAGACATCTGCTGTACACAGACAAATTATTCTTCATAGTTGATGAGTCTGTGTATCATTATTGAATATATATAAATTTGGTTTGCAGATGCTCAGAATCAGAGATCAAAACACATGTTTTGACAAAAGATTGTGTTATGGATGCCCAAACACTTTAAAAAATAGACCAGAAATCTCTCTGAATTGTTCTGATAAAAATCTTATTACAGTTTAGGGAGGAGAGGGATCAGAAGATAATATCTCAATATGAAACAGTTTTTTCTTACAGTTGAAGAAGGCACTGAACTGTGACACCATCCTTATAAGGCTTTTTGTTTCCTAATTTGGAGTTTATGATAATCTGAGCTCTGGCAGAAAAAGACATTGGCTTTAGAAAATTAATTAGATCATATCTGAATATTCATATAACTGCTTTGCATCTAACTGTGTTAAAATAGTTCTTGTTGATTGCCTGGGGATTTAGGGATGACCTACCATGACCCAATTAAAAAAAGTGTACAACAAAGCAACCCTTTTTATGAGCTGTTCATTACAGAATCTACCATTATTATATGTTCACAGGTTTTAGCTCGGCTTGTGTTCACAGGGGTTTAGGGCAATCCTTTCATATTTATGTTATTTTTAAAAAAGTCATGTTGCTTAATTTAACAATTCTGCACCAGGCTCACAAGCTCAACAACAAAGCTGGAATATTTCACATCTGCCGTTGGTGATTTAACACTCTTAATATTAAGACAGCTCCAACTGTGACATATTTTAAACTGTCTCTTCCCTCTGCTGGGCTAACAACATAATAGGGATCAAGAAAACAGTTCTGAACATGGCATTGCTAAAAATCCCTGCAAAAAATTCTAGGTTAAGTCCTCTTTCTGACCTCACTTTTTGTAAGTGGTGCAAAGTAGACTGAGAGAACCTGCAGAAAAAAAGCTTGTTAAATCAGGCTGCTGTTTTGCCAGCTGATGCTGAACTGCTTATAGAGGGTCCTTGGTGCAAATCCTGATAGATTCATGGCCTCTATAAAGTAGACCATTAAGAAACTGATAAACGAGGGGGAAACTGTAAACCAGCATGAATAGGAAACTGAAATTATAACAGGACTTTTACAAATCTGTTGATAAAAAATCACACACACACACACACACACACACATGCATACATGAACACACACACACACACACACACACACAATATTGCAGCAGTGACAGCTAAACAGAACACAAGCTTTTGGAAAGGATTTTATTTTGCAAACAGGCTTCTTGGGTATTTTTGTTCCGCAATTTCAGGACCACTGAAGTCAAGGGGGGCCCAACCATATTTAATGTCTTCAAGCATCATACAGGAATATGCTGAATCTATGGAGATACTAGCTTCTCATGTTGATATGGGATCAAGCAGGTAAGGGTCGTATAGTTGAAGGTACTGAACTAGGGCCCAAGAATTTTGGTTTGGTTTCTAGCTTTGTCCCAGAAGCCAGAAAATGCTGGTAAATGCTTCTTAGTTCTAGATGATGGAGGCCATTTTGGAAAATGGCAAACTAGTGGTTCCACACTTTTTTTATTTTCTCTGCTCCAAGTGCAATATAAAATTAAAAAAAATAAGAGTGAGGTACACTCTTGTTGAGCTAGTGTAGCAGTAATTACATTAAGCTTGTCTACAGACACTTGGATATTACTGGTGGGCTTCAACTTCATTTACTATATTGATTAATTTTGACTATTGTATTGCACAGAAATACTTGAACAATCTTTCCAGGGAACTCAGTGCTATGTTCTGAAGACTACCATCTTTCAGGTTCAGCACATAGACATACCATGTTTTTTGCTACACAGTGCTATGGTTTCTAACCTTTTTTTCCTTGTTCTTGTTCTTGCTGTTGAAGTTCACTCTTGCAAAGACATTGTAAAAACATGAGCCATCCATACACAAAAGCACCATGGTTGCAACTGTTGCTAGAGGTGTAACTGGCTAGTTCTGTATCTAGGACAATGGCAGCACATGGTGGTTCACTGCTGTGGGAGAAGATGTCTCCTATTTTTCTGCTGTGGCTATGTGTTCAAGCAGCCACTGATTTTTGGTAGCAAAAAAAGGTGGTGGCATCTAGTCTCTGCCTAGGCACTGCTCCTGCACCATGCACCACTGCTGCTCCTCTATCCTTCCCACTGCTGGAGCTGGAGCTGGTATAGGGAAGGTTCAGGGTGTAGGAAAAAGGATAGGGAATGGGGGACAGGAGGGTAGGGTGCCCCCCTAGCTCCATTCTTGTGCCCCACCTCTGACCAAACAGTGCCCAGGGTTCAGGCCCTGCTTGTCTACTTATGGTTATGCTATTAATTGCTATCCCTGCTCAAGTCCATTTTCTCTTTTTTAAATTTTAACTGCTTGTAATGCTTTCTGTTACTTCCATCTACCTTTCATGCTGACTTCCAGAAGCAACATGTGGTGATGGATGCAGTCATCTGTTGGTGGTTACTTAGACAACTGAGTGCCATAGAAGCTGAGAATAAAACCTGGGACTGAGGTGCCCTATAGCTCCCGCTGTGTTAGTATTCCTATTTGTGTACTAAAGAGGGGATGCAAGTTATTCTGAAGGAAATATCTTTTATTTTTATTCCAGTTGTCTTTAGATAACTCCAATTGAGACTGAGGCCTCATTCTATTTAGATGCTGTGAGTATTAATCCTAGGAGATGTGGTGTGGACAGATTTAGTTAAAATGTTTCAGATATTTTTGAAACATTTCAAAGGGTCATCTGTACACACACAACCACTTTGAAATGTTCCAAAAGTGGCTGAAATACTCCAAACTAATGCCTCTTGAAATGAGGTACTATCTTGGAGCATTCCATTTTTGGTTACATTTGGACAGGGACAATGCCATGCAGAGAGGGAGAGTGGGTGGACAGCTTACCTGCTGGTCATCTGCCAATACTGCCTCAGGACTGGGGGGCACTGCTGGGTCCCCACTAGGACCACTCCCTATTCCACAAAGATCCCCGGTGGCCCACCTTTAGGCAGTACCCTGGGCCTTGTCCCCACTTGCATACCCATGGGTACCCTACTGATTGCTATTCCCTTTTTCTTTTACAGGGTTGTAGCTGGAGTTTCAGACTCCCAGCTGCACTGCTGGGGAATTTTCCTGCTTACCTGTTCATTTGGCTCATGACTCTCCCCTTCCCTCCCCACTTCCTGCTAGAACACTTTCTACCTCATACACAGATCCCTAGGCTGAAATATTTCCTTTATGAAATGTTTCCAAATGCATTTCAAATGGAAATATTTCAGTCATTACATCTTTCCACAGTGAATATCTGCCACAAAAATCTTGCCATCTAAACACACAAAGGGCAGAGAGAGAAATAAAGATGTGCACAGACGCATCTGGTTAGTGAAAGAACTAAAATCAGAATATGGGTCATCTTAGTGCCAATCTACTCTCTGATGCAGTAGGCTGCTTCCCATCCCATTTCAGATGCTGATTCTATGGGGTGAGATAGAGGAAGGATCAAATGGATTGATTCATCCACACTTCTCCTCTTCCTCCCACCCTTTATAGACTAATCTGATGCTGCACCTCAGTTTACCCCAAAACAATTTATTTATGTGTATAATGCACACACATATACATAGACATATTTATAATTTATAAAAATGAATCATTATTACTGTTTATAAAAAAATATTTGGTTACGAGTGCCTTTTTCTTAAATATCTTTGCTTCAAGTCAATGTTTGGGCAACAATCCTGAAACCAATTTTTAATTATGAAAATCAGTTCATGTTTTCATTTTAGCTACAGCAGGTGTACAAACAGTTTAACGTCAAAATTATATTCATTCCAAACTGCTACGTATAGAGGTAACAAGATTTCAGAACTCCTTGAAATAAAGCAGCAGCAAAGTGTGTATTTATAGAATTTTCTTTCAGGTCACATACTAACACATGATTTCTTGCAGAACTAATACCTCAGATTAATTCCATATGCCTTGCATTGATAGTTCCTATTTTTTACTTCAATTAAAGCTATTTACCTTAAGATAAAGATCTTTTCCTTATTGACTTAAAATATTTTTCTACTATGAGGGGAATTTCCAGTTCTAGATGATTTGGACCTAATCTGGATATTTTTGAAAGCTGTGGGAATCTTCTCGTTGGTTTTGGTTAGTACTGGAAAAGCCCCTTTGTAAGTACCTGCAGGAAAATATAATTTAATAGTTTGCACAAAGTCATCAGAAACATATCTTGCCAAATTAACAGTTCATTCTTTGGCATAATAGCAAGTTAAGGTGCAGCCTTGCTCCCAAGTAAAGTCAATGGCAAGACTCCAAACTTTGTGGCTTGACTCATTTTAGTGAATAAGTAGTCCACATTTTCAAGAGTGTTGTCTAATTTGGGTGCCAATCTTGGGACTGATTTTTCAGAGGAAGCCATGAGTTCTCAGTAACCTTTGAAAAAACAGCTCTAAGGACCATATTGCATTCCACTTATCACGTGTTCAAATAGAATTAGGCACTTAGTACGGTTCTACTCCACCCTATTCTGTTCCATTAATGCTTTCATCTTATTCATAAGACGGAGTCAGAGAAAGAACAGTGAGGAAGAGGAAAACTCTCACCTTTTGCATCAACTGTTTTTCAGGAACTTGAAAAGGATGGAACAGAATCACATTGTAGGTGCCCAAGTCCATGTAGGGACAACATTTTCAAAAGGTGTAATATTATCTGTGTTTAAAAAAGGGCAACCAAAAACTAAAAAATATAAGGAGACCACTTCTAGAAATATACCCCTGTACATACAAGTTTAATATCATAAAATCATAGAAAGAAGGACCAGGAGGGACCTATAAGATCATCAAGTTCAGTCCCCTGCAATGGACAGGAGGTAATTGGGCTCTTGGGCTCAAATGAGTTCAATGAGGTATATGTTCAGCCTTCTCTTAAAGAGCACAAGAGATGGCAACTGCACCACCTCTGCTGCAAGTGTGTTCCAGATTCTAGTAACCCATACAGAAAGGAAGTTTTTCCTTATGAACAGATGGAGTGTTGAGCATGTTTCCTCATAGCAATGTCTTTAGAAATATAAAATGTGCCTTTGTTTCATAACATTATAAAGAATCGGCACCTTTACAGCGCTTACTTAATCCAGTCTATTTTACAGCATGTAGGCTTGATCCCAAAAGGATGTGAATAATTTGCATAAAGCATAGAAAAGGAATAACAGCTAATTATGGTTTTGAATAGATAGATTTTAAGTCTATTGTTTGAGGAGCTCTTTTATCATCAGTGGAGTGATGGATTAGCTCTTTAAAGGAAAATGGCAGTAATTAGTTATAATACCTGAGAGAACTCAATAAATATTTACTAAATTAGGATTATTTATTAGTGGTATTACAGTAGTGCCTAGAGGCCTCCACAGAGATCAAGGCCCTTTTGTATTAGGCACTGTATAAAAACATAGTATGAGACAGACCCTGACCTAATGTGTTTACAGCCAAAAATAGACAACAGAAAGAGTGAGGAGGGAAAGAGAAGCAATGTGACTTTGCTTGAGAGTTAGTTAGTGGCAAAACAAAGAATAGAGTGTCATCTCTCAACTACTAAACTAGTGTTCTGTCTATATTTGTTGTCAGGACAACGTTTTCAAAAGAAGCCTTTATAACTATCTAACAGCAGCTTTGGGACAACCCCTTGGAGTTTTTCCGCCAGCCCTCTATTGCATAGCATATCAAGTGTGTAGTTTTGATACTTGCTTTGGAGGCCATATACAATGCTTTCCATTTTACGCATGTATCTTTTTAGGTTTTCCTCTTTGTCATGGAAGAAATGTTCTTAATTTCCTTTGAACAGGTTTCCTCATCCATTCGCTCACCTTGGGCACTCTAATTATTTCAGCAACATCCCCTTAAATTCTACAGTATCTCTCAGCTGCCAAGCTCTTTCACTAAGCCTCTTACCCTCCTATATCTTCTGTCATGTGTGCTCAAGTCCCTAGCCTTCTCCAATGGCTTCTGCCCCTTGCCTGCTATCTTTCTGTCCTGGTATCCTCAGGGAACTCTTACGCTGGGCATTGCTACACTTGATGCTACATTGCTGTAGCGATGCACTGTGATGACATAGCGTCCACAGGTGTCTACACATGACCAGCAGCTACTTCACCATAGTGGCTTGTTCCCCTGTTATAGCACACCTCTATGACGAAGTAGCTGCTAAAAATAACTTTGCACTGTGTGTATGGCACAGTACAGGTGGAATTAATAAAGCACAGCATAGTAGCAACATCGCCATAGGGCAACGTGTAGACCACCACTTGAAAAGCAGAGTCTGAGGCAGATATAAATCTGTGCTTTGAAATCAAAAGAATTGAAGTCTTTAGCTCTGCAGGTCCTCTGTTAGACAAGTAGCTTATATTGCTTTGTCCTTTTCGTAATCTATTTTCAGATAGCTGATCATCTTCTTCCCTCCTGCTTGCATCCTCATTGAAAAAGTGATGGAATGGTCAGCAAATGAATAGTTACAGCAATGATGTGAAAACAGCAAGGCAACCGTACCACAGAATGTACTAAGCATTCAGTTTCTGATATATGACTTTTATTTAAAAAGAATGTAACAAAGAAGAGCATGAATAATTGCTCAATGCAGCTGAACTGGTGTAATCCCTTTGAGCACAGGGAGAATGGACAGTGGGCCCATATCATGTACACAAATATGGAAACTAAACTGTATTCTCTGTACTGGTAAGATTATTTTGGGGGGCAATGCATGGTAGGGTGAAGATATCTAAGGAACAGGGACAATAAATCTACAATCACAATGGATCTACAATTGATCTCTATCACTTTTTTCTAGCCTATATATGATCTGAAGTTTAACTTGACCTCCGTTGTTACAACATAGTAATGTTAGAGTTTATTACTGTATACTGTTGTAATTCTAAAATCACCTTAATATTCTCTGATTTGGGTTCTGCAATGATATGACTGATTTTTTTAGTGAAAAGCCTTGGAGCATTCAAGTAGAACTTTATGGAATAAGGCTTGCTATACTCTAGATTAACGGTACCCAATCTAATTGTCTAGTGGGCCAGATGAGCAGGGCCGGGTCTCTCCATGGGCCAGATCTGGCTGTCTATTTCAATCTGGTGTTTGGAGCAGGTGCTGTGAGGCCCCATGTGGTCATGCAGAGTGGATAGTGGAGAAGTCCAGCCCCAATCCAGCCACGTGGGAGAAGGAGGCTCAGCCTGGCCCCAATCTGGCCCCATGGTGGGGGGGAGAAAGAGGTGGGTTGGGCCCAACTTGGCTAAGCAGAGGGGAAGGCTCTGCAGGAGGGAAAGGGACATGGCCCAGTCATGAACCAGCCACACAAGGGGAGGGAGTATGGCTTGGCCCTTGGGAGGAAGGGGGTGTGGTCTGGCTCCAACCTGACCAAGGGGACAGAAGGGGTTGTGATCCAGCCCTGATCTGGCCTTGCCAGGGAAGGGTAGTGGCCAGACTGTGATCTGCTGCGTGTGGTATAGGATTTTGGCAACAGAATTAACTGCACTGCTCCCTGCTGCTAAATTTCCTGATCCATGGTGAGACCTGCAGTCTGGATTCCAAGGCTCCATGAGCTGCATTTGGCACGTGGGCCAGAGATTGAGCACCCCTGGTCTAGATGGCTATTAAAATTACTTATTGTAGTTTTCCTTTGAGTAGTTTGTGCCTCTTATGGTTTTGAATGTAGGGATTAGTTACCATTCTTCATGCCATTTCAGAGGTACTTCATGTATATGGTTGCACAGCATTCCAAGAGGCTTTGGGATTTAAAATGTAGTGAGAAATAATGTGTTGAATGATTAATTGTAATTTTTCTAGTCTTTTTGTGTGTTCTCTTCAGAGAGAAATGTAAAAAGCTCAAAATGATAATAAAATTAAGTCTATATGTTAAGGGTTTAGATAATTTTACAGAATTAAGACAGTTTCTATGGGAAACCAGATAATGCTTGAGAATTTCAGAGAGGCTAAAATAATTAAAAGGTAATATTGTTCTCAATGGTTATGGTCTAGCTAGGAGAACACTCAGCATAACATTTCAGGCTTTACTCTATTTTCATTTGAGCATTGCAGTTTACCTTTAACATCATAGCGTATTATTTCATAGTTATCTGGGAAAAAAAGAGGGCTTACTGGAACTCAGGCAGAAGATGCTTTTGCAGATGTACATATAGTTTTTTGTCATCTTGCAAATAGTTCATGACTTGTTGCACTAAATGTGCAACACTGTGGGTGCATCTACATGTACCATTAAGGCGATGTGATAAACTCTGGCACAGTTTGTGCTGGAGCCAGTTGCTCCCAGGTGCAGCATCTGCATGGGCGCCCAGGACTGAAGCATTTTGAGAGGGGGTGGAGCAGCTCAGGTTGGCAGGGGGCCCAGGTCACCCCCAGGCTCTGGGTGGGAGTACAGTGTTGGGCATCAGAGGGACTGGCTGGGGCACAAAGGTACTAAAAAGCAGGGCTAGGTGGCAGGAAGCCTTGCACTTTAGCAGCCTCATGATCCAGCCAGCCTCTGTCACCAAGTACATATGCATTACAGAGCATGTAATTACTCTGTTGTAGGATAGTTCTGTCAGCGGAGTTAATTTGCTGTGCCCTAATACCCATGCATGTGTAGATGGTGACACTTTACTGCAGACCTACATGCACTCTGTTTCTACCATATAAACTGAATTCTGACAAGTCAAAATATATGCTGCTGTCTTCTGCCAAAAATGATAGAAACATATTTATAATTGATTTAAAGTTGAGGGAGAATCTAGAAGATCATAAAATTAATTTATCCAGCTAAAATAAAGCCAGAAGATGGCATTAAATGGGTATCCTAGACAACTTATTCTCTTCACAGATTACATCTTCCAGAAAAGTAATTTGATCTGTTTTTGCAAGTAAGACGAAAACTGAAAACAGTGTTTTTTTAATCCATTAACTGTAACATTCTACAAATGCTATTTTTCAAAAACGGTAACGGTGTCCCTACCCCAAAGCCTTACAACTTAACGTTCCACTTCTGAATGGACTCATCTCCTGCCCATGAAGCTGGCTGAGCACATGGAGGAGAATGTGCTATATCATTCTGTAATTAATAGAACTTTGCAAAAATGTTTGCAACAAAAGCTGAAAGCACATGAAATTCACAGGGTCAGTCATAACTTTCAAACTGACTTTACTGCAAAGTTAAATTTAAGTTCATGGATCTGGGATCCAAAGCTGAGCCTTGTTTCAAGTGAATTGAGCTACTGAGCATGGAAGTTATATATACAGCCTCTGAATTAAAACCTACTAGATCTTAAATGCTGAAGGCTGCAAGTAAGAGAGGAACAGTGAAAAAATGTTGGTTGCATCCAGTTCACTCTCCCTTTCAGCATCTACTCTCTGCCACTGTATAACACTGGACAAAATGGACCTATGGTCTCACTCAGTAAATGGCAATTCCTCTGTTCTTATGAATCTAGACCCACCTTTAAATGAGTTGACTGAGGGTCAGATTGTGAAGCTTCACCCTCAGGCACTGTGGTTTCCAGTGCTCCTTGTCATGCTGTGGGACTATTTCTACTTAGGATTCATGATCAAAATGATCTTTTTCCTGCAACTGGCCAGTTCAGGCTAATATGTGGGAGAGAAGAGCTGGAAATAAAACTCTCATTTGTTTATCTAAGCAATTGATCCTCCTTTCACAAGCATATACCTCTTCAAATTTGTGTGTCACAGAGTTCTTTTATGATATAGAACTTAAATAATATTATAGAGAACCAATGCATAAAATTCAGAATGCATAAAGTTCAGTGAACACCGGGGTGTAGAACCTGTGTTAGCTTTTCTTTTCAGACGTTAAAACAGTAAAACAGTACGGTTGCATCTATATGTACAAGTAAAGCGCCTGAATTTTCTGCGCAGAAAATTCAGGTTCATTAGAGTGTTCCCTGGTGCATGTTTACATGTGCACCCCTGTTGGGAGCAAATTTTGCCCAACAGAAGCAGCTCAGTTTAGGTCGCTCCTTCCCTGCTCTGTCCCTTGTAGCAGCCAGGGGGGAGATCCAGGCTTCCCTGGGTGCCAGCCTCAGGCAAAGGGCATTTAGTTCCAAGTTCTGTAGGGAAGTGGGGTGCTGCCTGGCTCAGCGGGCAGCTCTGTCCCAGCCAGGGGGAGATGGGGTGGGCTCTGTGGGGAGGAGTGGGAGAGCTGTCTTGGCTGGGCAGGCAGCAGCGTCCCAGCAATGTGGAGATTGGGACCTAATCTCCATGGGGCAGGGAGAGCTGTCCAGCTGCTGGGAAGCTGTCTGCCAGCCCTGTGGAGATTGGGCCCTGTCTGGATCTCCATGGGGCTGACAAGAAGCTGCCTGCCAGCTGGTACAGCTCCCTTTGTTCTGTGGAGATTGGGATAGGTCCCTATTTCCACATGGTTGGCAGGCAGTGTCCTGCTGAGCTGGGACAGCTCTCCCTGACCTCTGTGGGTCCCTGTTACCTAGGCTGACCAGGAGCAACTTGCTCCCTGTCAACATCTACATGTGTGATACAGCTCATTATTAATGTGCTATTTTTTTTAGTACCTGTGCCTACTATGAGTACCAGGAAACGGCATATTAGACTAATGTACTGTGCAGTAATTGCTGTGCACATGTAGACAGTGATAATTTACTGCCCATTAAATTAATGGGCAGTAAAGTGTCTCATCTAGATACACCATATGTGTATCAGTTATTTTCAAAGGCCTTAAAAGCATGAATCATCCAGCTGAACTTAATTTGAAATGTTTAACAATTTTATTCCTGCAAATTACAAGCAAAGATTTCTCTTTAGTTTCATACAAATATATATTTAAAGTTTAGAGTAGAAAATGATTGTCATGTTTGTTGGGAAAAAATAATCAACAGTGGGATATAAGCAGCAGGCTGAGGGTACTGTTTTTACCTGGCAGTCATTTTGATCAAGATACTGTATTGCTTCTGCAAAAGTCTATATTATATTTTTGTGTGTGTTTGTATGCACTGACATGCACACATGTTGATATATACACTCAATAGAAATATACATGTCAATCATGTATTTATTGTACATGCATATCTCTTGAGGAAGGCTAGCTACACTGGTTTCAGCCTCTCTTGAAAAGATGTGAAGACTGGTTTTACAGTGAAAGTAGAAGAAAGATAACCACGCTGGATTGGGGCTGGGCTGCCCTCTCCTTCCTTGACTTGGCCAAATGGGTCCCTGTGGTGTCTGCTTCACGCACCATCATCTTGATCTGACCGATGGAGAGACCCAGCCAAGCCCACTGGACAAAATACCACTGATTTAGACTGTATTTTTTGTTTATCAAGTAGAAACATAACTTTGAATTTCCAGGCTATCTTTCCAACATTGTTGCTTTTAGCAGAACTATAATGTCCACTTTAGAGTTTCTTTTTCTTTCTTTTTTTTTCTTATTTAATCTTTTTCTTTTGTTAAAAGAAAGTGATATTCTTTTCATCCTAAAACTGTTGGCTAACGTGGTTTCTTTCTTGGGAATGAATACAATGCCCTATAAATGTGCTTTCTTTTGAATTTTATTCAGAAACTTGAGCTAGTACAGAGCACAGCTGCCTGTTTCTATAGAGGTTCTTCTTAGGAAGTAGATTACGTCCTGCTCTTTAAATGGTACGTTGTCTATTTCTGGTTGCATTTCAAGTGTTGATTTTGATCTATAAGTCTCTATTATGTTTTCTATCCAGGAGAAATTAGAAGCCATCATTCTCATTGTATATTATCGTGGCATATGAGATTTAATAGGATGTTTTTACCAGCAGTCTCCCTATAGAAAGGTTGAGTGAGTATGATCAGGGAGCTCTCACTGAAGGGAGCACCTGAATTTACTTAGAATTGCCTAGAATTTATTTTCCCTAATGTTCCACAAAATCTATATTTTGTGATCTTCATGACAGCCTCTGAGGGCATTTATACATGTTCTCTGGCAGTGGGGGAAGTGAGGGAGGGTGATCTGAGAGCCACTCTAATTAAAGCACCTGGAGTGTCTAGTGTATCAGCATCCATGCTGAAAAATGGTGGTGGGATGCTTTAACTAAAGTTTGTCGAATGAGCTTTAGTTAAATAATTCCCACCATCATTTTTCAACGAGGGGACACTGATACATGAGATGCTGGAGGCTGCCAGAGCACAGTAATTGCCATGCTCCAGCAGACTCGAGTCTGCTTTGATGCGCTGTAATTACAGCATGTTAGAGCTGCCTCGCTGCTTGTGTATAGGAGTCCTGAGTTTTTTCTCAGTATTCAGGTACTTGTTATAAGGAGTGGCTTGAATGTGGCATCAGTAATGACTTGAATTTCATTTTGTTATTTGGAAAAAGCTGTCACTGAATGACTTTGATAGTTATGTTTTTTAAGTTGTAATGTTTGATATTGATTTACACTGGGCACAGATATTATGATGGACATGTTATAAAAAATTACATAATAAACAAGAATTTCCAACTTGTAAATCTCTTAATGGTGAAATGCTATTCAAGGAACATCTTCAAAGATCATTACACAGAGTTTTAGATAAAATGACCCTATCTTCAGCTAATCTTTCTTAATTAAGAAGCCTATCAATGAT
This sequence comes from Caiman crocodilus, assembly GCA_030014935.1. NCBI lineage: Eukaryota > Metazoa > Chordata > Crocodylia > Alligatoridae > Caiman > Caiman crocodilus. The sequence continues at coordinate 217,043,286 of JAGPOW010000261.1, read as the reverse complement.
ATGCAAAAGGACATAAGGGCAAACTTTTCCTACTGGAAAATTTCTGAATAATAAAATGCCTATACATTAGCCAAGTTTTGTACACCCCAATCTTCTCCAACGCCTGCAACCTACTCAGCCTTCATTTGGGTTGAAGATAACAATTTGCATTTACCTTTTCCCTTAAAATTTGGATATTCAAAAGGTAGAATAAAGGGAAACTGCCTGTGTGAAGGTATGCACTTCTTCACTAAGAGTATCAGTTGCTGCATCTACTGATTTTAGAATAACAATATGACTCATCAGATAAAAACTGGTAACAAAAGAACTCAGGCTAACTAGATCTAACAATTGCCTAAGGCGATAATTACTAGATAGAGAAGAGGGACATGAAATAGTCATTGAAACCTGAAGAGATAGCAAAAATGACTCAAATAGGTAACTTTTTAATTAAATCAAAATTGAATAAAGACAAAAGTACAGTTGCATCATCCACATGAATATTAAAATCACCCATCAGCAAAATTCTAATTGACAATGAAGTCAAGCCTGACAATAATTCACAAAAGTAATTCAAACAATGTATGGCTCTGGAATAGGGTATAAATAATAACTATAACAATGGAAAGATTAGCTCAGTAAATAAATACAACAAGCCTGATTCATCATTGCAATTGTGCTTAACATAACTTCAATTAAAAAAAAAACAACAGCATACTAATGTATCAAAATGTAAGTATTCAAAAATCTTCTCTTCTGCCTTTTCCATGTCCCTGGATCTCTGGAACTTAGAGGTCCCAAACTCCTTTCACAAAGTTACCCCCCCACCCATCTTCTCCTTAGAGGGCTAAGAGCTTGATAATCGCCTCTCAAGAGATACTTTGCTGGTTTGTTTTCTATTATCCTAGTTATATATCTTCCCTAGTGAAGCCATTGAGATTTCACTGTATTTACTAGTCTTGTTGTTTCATAGACCTTCTGCAGTTTCTAAGTAGGGATTTTGTCTCCATACATCATTCTTCCTCACTGGCTCAAAAATTTACCTTAATACTTAAAAGGTATTTTTAGTTGTCTCCTTTCTTAGTAAACAAGCCATATAAAACAATGTGTCATATAATTATCTTGATTGTCTGAAGCATGGTCTTTGCCAGAAGTTTTTTAAAACTAAAAACTGTCTGAAGAAACAAATAAAACCCCCACACTTTATAACTAAGATTTAATTTCCTCCCTCAAATTATTTATATGCACCTAAATATTTTAACTAACTTGCTGATGTTTATGGCTAATGGCTACTAGCTAGGCTGGTTTATGATCATGTTTGCCATAATATTTTTTTCTGGGGACTTTTGCTTGCAGCCTTATAGGATAGTTATCTGAATCACAAATAGCTGTCCTGAGGCTTCGAATACCCCAGCTGTTACTGTAGTTCCTTTAAGTCAGCAAGTATATGGTTTTTCTGAGAAACCTCATGTCTGGGCAGCCATATATTTCTTTTGGGTTTTCTTATGAGGAAAGATAGTACTTTTCGTAATCATATCTTCGGCTCTCACCTAATTTTCATCACAAAGATCCTCTTTCCCTTGGTTTCTACCAATTTCCCTTTCCTACTGCAGTCACCCAAAACTTTTTGATGTGGAACTCTGGAAGATCATTATTACTTCAAGTTCTTCATCAAAAACACATCGTTTATTACTTCAGTGGGAACATATATAGTGATGAGATTAATACTGTGCTCTCTTTCCTAGCCTTAGTAGCAAATTTGTTTGCTGATGGCTTCCAAGACAGTAAGTATTGATGAAAGTTATCACGTCCCATAAAACCTGTTCTTCTATTGTGCCTTGTAGCCTTTCCTCCACTATAAAACATTCTGTATTTGTTAATTGTTAAACACTTATTTTCCAGCCATCTGAAATCTTGCAAGGCTGTGATGTAAATACAGTGTCCTCTATTTGCTCCACTACATTTTGGAGGACTCCTGGTCCATGCAAGCTCAAAGTATTCTATGTTTCCAGAATCATTTGTGCATTCTCTAAGGTTTATTTGAAAGTTTAACAGCCAGGCTTTTATGGGATAAAGTTGTTAGAGTTGGACCTAGCTCCCAAACTAGAAAGCCAATTGATTCCTCTTTAGTCTGTCTCTTATCCTTCAACCTTTCCGGTTTGGAAGGTCACACCAGCAGCAAAACTAATAGGCACAACCTAATAGTACGTAAGTGCTTCCACCAGGTTCAGGTAACAATCTACATGAAGGATCAAGGTATTCAAGGAACCTAGCACTTTTAATAATTACTGTTCAAAACTATCATAGTGGTACTAAATGTACAATGAAAGTCAGTAATCAGGTTGCAAGGAAAGACATACAGTCATAATCAGTTCAATCAAATTGCAATATCCATAATATAAATTCAGTTCAGTGACCTCTCTTTATATAATTATCATCACCATCATTAAATTTTAGATGCCGAATAACAAATCTCTCTCTAAAAATCTAAATCTAAAACCAAAACTAATTAAACCCTAGAATATTAATTAGGCATCATACAGCTCTGAATATCATGTACAGGACTTGACTCTCCTTTGACTTACAGTAACCAAAGCAGGAATATGTTCATTCAAGGAAATAGAATTATGCCAGTGTAATGCTTGGCATACTGTATGGAAATTGACTGCAATATCTATTATAGAATATCCTATTGCAGCATAGCTATTTAGGAATATCTTCCTATATAGGCCTCACTTTTGGAATGAGGGTACTTTTTCTGATTTACTTAAATCCACTTTGGTAGTGTGTAATTCTAGTACAGTTCTCAGCCATCTCTAATTAATCAGACACAGTTAAAAACCCCCCCAGATTATTATATTGATACGTTGACAAGGTCTCCTGGGGCCACTGTGATTACTTAGTCTGACTCCTGTGTAACACAGTCCAGGGGACTTCCATTGATTAATCTTAATTTACCTACAGAACATAATTTAGGTAAACATCTAATCTTGGCTCACAAGCTGATAAAAAAAATCACCACAATTCTTGGTAAGTTGTTCCAATAGTTATTTACCTGTAACATGATAATATGTTCTTTATTTCTAGTTTGTTCTAACTTCAACTGCCAGGCATGAGAATCCATTGGTATATCTGTCTCCACCAGACTGAAAAGCACATTATCCAATTTGTGTATGTTCTTCAAACTGTAATTACATCTTTCCTTTACTTTCCCCTTTGATGAACTAAATATATTGACATCCTGGAGTCTTGCTGTAAGGCATGTTTTCCAATCCTTTCATAATTTTGATGTCTCCTCTAATGAACTCTATCCAATTTATCAACATCCCTTTTGAAATGTGGACATCCATATTTCCACACCATATGGCATTGAACTCCTGTGATGGTCGGAACTAGACCAAGAACAGAAATAATATAACCTGCTTATTCCTGCATGATAGTCCCTTGTTTATACTGAGGATATCATTAGCCCTTTGGTCACAGCATTAAACTGGGAACATAGGTTCAGCAGATATCTAGTATAACTCCATGTTTTTTTCAGAAAATGCTTTTAAGTATGGCATTTATTCTTTGTTCCTAATATCTATAATTATAAACCAGGTAGAAGGAAACAACAGACATTTGAGTATGACTATATATCAGTCATATGCCTTCTACACTATTTACAGCTTGGTCTGCAATGATTTTTATGTTTCCTTCCAGGTCATTGATAAATATGTTAAATAGTACTGGAGCAAGAAGGGGTTCAATAGTGTTTCTAGTTTAAGATTATCAGAAGCATCTTTTTCTTGGGCAGTTGCTGTCACTGATTACATTGGTGTTTCTCTCTCTCTCTTTCTTTCTGGTTGCTGACATGTGTGTTTGCTCAGAGCTCTGAGACCATCACCCTGTTTTGTGAGCCTTTCTCCCTCTGTTGCTTTGTTTTCCCTCCTGCAGTCAGTCTGATCCCTTTCCCACCATAGCCCTGCACCTTTCATTCCTTTTCCCTGCCTTTTTATAGTCCTTTCTTCTGCAGTAACCTTCTTCCCCTCCCCTCTCCATCTCTCTAGGTTGAGCTTCTTTTCCTCCTTTCTCACTGCAGCTGCTCTGCTGCTTATTCTCTTCTCTTCTCTTCTCTGCTCTATTGCTCACCTTTCTCCTCTCCTCTAGTGTTTGTTTGTTTGTTTTCCAGCTTCTTTGTTCCCCTACAGGAGAGGGCTACCCAACCCCCACCCCTCTGGTTCCTTGCAGATTTAACCCTTTTTTTTTTTTGCTGGAATAGCTGAAGGTAGCTCCCATGGCCCACTGCTGGGGCTTCTTCCCCTCTGGACCGGAGTTTTAGTCTCCGGCTTCATGCCTCTCTCTCCATTGTGGAGGAGTGTGCTGCTGCTGTGGGGGCACTGGTAGACTGCGGAAATGTCCTCTGTGCTACCTGGGTGAGTTCAGTTCCCATCATTTTCCTCAGCTCCCCTGCTTTGGTGCTTGAGGTTGTGATAGCAGGTGTGTCTGTCAGGGGTGTTTTTTGTCTCGTGATGCCCTTGGACATACTGGCTGTTTAGGTGGTAGCCTCCAATATCCCCCCCCATTCTTCTCGGATGATGAGCTCACCAACTGCCTGAGCCCTTATGGCATGGTGTCGGGCCCAGTCCATAGATTGCTGCTTGGCAGTAAGATTGCCGAGCTCTGGTATGTCCTGCCCATAAACAACAGCAAATGTTCATGCTTCTTCACATGGAGGGTTGGAGACTGCACCACTACATGTTCCTCCTGATTGACGGGCAACAGTATGAGGTTTACTATGCCACTGGGGACACCTCGTGCTTTCACTGTGGTAGCAGGTCCCATCTGACTACCCAGTGCCTGAAGAAGTAGCTAGCCACAATGGAGCCATCTGTGGCTGTGCCTGATGGTGGCTTATCTGCTTCTGGTGCAGCACTTCCATCAGGTGGTGGGGACAGGACTTCCTCCCAGCCACTTTCTGCTTTGTCAGAGTCAGTTAGCTCCATGGTACTGGGCCTGCCCCCCTGCCCTTTCCTCCTCCCACAGGGGAGGTTTTGGCTTCTCCTGCTGTGAGGGGCAAGTATCAGAAACAGAAGGGGTCTTCCAAAAAGGCCTTAGTGTCCCCTCAAGACCTCTCCACCACTTTGAGGGGAGCTGAGGTTAGTGAGCAGGAATGCCCAACTCTGTCTGCCTCCTCAGCACCCTCCCAGGCCTGGTAGTGTTTGGGGCTGACCTGGGGGCAGGTGAGGTGACAGAGAGGGGTCCATCAGCCCTCCCTCTGCCTCTCAGCTACCTGAACCTGATGAGGCTGACATGGAGGTTGGGCCCTCTGGGAGCTTCAAGTGGCTCTGGGAGCAAAAGTGCCTGGACCAGGAGACTACCCCTCCCAAGAAATCAGGGCCTGATTCCTCCCCCACAAGACCCCTCACAGGGTACTGTTCCCACAGGGCCTGATGCTGAGATTCTTGGTGAGAAGGTGAGTACCCTGGTAGCTCTTGGTGCAGGATGCATATGGCTCTTCCTCCTCAGGGTCAGATTTTGATTCTAACTCTGAGGATAAGTTGAGACAGAAGTCCTGCCTCAGGAGGTAGTGTCCCCTGATTCAGCTGCCTCTTACATGGGGATGGTGCTCACCCCAGAGGTGGAACCTGTTCCTGCTTCTGTGAAACCTCCCTGTGCTGGTTACTCAGTTGAATGCCTTATTGAGTTTCTTGACCAGAACAAGCACCACTGGAAGGTTGCACAGAGTATTTGTAAATGGTTCCCAGAGCCCAAGACATTTGTGCTTTCTGCCAAGGCTGCAGCAGCAGCACTGCACTCCACTTTGGGGATGCAGTACTGTAGTTTTTACCTGAGCAAGCTTGCAGGCAATGTTGGGCACTTGCTGTGTGATGCACAGGCTGGCAGCTGTAGGCCCATTTTTATCCCTGTCCTGCATGCTTACTCCTCCCTAGTATTCCTGTCTGTTCTTTTGGCTTTGCCTGTCCCCCTTTCTATACCCTTCATGCATGCCTGATATGGCCTTTGGGTCTCTCAGTGCCAATGGCTGCTGAGCTCCTGTGCTACAGAAGGCTCTCTTCAATTTCTTGCACCACAGCCAGCTAGATGTCACCTTTCTGCATGAAACACACACTGACATGGCTAATCAAGCCAACTGGCATGTTGTCTGGTGGGGCCGTAGGTTCCTGGGTTGTGGAACCTCCTTCAGTGCAGTTGTCACTATCCTCTTATCGCTGCAGCTGACACCTGACTCGGCAGTTGCCCAAGAGGTTGTCCCTGACTGCCTGCTAACTGTTTGTATCTTGTTTGTGCTACATCACCATTACCATCTATGTGCCCACTGTATGGGTGGGAATGGCTTGCCCTGTTTGAGACCCTGGCTGGTACTTTTATGGAGTGCAGCTGATGGCAAAGACCTTTTCCTCCTGGATGGGGATTTTAATTCACATGGTTGACAAGCAAGTTGACCAGAATGGGCTGGAACCCCATCCATCCTCATCCTAGCAACTGTGGACTGCTTTGGAGGCAGTGGAATTTGTTGCTGTCTGGTGCCGTTTTCACACTGACACAAGGCAGTACACCTGGCTGATAGTGACCACTGGTGGGATTGCCATGACATGCCATGGCTGTTTGTGCATTGCCAAGTATTGCTTGCCAGCCCTGTGGGGTGGCTGAATTATTCCATCTAGACTCTTGGATTAGTCTGTGGATAGTGACCTGAGTGGTGGGCCCAGCACTTCCTTTACTTTTCATGCGCCTCCTGCCAGTGATGCTGGGGTTTGCCTTGATGTGATCCCCTGGGGGCCTTGTACACATTAGCAGTTTGTGTCCACCGTGCTATCATCCTGGCCACTCATGCTGAATGATGTGGCAGTGGTGTATAGTGGTACTGGCCCTTGGTGCCTTGCTTGTAGCACTAGACTTGGGTGTCTTGGACATGACCTATTTTTTCTTTTCCATGCCGGGCACCTAAAGCGGGTGTCATCTGCTAAAGATGGCTACTCTCCAGAGCTGCAGGAGTTGACTCACTGGGGCTGAGTCTGATGCCACCACGTGACTGTTCTAGTGTTTGGTCCAGGCATGCCCATTATTGTGATTCAAACCTGGGGTTATCTAGCAGACAGCACCCACTTTCCAGGCACATTGGATCATTTCAGGGGAGCTCTGCAGCACTGAAGGTGGTCATTTGGTCCTCAAACTGTGACACTGTTCCTCCCTCCTCCTCTCAGGGTACCAGCAAGGACCCTGGTGGCTTGCTATGGTACTTGATGTTTTTGCTTTTGTTTTTGTTTTCAACTGTGAGGGCAGACCTTGAGGGCTAGCCCTAGGGTCTGTCTTCTGCACCTGGGCCCTTGTGTGGGCTGTCTTTTTTTGTCTTGTTATATTATCACCCATTTTCCCCCAATAAAAGTTCATGAAATGTAAAAAAATAAAGTCTGTCTGTCTGTCTGTCTTTCTTTTTTCTTTCTTTCTTGTTTTTTCATCTCATAATAAAACTCAGCATAAAATTCAGGCTGGTGATGTTCATTTATTGTAAATGAAAGCTATAGTCCCACAGCTTGACATTTTATACCTATTTTATTTCTTAAAATGAGCATTGGTAATGCATATATTTTGTGTACAGGAACAGGTCATGTCCCTTTTTGTCACAGTCCACCTTGTTTTGTAATTGTGCACCCTTGGATGCATAATGGAGACATGGCCACTTGTGCATAAAGAAACGTAGGTTAAATGAACTGTAAACTTTGTGCTTTATTGGACAGCACTTTTTGAACTTTTTTCCCCTGAGTGAATTATTCAAAAGACTGGTGTGTAAATGGTGCATAACGTTAAATTGGGGTCTGTGCACTCTCCATCTGATATTTGATTCTCTTCTTTAATTTAATTTATTATTAGCACATACTACTACTTTACCTTTTTATTTACTTGTATATTTGACTAACAAGAAAGTATTGGAAAGTAGCATCTACTATTTCAATCTGTTGTTACTTTAAACATCTTCCTCTCATTTAAATTATCCTTCATGCCGGCTTGGGAGGTTATTGCTGAATCTGAACACAGCTGCAAGTGAAGGAGTCTGTTAAGAGAGAGCTTGATATTGATGTGAGACACATTGAAAATAATATTAGAAAAGTGATCAAAACCTATTAAGAAAAATCAAGACAAGCTAAAGAGGAAATTCTGGAAGATTATGATTCTCTTTAAAAGGACTTTGATTTCTTCTTTAGGTGACTTGGTATTTTAAGATGGATCTATTCAATTGTAAGAGGATTGTTGTAAATTCAGTGGACTCAGAGAGAAAGGACTGTTGCATATGATTGGAATAAAAGAAAACTCAAAGGAAAGAAGAGCTTCATATATGTTTTAATTATGTGAATTTGTTTGATTAACTGTGTGTGCATGAACATGTTTGCACATTTTCCTATGTAATCCTATGATTAGTTCAGCAATAGTGTTCACTTAGTGGTAAAACAGAAGGGCTTAGTACAGACAGTCAAAAAGCCTGAGGCTGAATCAATTTAATCTTCAGGTTAGTCTAAGGTGCATAGATTGAACTGACAAGTGAGTAAACAGACATTTGCTTCTGGAAATGCAGCCCCATGCCTGCAGTGGTCCAGGCCAGAAGCCAGGGGGCACTAGAGCATCCCTTCCTGGTAAGCTGGAGCGTACAGCTTGGGTCAAGGCTAGCCCATCCATCCTGAGAAGCAGGGTTTGTGGGGGTGGTGCAAAGCATCTAGGAATTCTAAGGGACTATGGTCTGTGCTTTCCTTATCTAGAATGGTTTGATCCTACATCTCCTGTTTCCTACTATAATGCTCTAACCATTAGGCTACAAATCCCCTCCACATTCCTCTTGAAACTGCCCCATTGTATCTTGAAATTAATATACATTGCATAACGTGGACCAAGAGCAGTAGGGTAGTTTCTGCCAACTGGAAGCGAGGGGCCAGGTTAGAAGATAGGGCCTCCTCTCATCCAGGGTAGTATCCCTCTTACTGAGCAACACACCCACATGTTGTCTTACCTACCTAAAATATATCCATCCCTTAGATGCCTATGGAGGTCACTGGATATTTTTTAATATTGGTTCCCTATCCACTCTTTACCTCAGTTTCTTTATTTGTAAAATAGCACATCCCTATTTCACAGAGATGTTGGAAGGATAAATACCTTAAACACTTTGATTTTCAATTTTTAAAATAACGTGATGATTTGGGAAATCCAGATACGTACAATTTATAAATTCTGACTATTTTTTACACAATTGCTAAATACCTCTAAGGATGTCGAATGTACCATCTGCTGTAAAAGCTGTAGCATATCTCTCAGAACAGTGAAAACAGAATATCATTCAACATCAATAATCATCTGTTCAAGTGGAGTGTAGGCCATAAGGCAGGCCTGCTAAGCATTAAGTTTAGTTTTCATGAGTATTCCAATTGTAGTCCTCATCAGTGTAATATAGCTGTGCTGTTTATTTTCCAATAAAAGAAAATAAAAAGCAGCTGGTCAGGAAGGCAGGTCAGGAACAGTAAGAGTTAAAAACCTGTAGGACTAAAGTTCTGTGGAAGGCACTAGAGTGTAGCAGAACATTTGAAATTTATTCAGGAACATCTCAAGATGAACAGTATCTGTCCAAACTGGTATAATAGATAAGGAGAACATATAGGATGGTACAACTAAACCTGGTATTATAGTTGTGAGTAGTATGTAGGAATGTTGTAATTAAGTAAATTCATTAAGCAAATTGTAATGTCTCTGCACCAATTGGGATCATGTGTGGGCAATGATTAAGGTTTATAAGGACTTCTAATGTAACAAAAGGAGTAGAATAAAAATAATGAACAACACATGCCCCTGGTGGTGGCGGGGGGTGGGGGGCAGTGGCGGTGGGAGCATGGCAGTGGTCAGTGGGAGCTCCTACAGATGCTGCCAGCACTGTCAGCAGTGTGTGTGTGGGATGGCCAGCACTGACCAGGGCAGCTTTGGATCTCTGACCACCTACAGACACTGCCGGTGGTATTGGCATTGGGGGGAGGCGCCTTTTTGTAGGGGGTACATTGCCACGCTTAGGGGGTGCACCCCCTACACATCACCCCTGATAGAAATGCATTTTAAACTTATGTTTACCCCTATATTATCCCTGCTGTCAGCCAGTCTGATCACTCAGCTGATAGTAGGAATATCTGCCATACTAAGTTTATACTTACTCAGTAGCTGTTGCATGCTAGTAGAACTTAACAGCAGTTTGGTTGCCAGAACATTCTTCACCTTTGGACAATGATGTGTCATGGATGTGATTTTGGTTTTCTATTCTATTTAGTTTTTAGATTGTTAATAGTTAGGAATCAAAGAAAAGTTCTCTCCATCTGAAGGTGCTGGAGTTTGTCGAGTGGGAAATACCCAAAAGAAGTCTGGTGTCAGTGCTGTCTGAAAAAAAAACAAAGAGCCTCTGAAAAGAAAGGGACTTGGAGGAAGGACCCCCAGAGAAAAAGAATGCCTGAGCAGGCGAGAGAGGAATGCCTTTTTAGAAGAGGGTCTTTTAACTATGGGATCAGCTAATGAAGGGGAAAGCTCTCCAAGCAGGAAAGGGTAGAGAAACTGTGTGCATGAAAGAGCAGGGAGATACAAGACACAAAGAAACTTTAGCTAAACCCCCCAAACACTCAAAAGTGTAATGTGGAAAGATGTACAAGTGTTTTATTGTTCTGTCTAGGTATGCCTGTCTGCATATTTATTTGCTTCCACAAACATATTTCCCTGAAAAGATGGGAGCATGGGAAAAAGTGTGCTTAATGTATCTGGAGGGTGCTCTGGCAGCCGGCCAGGAGATCCCATGGAGAGTTAACAGAGGGCCTTTGTCCAGAAAGAGACCAAAGCCTAGGAAGACATTGTAGCCTACACAGACCCAAGGGAAGTTTAAGACCATGAGAGCCCAAGGTGATGGGATCCAGATACAAAAAACAGATTAGTCTCCTGCTGGGGGAACCTTCCAATGGGTGTGACTGGTTTTCTATTCTTTTTATTTTTAGTTTCTAAACTATTAATAATTAAGTACTAGGGAGAGAAAACAAGTAGTGGCAGCATAAGAGATTTTACAAACCAGGCTTGAGAATTTGTTTACATATGAAAGTAGAGTATGAAGATATTATTCACAAACATAATCTGTCATACCTATGACTAGTTAGGTAGTGGCAATTTGGAAATGACTGAAAAGCTGGTGAATAAGATAAGAATTATATAGGGCTGTGGGTCTGTTATGGAAGAAGAAGTTTGTACTCTATATAGCTCTAAGTCCAAACAGAAAATCTACCACAACAGTAATTTAGAGGACAGAAAGAGCTTTGTTGTAAAGATTTTGTTTTAATACTGAGAAACAAGAGGTCCATAAAAGAAGTGGAAGAAAGACTGGTGTAATTTATTGACAGAAGCACTAGACATCAAATTAATGATTTGCCTCATTGTTCATAAAGAAGGGTGGGTGACAGATGCCAGGAACTGACATACATTTCCCTGGAGAGGAAGAAGAAATACTGAGGGGAAATGAGGATCAAACCAGAACAGATGATCAGGATATTACAATGTCTAAAGACTAAAAAAGCTCTATAGCCAGATGGAATCCATCTTGAAATCTGAAGTGGCAAAAGAAATGAGAAAACTGTGAAAGCTATTTTCAGACCATTCTGGAAATGGAAGAAGGTACTACAACAAAGGTTTGGCTATAGGACTATGTAAAGGCAACTTTCATTTTGTTAAAAGGAACAGGTCTTTTAATATTTTTTTCACAGGTCCTGACATTTAAAAGATGTGATGCTGCGCAGGGTTAGGCAATGTTTTTTGGCCAGAGTACCAAAAAACACACAATGTCTACCTTGGAAGGTGTTGGGGTGCCGGCATGTCAGAAAAACAGAATGGGGTGGGGGGGTACATGGCAAGACGCACTACATATTAGTACATTTAATAATCATAAATGTTACTTTTGTTGTGTATTCCTTTTTCATTGAGCATGTTGCAATGAGAAAAAAGAGACAAATAAGAGAAAGAGGAGAGAGAGAAAAAGAAAAAAGAGAGCAGAGGGAGAACCAGACACATGTGCACACACACAGAGAGAACCATGTGTACAAACACAGAGAACCAGAACACACCCAAAACAGACGCATGCACACAAACATCTGGAACTAGACACATGTGTGTATACACAGACACACAGAACCAGACAGAGGCAGACAAACACACAGGACCAGATGCGCAGGCACATGGAGCCAGGACCAACAATGCCTTGGTCTTGCAAGAACCCCTGTGCTTCCCTGGGGAGTCAGCCCCCAGGCTGCAGCAGAGCTGGCTGAGGCCCCAGCCTGGAGCCTACCTATCAGCCTAACTAGACACCCATCCTGGTTGGCAGCAGCTACCAGAGCCTGGGCTGCAGCCTGCTCGCTACCTGCTGCAACTGCCCAGAACCCAGGCTGGCTACAAATAGCTGCGCTGGCTCTGGAGTCCAGTCATCAGCTCTGTGCCAGCAGCGGGAAAGAAGCCGGGGTTGCACTACCTCAGGCCACTCCCCCACTGTCTGCACCAAGGCGTGCATGCACTTGCCAGTATTGAGCTAATGCCAGAGCCCAGAGCAGACGTTTGCAGCCTCTTGGCTGCAACCAGCCCAGGCCCAGCAGGGCTTGCAGCTGCCTAGCCACCAGCTGGGAGCAGCCTGGACTTCATGGCTGGCAGCAGCTGCCTAGAGCCCAGGCTGGCGGTGGCATGCTGAGCAAAATGGCCTTGCGTGCTGTACTCGGCACACTTGCCAGGGCTTGCTGACTCCTGATTTAGTGAGCTTCTGCTGGGCCAAGGGATCTGACCTCCAAAAATCAGTCCCAAAAGGACAATGTTTTTTCAATCTTAAATGGATTTTAAATAGTGGTAATTGTTGCAATAACAGACAAGTTCAGTAACTCTGGCTTATTGGGAGAGGAGATAAGCGTCAATAAATATATTAAAAACTTGTCTCTTGGAGATCATAGGAGACCTTGATGACAAAAAATTATTATGGTCATTTTATAAGGACCAGCGTAAAACATCATTTTTCTTTACCTCAGACACTCTTGGGCTAGGGACAAAAGTTACACACAAACCAGTTTAAGTGATCAGAAAATGGTTTAAATCTGTAACAGAACAGAAGCTCAGTGCACACAAACTAGTTTCAAAATGACTGAAACTAGTTTAAGATAAGTCTGGTCGAATGTAGTATCAGATTTAACTGATTTAGGTGAAACCAGTTTATGAAACTTCTGTGCCAGAACCCTTCCTGGTTCAAGTTAAATCACAGTTCCCCAGAATCCCAGCATGCTTTTAGCCCTTGGCTGTGCTGTGCTGTCTGCTCCAGAGAGAAGACCTGGCCCTGTGCCTCTGCCCTAGGGGGGCTGGTTCACTGGCTGCGCTGGATCTCTAGGCAAACCCCGGGTGGGATCTGGGGCTAGGGAGTAGGGTTAAATTCACTTTCCCCTGCGTATAGAGCTGCCCTGCCCTGCCCTGCTGGCTTACTTAGTGCTGGCTGCAACTGTGGCCTACAAATCCCAGAGCCACCTGGAAGCAGGAAGAGGAAGTGATGAGCAACCCTGCAGAGTCTAGTCTGAGCCACAGCAGGCATGTGGCTGCATTTCCTAAATCACAAGTAAATGTCTGTTCATTTGCTTATTGGTTCAATCTTTGAAGTTTTGACTAACCTACAAAGACTGAATCAATTCAGCCTTGGGGTTTTTGACAGTCTGTACTTAGCTTTGCAGGGAGTAACAAGGAGGACTAAGATGCATAGTAATGTTCACTCAAAACTGTGGGGAGCAACTCAATATAAAGAAACCAGAAGATTCAATTCATATTTGCTTTGGAGAGCTCAGTGATGTAGATCGGCAAATTATTATTTACAGTTCAGGTAGAGAAAAGTAAGGAAATTACACGGTTGAGTGGGTCAGGAACTGGCTGGCGGGGCGCTCCCAGAGAGTGGTGGTGGACGGGTCGTACTTGACCTGGAGAGATGTGAGCAGCGGGGT
>JAGPOW010000261.1:216972325-217022831 GCA_030014935.1 Caiman crocodilus | reverse complement strand
CTTCTCAAATATCTTTCCCAGAACCGAGGTGAGACTGACAGGCCTGTAGTTCTCCGGGTCCTCCTTCCTCCCCTTCTTAAAGATGGGAACCACATTGGCAACGTTCCAGTCCTCTGGCACTTGTCCAGAGATCCAAGAGAGCTCATATAACTGAGCCAAGGGCTCAGCAATCACCCCTGCCAGCTCTCTTAAAACCCTTGGATGTAGGTCATCCGGGCCCACTGACTTAAAGACATCTAGCCCTTCCAGAAGCCCTTCCACCAGGTCAACCCTCACCCCTGGCCTAGCAGTGATTCCCGAGGGGGAACACAGGCCTCCAACAGGAGGGAATTCCCAGTCCCCCCTCAGGAAGACTGAGGCAAAGAACCCATTGAGGATCTCTGCCTTCCCATCAGCCGTGAACACCAGGTTGCCCGCTGAGTCCTTCAGGGGCCCGACGCTTCCTGGGGCTCTCTTTTTGCTCCCCACATACTTGAAAAAGGACTTCCTGTTGTCCTTTATCCTAGTTGCCAGGCGGAGCTCTACTCCCGTCTTGGCCTTCCTAATAGCCCTTCTGTACTCCCGAGCACAAGAGGAGTACTCCTCTTTGGAGTATATTTTTTAATTGTACTACCAGTGCCTGAAATTTCAGGAAAATAAACATTGACTTCTAAGGGCTGTTTCTGATGGTGGTAAAATTTTATGTTAAAGCTAATTGGCATTTATTTATAAAGGAAACTTTTCTTTTTGGTCAAAACCCAATAATGCAACAGGGCTTTCCACTAGCCATTTATCAGTTTTGTAGAACCAAAGGTCATTTAGTTCAGCTCTGCTGAAAGGCAGGGACATCTCCATCTACACCATCCCAGGCAAATGTTTGTCTAAGGTGCATGTAAAAACTTCCAATAGCAGGGATTCTACAACCTCTGTGAGTAATCTGTGTCACTGCTTAAACACCCGCTTGGCAAGTTCTTCCTTGGCAAGTTCTTCCTATCATTCTACCTGTATCCAGAACTGGACACTTGATTTAGGTGAAGCCTCACAACTGCTGAAGAGAGGAAGAATCAGTTCCTGTTACCTACGCAACACTTCTGTTAGTATAGCCAGCTTTCATATTACATTGTTGACTCATGCTCAATTTGTGATCCACTACAAACTCAAGATACTTTTTAATGGTATTGCCTAGCCATTCATTTCCTATTTGATTATTTTTTCATAAGTGGAAGGAAAGGGAATTTATTTCTTACATTTGTCCATGTTGAAGTCATCTTATTTATTTCAGATAATTTTTTTTACATTTTAACAAGGTCTTTTTGAATTCCAATTCTGTCTTCTAAAGTGCCTGCAATCCCATGCAGCTTGGTCATATCCATAAATGTGTTAAGTGTACATACAAATCTATCCTGTAAGTCTTTAATAAAGATATTTAACACTGCCTGATCCAGGACAGACCCCCTGGTAAACTCTTTTAGATACTCCTTCCCACTTTGACTTTGTGCCATTAACTATAATTTGAGGATTATTATCCAACAAGTTAGGCACCTCATTTAGTAGTTTAATTTCCTTATTAGAATGCCAGAGGAGACATTGTCAGAAGCCTTACTAAGCTTGATGTATATCACATTCAGTGTTCTTTGCCCACCTGTCCACAAAGGCCATTACCCTTTCATAGGAACCAGTTTGAGATGCTGCAAGAAACACACTGAGAATGAAAAAATGCTCTCCATGCTGCATATTTGCAGCATGGGCTCAAAATTTGATACCTGGATTTTCAGGTATCACATGAAAACACTGCGGAGAAAAAGCAGGGCAGGGCACGGTTCTTCACTTTGCCTTGAGGCAAGCGGGGGCTTGGACCTCCAGAGATGCTCTGGCATCCACTTTGCTAGTTCAAAGTGAGCTACCACAAGGAGCACATTTTCTGGACAATAGATCCCAGATGGAAGAGTGGGAGCACCCCACCTGGGTTTGGCAGGGATGCAGCCTTGGGGCTGCAGGTCTAAGGGAGCAGGTGCTGTTGCAGGTGGCTGCAGGTCACAGCCAGGCAGCAGCCCCCACTACTAGAGTGTTGCAGTAGGTAGAGGTTACAGGGGCCACTCCAGGTTAGGGCTGCTTCAACAGTCCAGCTTGCACAAGGGGGAGTGCCCCCAGATACCAAGTGGCCAGGCCTTAGAAGCTCCTGTCTATTTGTCCATTCAAAATTGCTGTGGGCTCTAAGGCCCACCCAGTAAACTAGTAGCTCCCACTGTATGGGGGCTAATGGATGAATGGAACAAGTGATTTTGTGGGACAACTAAGGAAAAAAACAGGATGGGAGTCAAAGGATCAAAATGTGAAAGTGCTCTAGAGGGGGACACTGAGTAGAGCCCCCTGGGTCCTTAAAAGCATCCAAGGAGCTGGTGGATGCTTTCCACTGGTGCTCTGCCCAAAAACATACTCAGACAAATGACAGAAAAGTGGCCTCATAGTCTCCAGGCACCTTCCCAGCCAGAGCCTCCTTCCTGGTCAAGTGCAGGGCCCTCTTGGCCAGGGTCAGGAGGAGGTTAACTACAAGGTCCCAGGACTTAGTGGCTCCACGGATGAGGTGACTAAAAAACAAGAAGGTGGGGTGTGAAATTCAACCAGAATTGAAGGGAACAGCTCCTGCTGCTACATGCACCCTGGAAGGGAGGTGGAGGGGCTGCAGCCTGATGCACCTGAGGATCATGTGTGCCAGGATCTCCCTCTGCCTGCAGAAGGGACAAGAGACTGGGGTGTTTGTGAAGCTTGCCACATATGTCTCAGAAGCTCCTGAGAATCTCCTATTTGTCCATTCAAAGTTGCTGTGGGCTCTAAGGCCCACCCAGTAAACTAGTAGTCCCCACTATATTGGCGCTAATAGATGAATGGAAAAACTGATTTTGTGGGACAACTAATGAAAAAAAAACAGGGTAGGAGTGTTATGTGGGTCAAAGAGTGAAAACATAAAAATAAATGTGCCTGAGGCGGACACTGAGCAGAGCCCCCCCAGGCTACACCAGCCAGTCCTCAAAGGCATCCAAGGAGTCAGTGGACACTGTCCACAGGCGTTTTGCCTAGAAATGTGCATGGACAAGTTAGAGGAAAGCAGCCCCACAGTCTCCGGGCACCTTCCCAGCCAAAGCCTCCTTACTGGTCATGTACAGGGCCCACTTGGCCATGGCCAGAAGAACCTTGACCAGGAGGTCCCAGGTCTTGGTGGGGCCATGATGAGGTAATCAAAAATAAAAAGGTGGGGGATGACATTCAACCAGAACCTCAGGAGGAGGTTTTGGAGGTGGAGGTGGAGGGGCTGCAACCTGGCGCACTCAAGGTGTCTGTGAAGTGCACCAGACTGGGTGAACTGGGGTGTCTGTGAAGCTCCCTATATACATCTCAGAATGTCTGGAGAAACTCCTGAGAGCAAGTAGCCCTGAGTTGCTTGCCAGGGCAGGTTTTTATACTGCTGGCCCTAGGCAGCAGAATTAGGAGCTAACAGGGCTTAGCCCCCTCAAGCACAGGGCAATGGTAGGGCTGCAAGGCAGCCTGGCCCAGGGCTTCCAGTGGCTTCAGCATGGGTGGGGAGGAAGTGGGGCTGGGGTAGTGGTGGGGCAGGTGCTGTACAGCTGGTGGTGGCGGGACTCAGCCATGAGTGGCTCATCTGGGTGACGTGGCTCCTGCTTCTACATGCATCCTGGGAGGCATGGGGGGGGTCATGTGGCCCTGGATCTGTGTGGGGCAGGATAGGTTGCCATTTCAGGCTGGGGCTGTGCCAGTCTCTTTCGAGTCAGGGCGGGGCACGGCAGGCACTGGGATCCTGGGGGCTCTGGCTCCTCTGGCTCGGCAGTGCAGCCAAAGCTGGCCCCGCTCTGGCCCCTGACTCTGAGCCCCCTGGGTGGTACAGGGCTGGGGCCAGTACGGGGAGGCAGCTGGGGCCAGTGCAGGGCTGGGGGGTGGCAGACAAATTGGTGCGCAGGACGGTGGTGCTGGGCAACCTCCCTGGGCATGGAGGAAGAGGTTGCCACATAAGCATCGTGGGCCCTGGCTCCGATCCCGATCCTGGGCCTGGCTTGACTCTGCTCCCTTCCAATCCTTCTCAAGAGCTCACCGGACCCCCATGGGCCTTTCCCTTCTCCCTTCCCCTGCAGACTTTCCCACTGGGGAGAAAGCATGTGCACAAATGCTTGCACATGCTCAGCTCCACACAATTTTTTTTTCTTTACTGCCCCCAGGCTCTAGCTGTCCCTGGCAGCAGATCTGGGAGGAGCAGGCCAGTGCTGTTTTTCCCCAAGTGGCACAACTTGTGCCACACCAAAGAGCATGTCTGGGTACGTGCACTAAAACAAAATCCCCAGCTCAAATTTGTGCCACTCCTATTTGAGCTGCTGCAAGCACACATGCTTACATTTGTGGATGCTCTGTGTATGTACCTCTGAATTGTAAAACAGTAAAGCAATCCTGTGAACTAGGCTTCTTCCCTTCCTCTCAATACCCTATCCAGTTCAGAGTGGGATCAGAAAACTGATCTAGAGCCATCTAGGGAGGAAGGGAATGATTTTGAGTTAAGTGATATGGGAGGAAGGTTTGAGGGAGGTTTTGCTTTTCTCTTCACTAAAGCTGCGGTGACCATTTTAGTATAGACCACAGACATTGCTGGAACATGCAGCTGAAACCCCCCCTCCTTTTTAGGCTAAATCTGACATGTTGCTGCTGAGATGGGAAGCTGTGGGAGCTATAGCATATTTTAGGGGCTGCAAAATCAGAAGCACCTGGGATCAGGGCAATTAAGACTGGGAGACATTTTCTGGAGGAAACGTCTCTTCTTTCACAAAGTGTCAGCCCGAAAGAAAAAAAGAACAGCGGGGAGCGAATATGTAGCAATACTGTGCCTATGTGCCATATTAATTATAAAGCCGTATTCAAAAAGTCTGCTGAAGGTAACGAAAAGGCTACCATTGATTTAAATTGGTTTTGGATGAAGCTCTAAAGTAGCCCAGCTAAAGCCTATTCATCATTTATGGCTCCATTAATGCCGCCAAGAAATTATTCCAAACATTTGTGTCACTGACTGAGTTGACTGGTTTCTCATTAAAAGCTTTTTAAGCCTGTAAGTTTGGATCAAGGGATCTGTTCAAGGAAACAACAAAATGGGGGGAACTGTTGTTGCAAGGAACAGAGGGTGACTATACATTCTTTGCAGTTTTTTATACTGTTATTCTTCCAGCACAAATGCACTGAAATTATGTCTATAAAGCCTGAATGATTTTTAATATTATTGGTTGTATACTTGTGATCATTCTCAGCTGATGGTTTAAAAGGGCATTGCTCTTCTCTTGATTTCCATTTGCACTTCTAAAATTAACCCCCCAAGCCCATGCTGCAATGAGCTGTATCAGTGGGAGTCATATCAATTTTGTTTTTGGCAGAAAACTTTTTACAAAAAAGTTACAAGGATTTGAGTACATTTACTTTTTTTCCTTTTTCTAAACAAAGCACTTGTCTCTTGCTGCCTTTCTATTTTATCCATGTCATTTTGGTTCTTTTGTTTTATACTTCACATTTTTTCTACTTTCTTTTTTCTTCCCTTCAAGCCTAGTTTATAGTCTCTGACAGGATTCTCTCTATGCTATCTGCCAAAACATCTGTTCCTTTACTGAATAAAAGGCTTCCTTCTCCAGAAAGTGTCACACAGATCCACAAAAACTATAAACCTTTCTTTTTCTACCCAACTTTGCCAATGTTAGACCAGTATTGAGAAGCTTTATATTCTTGTCTGTCTCCTCTCATGTTTCATTATACCTAATTCAAGAGTTTATTGAAAAATGGGACTATATCTTTTAAGTTTCAAAGCACACACATCATTTTAGAATCCACTTTTTATATTCATACCTCCCTGTTTTAGTACAAGACTGAACTGATTTTTTTTGCTGTATTACTCATCAAAACAGATTTTATTAGTATTCTACATATGGCTTGTTTTCAGGATTCTATGCTTTAAACTGATTGCAGTTAAACTGACTGATGTTCTGAAATGTCCATCTATATTGGCAAGATCTATGGGCCTTTTTAAGAACCTTATTAAGTACTTTCTAATGTAATGGCCTGAGTCATATCTTTTGAACTAATTTCTTGATGATGATAAAATTTATCCTAATTTTTCATAATGGGCAGTTAGGAAACAACATTTAAAGCAGTTAGGGCTCCTGAGTATTATCTGTCTTTGATCAAGTAATTAATTTTCCTTGTCTTGATTTTCCAATCTCTAAAATGGGAATAATAATTCTTAATCTATCTGAGAAGGCCTGCAAAAATTGTGTTAAGTGATTTGAGATCCTTAGGGAAAGGTTTGCTGTATAAGCAAGATGTTGCTAATTTTTTCTCTCTCTCAGAATTATAGATCTCATCTTCATGACAGTTTTCCCATGGAAAATATCTGCATCTTGTCATTTATATAGCTTCAGTAAGTTGCAGCCCACATCTGCTTCGCTTTTTATTTTATGCATTAAAAAATGGCAATTTTTATTTGTGTCATTCTACGGTCTGATTGGTGCTTTGCTGTTTAAATTGCTCTCTCTTGTGTCTATTTGTTTATTCTAAAAGAGGAGGATTTGTTTATTGTATAACAAAGTGAATGCAAATACCTAAGGCATAGTCATGTAAATAGAGTGAAACTGAAGTGAAAAAGAATACACTGCTTGTGCAGATTTTGCAGGCAGCACTGTGGGACACCTGTCTTTTGAATTTTTTAATACATGTTTCAAGTATAAAAACCACACAAAATAAACTGGTGCAAATTTCCACCAAAAAAAAAGAGCATCTTCAATTTCCTCCAGTCCCTTTGTTGGAAATTGTTTCTCCATGAGATGATGTGTTGCAGTTATACTGGGGTTTCCCAATTGAATTTCACCAGCCCAGCCGTGTGCAAAAAAACAAAAAACAGGAAGAATGCTGCATTCTCTTCTCTGCCCTTAGGCACATGGGCGTTCTTATGGGTGGGCAGAGGCTTAACAAATTCTGTGAAGCTGAGTCTGAGCAGAAGGATGGAGCTGGAATATAGCCACTATGCATGGCATGATCCCCAAAGAGCAGGTGGACTGGCAATCTGGCCACAAGTCACTGTTGATTGAACCCTTCCAAAATTTCATCCCCCTTACTGAGGGATTTGTTTACAGTAGTTGGCAGGCACTGCTCTTGAGGAAGCTAAGCTGGCATTGCTGTGTGGGGGAACCTGGGAGTTGCTCAGGAGTCCCAAGTCTCTGCATGGATCTGCCTGTGTTTCGCTGGTTCACTCAGATTCCTGGTAATCTTTTACTTGCATTTACAAGGTTGAATTATCTGCAAATTCCAAATGGACAAAACCTTTCCCAACTCCACGCTGTCTTAAAAACTCTTTTATGGAAAGTCCACAAGGGACAACTTGCATTTTCAAGGATAATGCTCGGGTTTATCTCATGTTGGCACACACACCATATTAGTATATTTCCTCATCCCTGCAAATAAGTAGTAAACCCTGCCTGGTTTTTAAATAGTATTTGGTACTAATGGAGACACACATCCCAGTGTGCCCAGTGAAGCAGGTAATGAAGGGTCCCAGTGCTGACAGGGAACATGTTCCAGCCACATTCTCTTCCTTGTGGCCGAAGTTGCAATCTGAGCAGCCCTTATTTGAACACACATGGAAATACCCTCCTCTTGTCTTATTTTTTAAATGGGCAATTAACGGAGAAGAACAATCTATCGCTTTTAGAAATCAGGGCATTTTTGAATCATAGTCCCAGCCTATATAGCCTCGGAAAGTATTGAGTCACGTGCTTCAGGACCTTTAGAATGTATCTGTTTAAAAGTTTACATCTATGCATGCCTGTGAGGTAAGCTTATTTGTTTTATACTAAAATATTTGATGATAAATAATGGGGCTGAAATATGGGAGCAATGTTCTAGACAAAGTCAAAGAGAATCAAAATAATCTTGATTCTATTTATTTGCCTATTGCTGCCCATTGCTAGAAAGGAATATTGGCTTATGTAACCATAGTGGACTACTAAATTTGATTGGATTATCTATAGAGAGCTTAGTTATTGTGCATGCAGTTCTGATATACTGATGTTGCCTTATGACAGAATTAAAAGGAAAAGGGGAAACATTATGGTTTATAACACAGTTGCCTGGTCTAAATATTTTTCCCCTACAGAGGGCAGGATATAACCCTATATAGAGGTGTTTGCATATTTTCAGTAAATAGTATGCATCAGCTGGTATAAACTGATATAACTCAGTTGTTTTCACTTGACCTTACGTAGCATAGCTTTGTTGAATGTCTGATCTAATATGTTTTGCTATAATAAAAAGTGTCAAATATGATTTAAAATAATCTATAAATGAAATCATTGCTGTTTCAACATACTGATTTGATATCAGCAAAGACCAAAGCCATGGTTTTCAGCTAGGGTGCTACTACATGCCTCGATGCTGGTGCTGCCATGGCAGTGGTAGCAGATGAATAAAACAGTGCGTAAGGTTGCAGCATGCATGCACTTCTGCTGCATTAGAGCTCTTTGATAACCCTAAAGCAGATGGAGATAGCTCAGACTGTAGTCCTGCCCTGTATGCATCTCCTTTGTAGCTTAAATCTCCTCCTGGAAATAGAGGCACATAGGACATTTCCACCATGTGCCTCAGTTTGAAAATGATGGGTATGATGGACATCACAAGTTTGTTTTACATATACTTCTTATCAACCAGTAAAATGTAAAATTATTGATCTGTTCAGGTTTTGATCAAGTAATCTAGGACTGAAGAACTCTATAAATTAAAACCAAACCCCTGAGACATCCAGTGTCCTATCCCTACTATAAAGTGTTATTCACTTATTCATACTCTCATGAGGAGTGGACTTAGAAACACCAGTAAATTTTCAGACTGAAGGTGGATATAACTGCCTAACTAAAGAAACTCCATTCTGAAAAATGTCGGTACTGGGCCCACTACTGTGACACCCCCTAGCCAAGTATTCTTATGTGAATGGTAGGTGAATTAATAGAGGGTCTAGAATCCAGTGTTCACTCATGAGAATAATAACTTGTCATTTTGGGCCACTGCATTTCTTAGGAGGAGAATGATCAGTGAGCATTTGTTCATATTCTCTATATGAAGTTCTATATAAATGCGATTGAGATAGAAATCTGTCTAGATTGACATAGCACAGCATTTAGAATTTTGACCTGTCACTAGTATGAAGACAAACTGTTTCTCCCACCTTCTGAAATTTCAGATTGCCACATAAAGCATATTTCAGCGCATTTGTTTTGGTTATTCTCCAGTGTGACCATTTTGTTCCAGACTCTCAGTTTCCTTTTGGGGCTCATATTGGTTTTAGAGGGAAATTTGATTTAATAAATTAGTATTTGTTACCATAAATACCAGCAATTTTTAGGTTTGCATTTCAGCATAGATACGTATGGTGACAAGTGTCTTTTGGAGGCAGACATCAGTCTATCCAAAACTTAGCAAGAAATCAGTGGGTCTTTTACCAACAAAACGCTGCTAGACTGTTCCTGTAAACTCAGAACTGACAAAAATATGTCTTATTTGACTGTGTTCAATAGTATCAGTCACTAGATAATCTTACTGTTTCATGAAATGACAGTTGAAATGGAACTAGCCCCATATTAAGTTACTTGTTAAAAGCAGTTCCTTATGATATAACAATTCAGTTGTTAGCTTCATATCCCCTAAGTGTTTATGTATCCATGCTTTATAATTTTTAGGATAATATATTTTTTCATTGACTGTATCGAGGAACCATATCTTTGTTTTATTCCTTACAAACAAACTATTATATTGACACAGCTCATAGCAATGGCGTTCAACCTCTGGCCTACAGGCCAGGAGTAGTATTATCTGGCCCACAGGTCTGGAAATTTGGCATTGGGGAATGGTAGCATTGACATTGCCACTTTTCCCCTACTGCCTAATGATGTGGTCCCATGTGCTGGATTGGGTTAGCATGGGGCACGTCTATATTTGCATCTGAATAGATGTATCAGATAGAGGTATCTATTCGGATGTAAATGTAGATAGAATTTGTCCAGATGTTTTCAACATGGTCAGACTAGGGATGCTCAAAATGATTTGGGGTCAGAATAGCATAGCCACAAACCATTGGTCAGAAATCTCAGGCACAAATGACTGTGTTCGAAAACTTTGTTTTTTTTCAGCAAGTTTGCAGGATGAGTTTGTGGTATTTCCAATGCAGTCAGACATGCTGGAGATCTAATATGAAAGCCAGATCCTGTGAGAGAATAAATAGTAGCTTAGTTTCAGACTAGAGTGGTTTACCTAAAGCTAAGAAAAGATTTTATACGCTTGTGTGTCTCATTATTTCAAATATGTGTCACCTTTATATACGGAAATCCGATATGTCCTATTTTATCACATTCCTTCTGATGTCAAGTTAGGATAGTTTCCCCCCTTTTCTTTCTTTCTCCTAAAAAGAATAAAGCAAGCAGTAATGCCACTACAATTTTGTTATGATAGTATTACCAGGGTTAGGTTGAAAAATACGTAGTGGGTCAGCCACCAGTGTTTGAAGGAATCAGATAGAAGTAAGACATGCCAGTCTATAATTAGCTTCTCAGAACTAAGCAATTTTAGATCACATTG
The DNA here is from genome assembly GCA_030014935.1 of Caiman crocodilus. Lineage (NCBI taxonomy): Eukaryota > Metazoa > Chordata > Crocodylia > Alligatoridae > Caiman > Caiman crocodilus. The sequence continues at coordinate 217,012,193 of JAGPOW010000261.1, read as the reverse complement.
TGCTCAGCTGGGGAGAGCTCCAGAGCTCTTGCCCATGTATTTCTTTGCAGCCGCCAAGTACTACTGCAGTCCCTGCAGTTCAGACATTTGTAAAGGTCTTCTGCAGTCTACAAAGATAAAATTCAAACAAATTATAAAACTTTTAGTCAAGTTTTGGTAAAAAATATGCCTGCTAAATACTGTCAAAGCTTATCTACACAGACAAATAATCAGTACTCAACCCATAGTGAACTGCTTTGGCATAACTTAAGCATGAAAAACCCTGTGTCAAAACTAATTTGTGGAATAGTGAAGAAGCTTTAGACCCCCAATAACCAAACTTATAATGTTGCTTGCTTTTGAGCTGGAGTTGCTGAAACAGTGTTCATATATATATTTCCTTCAAGCTTTTCTGTTCTTCGGGAAAAAATAACTTTCCAAAGTATAACCTCTTTCAACTTGTGTGTCAGTGCCCTAAGGAGTTTTTTATTCATCTAGATTTTAAATTAATGACCTCATTGATGGCACTAGCAATTGAACCATAGATCTCATGAGCCAAGTACTCACATATTGAATTTGATTAATCCTGCTGGCTATTAATTTTCACTGTTAATTAGGTATGGTACCACTGTAAAGCAATACTAAGATGCGTAAGGCAAAATATCATGAAAGTCGATGTCAGCTGTCTACATATGACCCTTGTCCTGCTATTAAACATTCCTTCACTACAACCATTTAGATGGAATCATAAAAATGCCACAGGCCAACTATTTACTTGTAAAAGTCTAGGAATAATTCATTGTAAAGAAATATTTTGCTAGACAAGTATTGCATACAAGTGTGAACACATAACTACATCTATGATATCTAATAATGCCCTTTTTGGCCTCCCTGTTACTTGGCTTCCTTTTTCAGCATTAAGGAAACAACATGAGGGTTCATGACATGGGGTTTCCATGGATTTTGACATCCAGACATCAATTGAATATGAATCCACTGACTGGAAAACAAACAAACATACAAAGGAAATATTGACTCCTCAGTTGAATCTTCAATACTGTGATCCCAGGACAGTTCAGCAAGGTCGTTGCACAAACCCTGAAGAGAAATTTTCAAGGGCATAAAATAGAAGTTTGCATGCCCAGCTGTTTTTCAGATTTGATGTACTTTTTGCCTTGAAAAATCTTCTCTACCATAGACAGCTGTGTGTATGCAGCTGGTAACAGCAGATGTAAACACATAGGCTGAGCTCACATGTTCAAATTATCTGGGAGAATCTTCCCAAGTTTGTTTTCCTGGTAGAAACACATACCTAGAGACACCTGAACAGACATTTGAATTCTGAGCCATAAGGATCAGAGAAATTGCTGTGCTGATGGTGCATAGCCAGACTCCCCACCCCCATGTTCCCACCATGTGCACATATTTCAGCATGCTATTCAGGCTCCATCAGTCTACCTAGAGACAGGTGGAAGCAGTGTGCAGAGCAGCCTTGACTGGCTGACTCACCCTGTGTCTCCCTGCAGCACAATGTGGGGATTGTGAAGGTGACGTATTCTGCTCCCTGCTCAGCTGGAACAATTGGGTCAAGCCCAAGTGACACACTGCCTACCAGCGTTGTGGGTGGTGGGAGAAGGAAAGCACCTGGAGGTGCTGAAGTACTATGCTGCAGCCTCTCTCAGAAGGGAAAATGTACCAACATTTGATTTCCTAGGAGAAAGTCTCCTGGGAACTATTTAACCCTGGTTGTTCCTGGGTTATTTTTCTCCCAGAATGCCCATTTTTTCTTTGGGAGAAAAATCCTGAACATCCATACTCTTGTGTTTTCTACTGGGAGAGTGATGAATATCTGTATGTATCAATTATTATTTACAATGTGAATATATGGCTACACATCTGCTGTGTACACTTGCTTGCATATGAAGGCTGCATAGTACCTTGACATGAAAAGCTTACATTCCTTCGGTATCAGTGGCCAGTTTAATCTCTGAAAATAACAACTTCAAGATATTTTAGTACATCTGTGAACAATTCCTTTTCAAGTGGTTTAGTTATATGAATATTTTAATGCTTTTCAATGAAAAAGATGGTGTCACAAATTGCAGTAATAAATTACTCCCTTTGGTATTATGAAAAATGGGAACTATTTAATTGTATTTATTAATTTAAGAGTTTAACAATGAAGAATTTAAAACTAGATGTGGATAATTAATAATATGCTAATAGAGCACAAAGTTCTGGCACATTAGAGTATTGCTGCCTCCCCAGAACTGTTAAATTCTTGGAAAAGTTATAGTCTCTTTCACCTTGATCAGACTGAGTATGCATTTACTGACACATGCATTTACTCCAGCCCAAATTTACAATAGTGTAAGCTACCCTGAAGTAAGGGTTTGGGGCAGATACCTACACATGTCGATTAGAGAGCAAATGTGTACCAAGTTCCTGCAGCCCTGTGATGAGCCCCTGCTGCTACCGGGGGGAGCTCCAGGCTCCCCCTGGGTGCTAGCCTAGGGTCTGGCAGAGAGCACCAGACCAGGAGATATCTGTCTTCTGGCCCTTAGGGGATGCCTGCTGCTGGGGCAATGACAATGCCTTCTTATCCCAGCAACAGGGAGCTTCTGGCCGTGGTTAGGGGACAGGCAGGACCCAGCCCCCAGCCCCCCGCCCCGATCTGCTGGTGGGGCAGCTGGCAGGTAACTTGCTACTAGCTTCCCCACTGGTAGATGGAGACAGGGGGCTGGGACATACCCCAACCCTGCAGCTGTTTCCAAGCCCTGTGCCTCAATCACCTGATTGGAGCACGGGGTTGGGACCTACACTTGACTGGGATAGTTCTTGGCCAGCTCCAGGCTGCATGAATAAGTCTGTATATGCAGCCTGGAGCTGGCTGGGGACTACCCAAAACAGAGCAGTCCCCAGTCACCTCCATACTGCACATTCTTCCCCGCACAGCCTGGGGCTGGCTGGGAACTGTCCTGGTCAGGGGCAGGTCTCAGCCAGCTCCATGCTGGGTGAGAAACTGTCTTCATGCAGGGAGCTCCCAGTTCCTGCTCCGCTATTGCAATTTGTGATTGTGGAGTGAGGGCTGGGGAGCTTGTTCCCAGCTCCCACTCCAGGATCGTGATTGGGAAGTGGGGTCCGGAAGCTCCCTGTGGGTGGGGCAGAGGAACAATGTCCCCACCTGGGAATGCAGGGCAGGAGCTAGGGAGCACGAAGCTGGATGGGGAACAGCCTCCCTTTCTCCTGACAGCAAGGGGCTCCCAGTATTGGCTCTGGTTGTGGGACTTGGGCTGGGAAACCTTTGTCTCCCAGCCCAAGCCTGGTGACCATAGGGCTCAGGCTGGAACATAAGAATCACCCAGCTCTCCACTCCCTGGTGGATGGTGGAGGGGGGCTGGGAGATAAGCATCTCCCAGTCCCTACTTCCTGATTGTGACCTGGGAGCAGGGGGCTTGGGGCTCCTATGGCACAGCCTGCCCTGGCAGCAGGCAGCTCCTAGTGGCGGGGAACTATCTCCCACCACCTGGTGGACAGCTGTCTGGGTGCAGACTTTGCTCCCAGCCAGGCATCTATGCGAGCACTATGGCACTGTTACAATTCCTGAAGAGGTTTGCTACTTGCATTTTCAGGTAGCAAATTTACTCGAGATTAGGGAGGTTTACTGCAAAGTAATCACATACACATGTATGTGCACATGCCTTCTTCACAGTAAACTGTGCTAATGCAAAGTTAAGTGTCTCATGAAGAAATACCCGCTATGTATTTCACTGTGCATTCATGTGTTATATATAAAGTAAACTACAGTTCAGATTTTGATTAAAATGTTGCTCTGTGGCCTTTCAGCTAAATTCTATTTAATATTCCTTTCTACACGTATGCAGAAAATGGCAAGCCAATATTAATAAAAGAAGGCTTACAGGAGTGTGGAATTAGAGGAATAGATTCTTGACAAAAGTTATTTACCTAGCTAGAATTTCATTTCAAAGTTAACAGAAGTCTGTAATGGTGGTATAATGCAGTGGCCTTAAAACTCTGCTAGACATTTTTAACCTACTCCTATTTATTCCATGAAAGTTTAATCCCCTGCTGAATGGAACTGGTATGAATTTTCAAAAGTCATAATCCACTGAAGTACAAAGTCTTTAATGAAGACATAGGCACCAGGCTTCAAGAGTTTAGTTTAAATTCTTTCTGAAAATATAAAACAGAGAGCAGGAGTTAATAGGATATTTCATACAGCTACATTTTAGTCCTTCTCTGAATCTTTATAAATTCACTTATATCTGCACCACTATTGACATTCAGGCTGAAGTTCCCATACTTGTGAAGAAAAAGCTGACAAACTATACTATAGGGATCATTTCTGTATATTGCTGCTCAGTTTGGTCTTCCAGTTTATAGAGTATATGACATGCCTAACACAAAGGCCTCTAAATTGAAAGAAAGTTGGCATGATTCACATGCCAGACAACCTTCTATTCCAACATACTTATATTATTAGGCAAGAAAATGAAAACAAACTACATACCACAGACTTTCCCAGATCTTTGGTCCTGCATGAGTTTTCCAACTGTGTTTAGTGAGGACAGAATTTGTCCCATATATGGAATACTTTAAATCTCTTTACGCAATTTATTCTATACCAAGCAATTATACAGGTGTTTTCACTTAATACATTTTCTTTGATTACGTTATGACACTATAATGCCTTTAATAATCACATAGAGCCAACTTTCCAGAGCTATAAAGCTGCGTAGAGATATAAATAGAGATTTTCAAAAGTACTTAAGCAGGTTATGCATTTGATGCCAATTGATATCAAGGGTTTTATCTGCATTGAAAATCTGTTTGAAAATCTGATCTTTTATATATTTGTTTTACAAATCAGTCTATGTTGGAGGCTCAGGAACATTTGCCTTTTTCCATTCTATTAATCCATCGAAATGTCTTTAATTAAATTAAACCAAAATATAACTTAACCTAATCAGGACTGAGTGAACTCTAAAATGAGGCCATTATTACTTTCACTTTGCTAAATAGAAAAACAACAAACTGAATCTGATTTGAAACTTTACAATGAGAGATTTCTGACTTGTGGGGGGCAGGGGAACTAAAGGAGTGGAGGTAGGCCGTAGGAGGAAATGTTAGTGTTCGCACTTGGGGTACAAGTTGCATGGCAGTCCAATGTTATCAACAGGTTTGGAAGAAGTGAGGAATTTGGGCACATTTAGAACTGGCTGAAAATCCAAATTTCAAAAATCTTTGCAAGTACTCTGCAAAGTAGAGCTGCTAGCTTCCTCTTGGGCAGGGAAAGGTGGGAATGGGGACTTTCTCAGCTGCACTGAGGAATATACACTGCATTGAGCGCAAGGTTGGCCTTCCCTTCCCTAAACAGAGAGAAGGATAGAGGCACACTCTGACTTTGTGAGCCCATGGGAGTAGAACAACGTGCTGTGCAGCCTATATGGGGCTTGTGGCAAGGCCCTAATTTAGTTTTCAGTGGGCAAGACAGAAATCTGCAGATAGAAAGCCCTGAAAAAAGTAAAGTAAAAGGTTTAAATTATTTTTAAGGACATCTTCATGGACAACAGAGCACTGCAGGTGCTGCATCATCATCTGAGTTTCTAAAAGCTATTAAAAATACATGTTAATTTTCAAATATATTTATATAAGACAACTTAAGATATACAGAAAAGACTACAAAACTATAGCTGTTTTAACCTCTTTCTCTAGTTAGAGTTAATTATATCTTCAAACAGAGGAATTTAATCTCTCTTTTCTGGATTTGGTGCCCCAGTCTTTCAGGGATACCAGGTCTCCAATTATTTTGAATGCAAAAACTAACATTACAGGCCTGATCCCCTGCTGATGTAGGTTAGCATTCAGTTGATTTACACTAGTTTACACAAAATAAAAACCTGGTGTCAAGTTTCTGGTCTTGTTTAATCTCAGTTGCCTGAAAGATGGAAATGGTCCAAATGCCATTTCTTTTTCTCCTTTAAGAAGCTGTTTTGAGCAAGCAGAATAGCTACTAAAAAAAAAAAAATAGGAAAGGAATTCAGGCTTTAACTTACAGCTGAATGCTTTTGACTGCACAATGCAAGTGTACATGCATAATAAGGTTATTACTTAGAATGATTACCTGCAATAGCAACGTATATCCAGCTAAGAGTAAAGCATCCTCATGAACATTTTCAAACTTACATCAAAAGAAAAAACTTGAAAAAAAATAACTGAAAAAATGTGGTTTTGGGGGCAGTTCACTATACATCTTTCTCTCTCACCTCCTAACACCCTTCCCAAACCATCTTATATTACTCACATATTAAAAAATCACATTTTCTACAGAAAACCGTTGTCTTATTTTCTTTTTTAAAAATAAGGCCTGCTCAAGGAATCTCTGACATTGTCATTAATGTTCAAACATTGTTATCACTGGATGGAATAACTGCAGTTTTTCTATGCACACAGTTTGGTTTGGGGAGCATTCTTTAGTATTGGGTTTGTGAACATTTTCAGTTTCTTCCATTCTTCCTTTAAACACGTGCTTTATATTATAATATCCATTTTTCATTAAATCTTGAACTTTCCTCTCCCAGGGCACATCTATGTATGCATTAATGTGCCTTTGCTACTGTGCCTTAAGTTTAGTACTGCTAATATGAGGTACTATATAAGTGCGCAGTAGCCAGTGCTAATGTGCAGTAACAAAGGCGCACCATCTTTTGGTGATGCTAAATGCACAGTAGACTAATTTTTCTGTGCATTAGCATATTAGCATGTTTTTGCCATGATGAGCTAATGCACATTAGACTAATTCTATTGTACATGCCTGCCTCCATGTGCACATTTACTGCTTAGTGACCAAAATTACTGTCCATTAACTGAAAATTACTGTGCAGTATGAGCGACATCTACATGTGCACAGTGTGCAGTTAATATGGCAGCTTACGCTGACTTGATACCATGCAGGTATCAAATTTACACCTGATTAGTTACTGCACAATAATGCACATATAGACAACTTACTGTACTGTACCAGTGTGTGAATGCACTGATTTGGGACTAAATTTAAGCCTAAATCAGCTTGCACACAGTGTTACCGCACTTCAACACCTGCACATGTAGATGCTGGTATAAACTTGCTTGCTGTCCAGTAAATTAGTGTGTTGTAAATCCGCACGTAGACACTCCCATTAAGAGTCTCATGTAGACATGCCCACAGAGTATCACATCACAGGAAAAAAAACATCACGATCTTCCACATCTTCCTTTTCCTTTTCTAAAATCTGTACCATTGACTCAAAGCAGTAGTTTTCAACCAGTCTCCTATGGCACCTTGGGGTGCCATGAGATCCTTGTAAGGGTGGCATACTACATAGCACTGTTAGGTGTCTTGAGACATGCATATGAGTGACAAGATAAACACAATGTTTTAAAATAGGAAAGCATAGTGTAAAAACACTCTGATCTGTTGTGGTCTTTCTGTGTTCCGTGAAACAGAAGAATTTGTCTATAATTTTTCCCTAGTCAAAAAACACGGGAAAGCTAAAAGTTGCCATTTTTGAGGGGTGCCTTGAGTCTAATAAGTGGTTCCCTGAAGGTAACGAGGTTGAGAACCATTGACTTAATGCTATAAAACAAGAGCTGATGTAAAGGTAGCTAAATAATCCATCTGAGGATAGATTCTAAAGGAGTATTTTTAGTAATCAAATTGACTGTTCTTGGTATAAGAAGGTGCCTTTGGTGTTCTCCCCTGGGTAAGAGAATGGTATAGTAGAAGCATTAATCTGATTGCATATACTGAAAACTGGAACCTTCAGCATATTGTAACTAACTGAAGTAGTTGTCCATATAGGCCACATTCAGACAAACATGGATGCTTGGTTCGACCTTGCATCACAGCTACTTGTCCCCAGGGAATGCCCATGTCACGAGTGCTTTGGCATGTGGCAAGTTACCCCAGGGGAGGTAGGAGAGGCTGGCCCCAGAAGCCTTATCTGGGGTCCTGAGGGCCTTCTGAGGCTGCAGCAGTGGCAATCCTGCTGGGCCCTGGGATATCCAGGGGTAAAAAAAAAAAAAACGTGGAAAAAAAAAGCGGTACAGCACATTAGAGCTGCGTGAAGCTTCAGGCACTGATTCAATCAAAAGGAGATTCAGCCTGATTTGGTGGCTGAATCTCCAAATCTGAATCGAATCAGGAGACCCTTTAATCTCTCCACATTGAATCGGAAGCCTGCTATTCCATTCAGAGAGATTTGACCATTTGGCTATGTAAATACATACCTCAAGGTATCAGGCATTGGCTTGTGAATCATTGGCTTGTGAATGCTGAGATGGTGGGGTAGATGAAGCGTCTCACAGAAACATGTGGGGGCCCCCCTGCACGCTTGGCAGTGGACTTGGAAGTGGAGTAGAAGTACTTTCAGTCCACTTCCAGGTCCGCCGTGGACCAAATGGGGAACGCCTCCTGTGCTGTGGCTTGGCGACTGGCCCCTTCTTGGGGGACACCCAAGGTCCTCCGATATCTGAGCCAGGGGATGCATGGCAGTGGTCCCCTTTGCACTCTGCAGCAGACCCAGAAGTGGACTGGAAGTACTTCTGGTCCACTTCCAGGTCCATTGCCAAGCACATGGCGGTCCCCCCTGTGCTCCTGTGGGATGCTCCACCCACCCCATCATCTCAGTGTTCATGAGCCATGCCTGATACCTTGAGGTATGTAGAAAAACCATAAAAAGAAGTGTCTATGGCTAAATCACTGATTCTCCAAATCAGAACTGAATCTTCAGATCACTGTCCCCTCAACTGAGCTGAATCTGAATCCAAATCAAATACTGCCTGCTTCGTACATCCCTACAACACGTGCACAGGCAGTGTGTCCTTGCTGTGCAGAGAATACTTGAGTGTGCAGTATGCATAACTGAGCTTATCTGGACACACCCATAGTGTGCTATTCAAAGAAGCCTGCTTTTGGCCTTTTTGCTTGCTGGAAATTTTCCCCTTGCTTAGGGATAAGTGAAGTGCACAGCCCAATGTAGTTATAGAAATGTTGGGGATCTATCTGCTCTTATTTGATGTTCCTGGTCAGTTATGATATTATTTAAATTCAGACTAGAAATACAGGGAGGGTCTATTTTAAATGTGCACAGCCAAGACATATTCCTATGCAATCTGTCCGTGTAGCAAAGAGGCTTATGAATAAAAAAAGCTAAGCCTACTTTATGGAATATTAATGAGCAGGGCCTTTTGTTTAAATGTGTGTTTTTCCTCTGCTTTCACAATATTAATTTGTAATGCCCTCACAAGAGCTCTGTTGTATTTCACTCCATCTGTTATAATCATTTCTTCATCAAATCCCAATGTCGTCCTCTTTATTTAAATCATAATTTCTATGTAATATAATTGGTCTTGGCATTGGTTTGTGTGGAAACTAGTCGTTGGGTAGTATCTAACAGCAGTATCATATTATTAGTGACATCCAATGTTTCTGTTACCTCCTCGACAACTGAGCTCGGAATCTTATCAGGTGTTACTAATGCATGGCACCCATTACACAGTATAAATGATGGCTACCCAGTGGGTCTTGGTGAGAATTCTAAGTGTTTTCTCTTCTCTGTATTGAGGGCCATTTACATTGTGTCAATGACTCCTGTGCTAGCATGGTATCTGAGACATCTGGGTATGGAGAGAGTATTCTGTATTTCTCTACACAGTGAATGTGCAGTCACTGAGCTGCCAAATTCCTACTACAAGATGCCAGGCAAAATTAACTTGTTTTTGATTAGTTATTTACCTGAAGAGACAAATTTCCTACCTTGAGGATTAGATTGTTTGTTTACATCTCCATTTGCCCTCAAGTATTCATACATTTAGAGGAATAAATACATAATTTCTAAACCAATACTGTAATTATATGTAATGAACTGCAATAGATCTACAGTAAAATGGAAAGACTCAAGAAATCAAGAGGCATTTTATACCACTTTGAAATATTTTTTAAACTCACCTGATCTCAAGCATGCTCTTAGGCCTAAGGGAGGTGATAGTTCATGTTCATCAGGCATGCCTTTAGAAGAAATCCTTAAGGCTCTGAGATAAATAACCTTTCCCCAGGGAGCCTTAAGTGAGACACTAAGACTCAAGGAAAGCTTCATTAGATGTGTTTAAATGTCACTGTAAAAATGTCTTCATTTTCTAAAAGAAGGCCTTCACAATACTGGAGTGTGCTTTTGAAACTGGATATACAGATCAATTCCTTTGTCTTAATAAAGCCTTGGCCTATTGTGTTCAGTGAGAACACTCCCAAAATATAAATATATTGAATAGCAATTTATAATTATTAATGGGAAAAGGGTTTCCAGATGATAGGGTCATTGCACTATGGTATCAGAAATCATGTGAGCTAGAGGAAATACAATGTTTTTTTCACACAAAAGACATGAAATCAAGGTTATTGAATTTAGTGCTGGTTTTTCCAGTGACTACAGTTGCTTTAGATTTGGTCTCAAATCTCTTTTTTCCCCCTCTTGCTGCTGTTCTCTCATGGGCTCTCCCATCATTCCAATAATTACAAAATGTCAGCAAACATTTTCTTCCGAAGGAAAAAAAAATCATATCTTTACACCATTAATTGAATGGAATATAGTGGATAAAGGCATTTGGCATTTCATACTTACTGCACTGATTATTGCTGTTTGTAGTATCATAGAACCTAGCCTCCCTATGAAGATAAGAGTACCATTTGTACAAACAAATAGTAAGGGGAAAATGTGTGCCCTAAAAAACTTCTGTTGACAAAAACTTAAATCACAGTATTGTTTTTAGAAAGATAGTGCACAGGACAGCCCACATATATCTTGATGCTTTTCATACTTGTGAAAGTTTTCTGGGTTTTTTGTAATCCACATTCTAAATACAGGGAATACTACCCTACATTCATCCTGATCCTGAAAAAAATTCACACAGGCTAGTAGCCCCACTGAGCAACCTTATCTGAAATAGCAGTGAAGAATTCAGTGCAGTAAAATACCAGGACTAGGGGAGCACTTGATATATTAATATGTAGCAGGAAAAAAGTCACCTTCAGTTAAGATCAAATAACAGGTTTGTTGCAGCACACACATTTCTGAACTGTATACATGCTCTAGGAAGAGTGGAACTATCCCTAACAGAATCTGAAATGTTTCATATTTTTGCGTTTCTTTTGAAATCAGTTCTATTTTCTTGATATTTCTAAACCAACACCAAACCATGTTCAAATGAAATACCTTTCACTCAGCAAACTGACAAAGGGCCATGAGTTTGCCTGCTTTGTATACATATAATTGCTTACTGAATCGATGCTATAGACATATTATTGTGAAGTCTGGTGAACATGAAAGCAGGCAGGACAAAACTAGACTATTTCATGTAAAACCACCCCTCTCTGCTTTTCATTCAGCTCTGTGAGGCAGCTACACAATGCATTCTATACTGTACCTGACTGAGAGGATGTATGTATAGTTAACTTGGCATGATATACTGTACTGTAATGGTACATACGAAATAGCCATTGCTTTGACAACAAGAAAAGTCTTTAAATGTATAAATAATCATCATCATAATCCTTTGAACAATGGATTCTTGCACTTTGTTGTTAGCCCCTTGGGACCGATTTTGCACTCATTATTCAGACTATTCTTTCCTGACTACAGAGGACAGATTCATGTCTGTAATCATGACTGCAACAGTTATCCAAATATAGAATTACAAAAAGAAGGTCTCAGGGCTAAATGCATGCCTAGAAACCCTTCAACAATTCCAAAATCCATTATAGTAACAATCAATGGCATTTATTAAGTCAGATATGAAACAACATAGTACTTGCATAGAATCTGAAGTTTTCAGTTAAACTTGAGAGCTGTTGGTTTTTAAAACCAACAATTTGTACAGCAAGCATGTAAAAATGTTCATAGCCTCTCCTGGGGGTTTGATTTTATGCAGTCAAAAAAAAAAAGTTCTCTTTAAAATGAGCTTTGGGATGTAATATCTTGTTATGGGAGAATTGTAGCTAAATCCTACAAAACGTAACTCACTGAAACACAAGAAAGAAAAGAAAAAAAATCAATCTGTGAGGAGAGTAAAAGATGGCAGTAAGCAATTTTTGTCCTACCTGCAGATTGCAGGTATACTAGATCTGCTAGTTACCTGCTTAAAGTCATAGCAGGCTGACAGATTCATACTAAACTGGTACAATTCTCTTTTTAATCACATTTCTCCTTTTATTTTGCTCTCCCTCCCCATATGCCACTGGAAAATTGTGTTCTAAGTCTCTCTCTCTCTCTCTTCCTGTGACATCTTCATTGCTGCTTCATTAACCAGTGTGCCATCAGTGCATTTCATTATAGCCTCTCTCCTGGCTTACTGTGCTGATGCTAAGAACAGATACAAACCAGCTATCAAATACTAAGCTGTTTATCCTTCCTTCCATTCACACAAAGGGAAAATCATCCTTTGGGCAAAATCTTAAATAAAGTCCATATTTTATTTATTCCTATCTACCCACCAAACTGAAAGGCACTGGAGCTATTCAGTTAGGAATATGACTGATTAATTTTTTTAAAGGAAGGTTGCAAATGTACCTAGCATCTCTTCAAGATGTTCCACATAGCACAGTTAGGAGAGGGGGACTCAATTCAACTGCCCTTGAAATAGTATACAAACTCGTGAGCAAGATGGTTCTAATTCCCTGATTATCAGGAAAAGGAACAAAAACATTGTTATGTTTGATATCTTTCTTTACAAATTTCTATATTGCATCTAGAAAAAAGATTCATATTAAACATGGTTACTTGCTTCCCTGGGATTTCATGGGGTGGGTTTATATACAATTCATTTTTGTTTAAGTGAAGAGATGCCTATAATTGCATAAAGAACATAAATGGCACTGAAACTTTGTTGTTATGAAACTACCAGGCCTATTGCTTAGCCACAAAATACAAGAGCTGATAGACTACTTTACCTACCTTTCAGAAACCAGGAGCATGTGTGCTGTATTTTTAAAGGAAAAATGGAAAATGAATGTGACTTCTTGCACTGGCACTGAGTTTTGTTTAGAATTGACATAAAATTTATGGCTTCTTCATGATTTCAGTCCAAGGTTTTCATTAGTTTATTTTATCTCTCTTTCATTCTGAACTCCTATCTCTTTGATCTTTCATTTTTTATCATTAATTTTACATAGATAGCCTCACTTGTGCACATTCTGATGTGATCTTCACTTTAGGAGTCAAACACTCAATTGGATTTCTAGCCTGTATAATTCACTTTGGCCCTAGGGGATCACGCATTATACCAGAAATGGACCCAGCATTGCATATTCCCTTTCTGAAGCAGAAGTTGGAACAGGAAGGCAGTCATGTATGCAGTGATGGTACAGCAACACACTTGCTGCAAATAGCATGGGGATCAAAGACATGGTTAAGCCTTTTTCTAAGTATATTCTATTATTTAAATTGTGGTTTGGTCAATGGGCTTCATGAAGGATAATAGACCTAACCTACTGTGTATTTTGCAAATTAATTAAGGAAATTTGCACTGGTATAACTACATTTATACAGGTTCAAAGGCCCAGTATAGACTTACTGTATCACCAAGATGCATATTGACAGTGGAGTTTGGCAGTAGCAAAGATAGACTGTAATTAATTTCCTTAGTGCAAAAAAACCCCAAACCCAACCTCAGTATAGAGGAGGCTTCAGAAAGTATGAAATTCTGTTTGAGACAACCGGTGAGTGTGGCAAACAATACTGAAACAGGGACATAGGTGAAATGAATGGAAAATAAGAACACATGGTCATACACATTAATGATTGTATAGCCCATTGGTGAGGTTCCAAGTCAGCCTTTTTTTCTTTAATTTTTTTTTTTATATAAAACAATAGGTTATCCTCAAATGATTCTTTGCCAAAAATTAGCTGCTATGAGTTTTTGAATGACAGGTTTTGAGTTACAGTATGAATTGAACTTCTGGATTAATTATAATTAAAGGTGTTGCTTATTAGTGAGAAGAGCCTCCCTGGAAATTGCACACCAATAGTCTGTCTGTTCTGTTTTATCCGAGTTAGAGAATAATTTAAACTTTGTTTTGAAAATCATTTTTAGCTCTGTTTATTTTTGAATTCCAGTCTCTAGTATCAGATGAGAACAATAGGCTTTGTAGGCATGTGTGTATATAAGTATCTCAGTGTGCCCTTTCTTTTTTCAGGTTACGTGTGCAAATTTAACAAATGGCGGAAAGTCAGAACTTCTAAAATCAGGAAGCTCCAAATCCACACTAAAGCACATATGGACAGAAAGCAGCAAAGACTTGTCCATCAGCCGGCTGCTGTCACAGACTTTTCGTGGCAAGGAAAATGATACAGATTTGGACCTGCGATATGATGCCCCAGAAACATATTCTGAGCAAGATCTCTGGGACTGGCTGAGGAACTCCACAGACCTTCAAGAGCCTCGGCCCAGAGCAAAGAGACGGCCCATTGTCAAGACTGGGAAATTTAAGAAAATGTTTGGCTGGGGTGATTTTCATTCCAACATCAAGACTGTGAAGCTAAACCTGTTAATAACTGGAAAAATCGTTGACCATGGCAATGGGACGTTTAGTGTTTACTTCAGGCATAATTCCACTGGTCAAGGGAATGTATCTGTGAGCCTAGTGCCCCCTACCAAAATAGTGGAATTTGACTTGGCACAACAGACAGTGATTGATGCCAAAGATTCCAAGTCCTTTAACTGTCGCATCGAATACGAAAAGGTTGACAAGGCTACCAAGAACACGCTCTGCAACTATGACCCTTCAAAAACATGTTATCAGGAGCAGACCCAGAGTCATGTGTCATGGCTCTGCTCCAAGCCCTTTAAAGTAATCTGTATTTACATTTCCTTTTATAGTACAGATTATAAACTAGTACAAAAGGTGTGTCCTGATTATAACTACCACAGCGACACACCCTACTTCCCTTCAGGTTGAGGATGAACATGTGTCTGAGACTGAACCCGGAGGAATAAAAGAGGTCATATGACAGGGCTGTTACCTCAAAGAAGGAGGCCACATCTATTGCCTGGAATGTGTCTACACTCTACTGCTGATGTCAAATGGCTGCAAATACGTTAGTGGAAAACAGTCTAATGTAATTTCTGCCCAGTCAGCTCCATGTTATCAGTCTAGTTGTAAATCACTATGGATTTGAAATAAAACCACACACACGCACAGACACACACTCTTTTCAGCTTGCATCTATTGAGATTCCTGTTAAGAGGGCTTTCATTGTCTAATACATAATGTTTCAGGATAACCTATCATCAAGCAAAAAGGATTAACTAGACAGTGAATGGTTTCTAACACAGACTGTTATGGAAATCTCCTTTAAAGTCTTGAATACATGCCAATCAATAATCCCCACTCGTGCATTCTGCCGCTTGGAGTAGCTGTACTGGTAAATAATACTGTAGGAGTAAATGCTTGTTAAAATGGGAAAAAATGTGTGTCTAGAGCTCAGTATTCCATTTTATATGAACACAACAAAGCGTAGTGACTTTTTCCAGCATATAGTAGGCACATTCAAGGTGGTGTTAGGTGGCTCTTTTTTCTGTGGAGGGAGCCTGTTTCTAGTAAAGATGAGCAAACATTTGGAATTTACATGTGGGCAGATAAACTTGTTTCAAATTTCTTTACTGACCATTTAAAGATGGAGGCAGGGAGACCAGCTAAGCTACTGAAACTCTTCAACTATGCTGTAAGGAGGAAAATGCCTGATAGACAACATGTAAGTTATAAGTGGCTGTCTTATCTTTATTACAAATATTGTAACAAATTCAATATCCTAGTCTTCATTTGTATGAATGGTTTGTATTGTACATAGTTTAAACAGTGTTATTTGAGCTGCTTATTAATATTAACTTGTAATTGTCTCTCTGCTTGTTATTGGTTAAAAACAATCAAGGAAATGAGGAACCCATTTTATCAATGTAGCTGTAAACTCCATTAAAAGACAGAATTATGTACAAAGCATTTATTCAGCTAAAGTATTGTTGAAAGCTATACATATACAACATTACAGTCTGTCTGTATTTAGATATTTTATTTCCAGACAAAAGAAAATGAACTGTACATAAAAATAAAAACCTTAAAGTTGAGTTTCAATATGTACTGTGTAGATGGTAGTTTAAGTAGCTCTGACAAGAAGACCGTGCTCAAACTTTGTCATGATATTCAACTTTTTGTCTTCACATTTATGTCAAACAATCTCTGTTTCCATTCCTGTAAGGTATTCCACAAAAGTAGACCATTGTATCTCAGAGGGCCTTGTTGACTCTGTTTGGGAGCACCTTCTCAAAGAACAAAGTAATTAATCATTATAAGTGACAGCAAATGACCAATTTAAGTGTAGAAAAAATTATTCTCTCCCTTTGTAAGTATATAGGTTTGCCTTACTTCTAGCCTGCTCCAGGTCATAGGCTCCTTTTTATTAATGAAAGTTTTCTTCCTCAAACAGAAAAGAGATCATTATATTTCTGTTTTGTGGATACTGTTACATCCTACCCGCAGCATTCTAGTATTCAATCACAAGGGATTCAGTGGTCTGCCTATACCTAGTTGAATGCTTTTCCCCTCAACATTTCTTTTTGTTTTTCTTTGGATTATGATTCCTTCAAATCTACTACCCCCTGTCTCTGCCTCTCTCTCCATTTTGTCTTTCTTTTCTATATCCCTCCAGAAGACATGAATTCAGACAAGGGTCAAAGCCCAAACATGCACTTCCCTAGCATTATGCTCCCTAAAGTAAGAAATGAGAGAGCACATTTCCAATCCTGGATCTTCCATGTTGAATTACACAGGAATTAAGTAAAAGCCATGGTGAATTGTGCAGGTGATAAGCAATAATTCACCCTCTTTCAGATCAACCCTTTTTTTTAAGACCAGAATGAAAAAAACCCAATGAACAACAAGTAAATATTTCTTCCCTTGACCTTTGAGCAGAGGAGAGCTCTCTTTAGTATCATGTCTCTAGTTATTTGCAGCCAACATGGTGGTGGAAATCATTCCTTTATTATATAAGGCACTTTCTTGGACAATTTTATCCTGATCTGTGACCATTGATTGGATGGTTTTCACAAAGAGAGAGGCCAAGCCACAAAGTTCAGATTCTGATTCAGATTTCTGCAAAGTGAAAGAATTGGGGTGATAATTTTTGCCAGTGTCCTATCTCCTAGAGGAATTATGAATATAATGTTAGTGTTTCATAGCTTGTGCTTCATGGAAATAATCCATACTAAGGACTAGCGATGAAATCCCCTCTCCTCTGAAGTCAGAGCTTGGCCATTGAATCTCAAAAGGAGTCATTTCAAATTTAGGGTTGTGTTTAAGCATTAAGCATCATGCATAGCAATTTATATTCATGCAGAGATAGTGAAAAATGCTACAAGTGGTAGTATTTTCTTTAATCTATTTTGTAAATCTACCACCATTTGCAATTATCCCTTGAATTTATTTTTAAACTTTCTAATTTATGCAATATATATGCTTACTAACCATATGTTAACAGTATGACCACAACTGATATGAAACAAAAAAATCAATCAATATGCAATGGTTCATCTCCTTTCAAAAATGAGGCTTTGTATCTTTTGCTTCTTCTGTCACCATAATAATATTTTCCTTAATCCTGTTTGAATTGATTGCTATTTTTCATAACCATGCTTAACTTTGGACTTGGAAGAGTCCTTTTTTGTTGTACTAGATGGGAGTTAGTGGTCTGAGTATAGAATATAATATGGTATGTTGCTGGTATGCCAAGTTTCATTACTAGAATATTCTAGGGAAAGATTGTATGCGTGGTAGCCTTATTGAAATATGGTTTTAGTTTTCCTATGTGAAAAGTGAATTTAATGAATATAAATACATTTTACTCAGTTAATGCATTGTGCTTCTTGGTAACTGGGTCTGAAAGTCATCAGTGCTTCAGTGGGTTGCAAACCAGGTGAATGTAACAGCTGTAAATCACTTACCTTGGGCATTCTGAAGATTTGAAGTCCTAAGGTGATATTTTGAAGCTAGGGGGGAAGGGAGGGAAATGCTCAATTTGAAATAAAATCAGGGTACTGTGGGGTTTAAAAAAAGGAAACAAACTTTTACACTTTTTTTGAATTTTTATTTTTTCAAGAATGTTTTACATTTTAAAATATTATATTAGCATGTATGCAAAAGACTGTTCAGTAATGGGGTACTGTAGGCCAGTATACTTAATGATGAACAGCTATTGTTGCAAAGTAACAAAAATGACATCAAATGGTTTGGTGCACACCATCTCTATATTATTATAATATCTAAGGTGGCCAAGCACTATTTGCACCAGAGCAGATAGTCACATACTAAGTAATGAATTGGATGAATCCATGCCAGGACACTTTCATCCAGCTGTATAGAGAAAGGGAGGAGAGGTACAAAGAAACAATTTCTTTGGATCGCAAACTTGTAAAAGGAAAAATCTTCAGTTTGGATTTTCACCAGTCTAGCTCAGAAGCAGAATATTCATCTTCTGTGCTTGTGAAGACTTCACTTGTTCTGCTTGATGTAAGATAGCACTATCCCTTCCCAAATCATATGGATCATAAAGTAAACTAGTAATGCCAAATGATGAGCTGTTCCATGAACTTTATTTGTGAATTTCCAAACTGTTGGAACAGAGTGGGATTTACTTACCATGAGCTGAGAAAAAGGTAAACCTCCATTTACAGTAGAACAGAATGGAAGGCTCAGAATAAATACACACTGGTACACATTTTAAGAAACATTCCCGCAAAATGTTTTACTTTGAAAATGTTTCTGTAATATTATTGCTGGATCCTCAGGGATTCTCAAGCAAAATTCCATACTATAACTTGGTGTCCTCCAGGAATCCCAAATTATTAAGAAGACAACATGCAGGACGACTATGGAGGCCAGTGTGGATTTGCAATGGAACTTTTGTTTTACTTGAACAACTAACAATAAAGGGACAAAAAATGAAAAGTGTCATATTTTAGTATCTTTTTTCTGAAAGCTAGTGCCGCACCAACTAGTACTCAACTACAACTTCAGCATTGCATGCAACCTCCATGCCCATCTGGATCAGAAGTGAGTGAGCCATACTAAATAATGCCTAGAACTTGGAAGGATAGTTTAATTTCTAGTGAGCCATATTTTATTCTCTATCTAATATTTATTAGTGTTAACTGTAGAAGCAAGCAGAGAAAAATCCAAAAAGATCACTGATGCAATCAGGTCAAATTATGATGATTTCAAGGGATGCATGTCATCTTTGATGCGAGTAGGATTAGACCCTCCACAACAGTCATGCAGAACTAAGATGCTCAATGAACTTATACATTAAAAATTAAATTTCATCTCAGATTTTCTCCTTGAGAAGACAGATAGCAAATAGTGATCATAATCATCATTCAGTAAATCTGTTTTTTGTGTAGATCAGAGGGAACTCATATTTTAGTTTCATGAGAAATATAGCCTAAATATTCCTAGAAAGCTCAGATGAAACCTTGCACAGAAAAAACAGAAGAGAATCACCTATATTTTCATCAAGGACTGTGTATCTTAAAATACTGAAATACTTGTAATTTCATTATCATCAAAGAATATATATTGTAGTAACACCTACAGACCAACCAGTTCCATCATAATACAAGGTATTACCTATGTAATTGAAAATATCAATTTTGTCCCACGAATCTTAAAATATTCAAAGCACTAAAACAGCAGAGCTTTTGTAAATACGTATACATAATACTATGCACATAAGATGTATGAATAGAGCTTTTTACAAAATATTCACCTCCCTCTAGGATACCTTTAAACTACTCTCCAAAACTTATGAATAATTTAGCTTACTAGTATTCCAGACACTTTGTACAAGGTTCTAGTGCAACTATATCAGTCCAGGGTGTGAAAAAAGTTAGGAGGCTTGATATACTTTGCACAAGCATTCAAAAATTTTGAGGCTTGAGTCTCATTTGTACTAAAAGATGTTTCATGAATCACCATATTTCCTACAATCATTTTAATGCATGAACATTACTGGCATTTCCAAATCTCCAGAATATTCAGAGCTAATATGCAAGTATATGATACTTACTATTATGTACTATTAGTTAATTGAAAACAAAGCATTTTTTTCTTACTGCAGTGAAGATGAATTTTACAAGTTAATTGTTGAGCACAATTTGAGACCATCAATATCTACAGATGAATTTAACACCTATGTTTGCATTGGTTGTAGAATAAACACTTGTTAATATTACCCAATAGCATTTTCAAGAGTTGAACACATTCCCAGGACTATAGGAGTGTTGTATTCACTTGGATATTATGCACCTGACAGTATGACTAATAAATGTAACACTACGTCTTCCAAAAGGGTAACTGCATCCTATGGGCAAAATAAAACCTTTAAATTGCTTTCTATTTTTTTCTTCTAATTAACTAAAATGTTAGCATTTCCCAAGCTAATAAGTAGATCACCTATCCTACAAAGGAGTTTATTTTTTCATTAAAATGTTAATATTTATCTTTAAACTTACTTCACTTGCGTACCACTGCTTGTACTTTATTCATCTAACATGGATTTCCAAGGAACAGAATAAGTGATTCAAATAATGTCTCTCAGGTATTTTGAATAATACTAAAACTACTACTATTTCAAATAGTTGTGATTGCTTTAGAGCAGGACCAGGCCATCTACTCATTGCAACTCTGTTCTAATCAACAGTGGTCAAAATATCCATAGGATGATTAAGTAAAGTTAGAGCTATGAGAAAAAAACTGATAAAAGCCAAGGATATGACACATTAAGCCTGGCACTCCTTTTTATATTCATCTCCATTTTATTTGGATTGCAGTACAGATGGCTGAAACACCCTGGCAGTATAAATCCTGTCTCATATTTTTTTTGGTGTAGGATTTCTGGTAGTAGCGACAATTCAGTTCTATTGCCAAGGACAGGATTTTGGAAGATAGGGCATAGAAAGGTTTATATCCCTTGCACAGGTGGAGTGCATCCATGTGGTGATTTGCATTGGTAGGTAGGAATATTGCAGTATAGGTTATATGAACGTATCCACTTTCTTGTGCAGGTCAATTGGCTCCTAGTAAAATATATGTATATGTCCTTGAAAGATGAGCAAATATGATATGGAAGGCATTAGTAGAGAATGTGTATGAAACAGTAAAATAGTGACAATACATAATATATTACAACTGTGGTGCAGGTTATTGAATCAATGTTTATGAAGCCTGGTTTAGATTGTTGGATTGGAGGAGCTATTTTTATTAGTAAACAAGCAAGGTGGTACTGGAAGTGAAGCAGGAAGATCTTGTTCTACAAATAAGTTCTACAATGAAGAACATTAGCAGCAGAGAAGTGGGAAAGTTGGTGACCTGGAGGATGAGCAAGTAGGAGGGGGCAATAGGACAGGTGTTCTTATTCTTGCTGAGAAATCAGGGCAATCAACTAGTTACCTCAGGTGCCTATACATGAATTCATGGAACTTGCAAAACAAGCAGGAAGAATTGGAAGTCCTTGCACAGCCACAGAATTACAACATGATTGGAATAACAGAGACTTGGTGGGAGCTCACGTGACTGGAGCACTGTCATGGATAGGTACAAAGTGTTCAGGAAGGACAGGCAGAGGAAAAGAGGAGGAGGAGTTGTACTTTATGTAAAAAAGCCATATGATTGCTCACAGCTCCAGTATGAAACTGGAGATAGGCCTGTCAAAAGTTTCTGGGTTAGGGTCAGAGGAGAGAGCAGTAAAGGTGATATCATGGTGGGGGTCTGCTGTAGACCACCAGACCAGAAGGAAGTGGTGGATGAAGCTTTCTTCAAACAGCTAGCAGAAGTTTCCCAACCACAGGCCCTGGTTCTCCTGGGGGACTTCAATCACCTGGACATCTGCTGGGAGGGCAATACAGCAGTGTGCAGGCAGTCCAGGGAGTTTTTGGAGAGTGTTGGGATAACCTCCTGGTGCAAGTGCTGGAGTGGCCAACTAGAGGCTGTGGTCTTTTTGACTTGTTGCTCACAAATAAGGAAGAATTGGTGGGGAATGTAGTAGAACACAGCAACTTGGGCAGCAGCGACCATGAGATTTTTTAGTTCTGGATCCTGAGGAAAGGAGGATGTAGAGCAGCAGAGTAGGGACCCTGGACTTCAGAAAAGCAGACTTCAACTTGCTCAGGGAACTCTTGGGAAGGATCCTCTGGGAAGCCAGTCTGAGGAGGAGAGGAGTCCAAGAAAGCTGGCTGTACTTTAAAGAAGCCTTACTGAGAGTGCAGGAACAAACCACCCCACTTTTCAGGAAGACTAGCAAGTATGGCAGAAAATCAGTTTGGCTTAACAGGGAACACTTCAGTAACATCAATCACAAAAAGGAAGCTTATAAGAATGGAAACTTGGTCAAACAACTAGGGAGGAATATTGCTTGGGCATGCAGGGATAAAATTAGGAAGACCAAAGCACAACTGGAGTTGCAGCTAGCAAGGGGTGTAAAGGGTAACAAGAAGCATTTCTACAAGTATGTCAGTAACAAGAGGATGATCAGGGAAAATGTGGGTCCCTTACTGAATGGGTGAGGGAAACTTGTGATAGAGGATGCAGAAAAGGCTGAAGTGCTCAGTTCCCTTTTTGCCTCAGTCTTCACAGGCAAGTTCAGCTCCCAGACTACTGCACCTAGCAGCACAGTTTGGGGAGGAAGAAGCAGTTAAAAGTGATGAAAGAACAGGTTAGGGAATACTTAGGAAAGCTGGACATATATATACAAGTTAATGGGGCTGAGGGAGTTGGCTGATGAGATTGCAGAGCCAGTGACCATCATCTTTGAAAATTTATGGTGATTGGAAGAGGTCCTGGATGATTGAAACAGGACAAACATAGTGGCCATATTTAAGAAAGGGGAAAAGGAATACCCAAGGAACAACAGACACGTGAGCCTCACCTCAGTCCCTGGAAAAATCATGGAGCAGATCCTCAAGGAACTCATTTCTAAGCACTTGGAGAAGAAGGTGATTAAGAGCAATCAGCATGGATTTGCCAAGGGCAAGTCATGCCTGAGCAATCTGATTGATTTTTATGAGGAGATTACTGGTTCTGTGGATGTGGGGAAAGCAGTGGATGTGATCTACCTTGACCTCAGCAAGGCTTGTGATATGGTATCCCACAACATCCTTGCAAGAAAGCTAAGGAAGTATGGGTTGGACAGTAAGGTGGATAGAAAGCTGGCTAGATCATTGGGCTTAAAGGGTAGTAATCAATGGCTCAATGTCTGATTGACAGCCGCTAACAATTGGAGTGCACCAGGGGTCAGTCCTATGGCTGGTTTTGTTTAATATATTCAACAATGACCTGGAAGATGGGATGAAGCGCACCCTCAGCAAGTCTGCAGATAACACCAAACTGAGTGGAGTAGTAGGTACACTGCAGGGTAGGTATAGTATTCAGAGAGACCTCAACAAATTAGAGGATTGGACCAAAAGAAATTTCATGAGGTTCAACAAGGACAAGTGCGAAGTCCTGCTCTTAGGATGGAATAATCCCATGTACCAGTGAAGGCTAGGGGCTGACTGGCTGGGCAGCAGCCAGTCAGAAAAGGACCTGGGGGTTATAGTGGATAATAAACTGAATACAAGCCAATAGCGTGCCTTTGTTGCCAAGAAGGCTAACAGCATACTGGGTTGCATTGGTTAGAAGTGTCGTAAGCAGGCCAGAGGAAGTGATTATTCCCTTCTGTTCAGCCTTGGTGAGGCCACATCTGGAGTACTGTGTCCAGTTTTGGGCCTCCCACTACAGAAAGGATGTGGACAAATTAGAGAAAGTCCAGCAGAGGGCAAGGAAAAATGGTTTTGGGGCTGGGGCACATGACTTCTGAGGAAAGGCTGAGGGAACTGGGGTTATTTAGTTTATAGAAGAGAAGATTGAGAGGGGACTTCTACTACCTGAAGGGAGGTTTGAAAGAGGATGGAGTTAGACTGTTCTCAGTGGTGGCAGATGACAGAACAAGGAGCAATGGTCTCAAGTTACAGGGGGGAAGTTTAGGTTATATATTAGGAAGAATTTTCACACTAAGAGGGTTGTAAAGCATGGGGACAGGTTATGCAGAGAGGCTGTGGACTCTCCATTCTTGGAGGTTTTTAAGACCTGGCTAGACAAACCGTTGGTAGGATGATCTAGTAGGCGATGGTCCTGTTTTGAGCAGGGAGTTAGACTTGATGACCTCCTGAGGTCACTTCCAACCCTAATTTTCAATGATTCTGTGATCATAAACTACCCTTGAAAAAGGGATACGTTAAGATGGTAGAGATGCCAACAGATCCAGGGTGGGTGGATGGATAGAGAAACTCATTCCTGTGTAATGGTCCCCCATGAGTGGCCCTAGTGCTTACAGCCCAACATCCCACCTATGTTTTCATTATCAGGATTTGAGCTTTACCAATACCTCTGTTGTAGCCACTATAGGTAAAGCAGTTCACAGCATAATTGGTCTCTCGTGATTAACTTTGTTCTCTTGTTTTTAACATAACTGTGTAAGAGCAGACATTTTATACTGCAGGTGACAATTGATTTTTTTGTTTAATGGATGCTACTGCTTAGGGTTGCTACACAAAATATATATTCACTAAACATTCGATATAAAATAAAAATCATCATGGTAGAGGCAGGGATATTAACTATTCAAAAAGATGTATTTCTTATGATCCAGTGATTTTCCATGTACATGTAGGCATTTGGTTTGCATAAGCTGCTTCTAGTTTTGAAACACATTTTTTCCATACTAGATGTAGTGAGCAAAATGTTTAGGTAAGTGGCACTTTAGTTCTCAGTATAACTACTACTTATAGGAATTTCATGTCATATCAAATGTGTTTCCTGAAAATCAAACAAACAGATTTTACCACTGTCAACACCCCAAAAGAACAATATGTGCTCATCCATTATCAAGAAAAATGCCGGATATGGTAAGATTCCAGGACAGCTATTGTTGATACTGACTGAAGCAGAAACAATGAAGCTTGATTACCAGGAACTATGGTGATCTGGAAGAGATAAGAGCTCTCTCTCACCCACCCATCCCTCACACTTTTCTTTAAATCAAGAGTAAGGGAGAGATGGGCTCCTAATATTCTCTCATTTTAAACTTATACTTTTGAGACCCAACATCTGAGCTATCATTATGTCTCTTAGGAGCACTGGAAGGACTCCTTGCAGAAGCCATCAGTATCGCTACTTTAACCCTATTTAAAGGACTGTTCCTGTCTGATGCAAGTGCCTCCTTCAAAGAGTAAGAAGATAATATTTTATAACTTGAATGTGTGAAGCTAGCCACTGCAAGTGTTATTTTAGTACTAACTTGAAGGAAGTTAAAGAATTTTGGCCTGTATATATTGAAATACTAGCACTATTAGCACAGGGATGAGAGTTTATTCCAAACTGGTTGTTTGGAACTAATTTGGACCAGGTAAAACAAAGAATTGAAACCCTTATCAGAGCAGATATAGCAAGTTAGCTTAGCTGATGCCACCTGATGCCCAGAACTTAGTAATAGCAATACTATATGAGCTTTGGTCATAATGCACTTATGCATACAGAATTACTTTTATTACAACAAAAGTCACATTGAAATTGATAGGACTATTTTGCTAGCCAGCCTGAATAACTATTAGAACAGGGGCAGGCAATTATTTTGGGCAGAGGGCCACTTACTGAGTTTTGGCAAGCCATTGAGAGCCACACGACAGGCAGATAAATATTAATTTTCTAAATTTTTTAGGGGCCTTGTGGGCTGGATAAAATGGCATGGCAGGCTGCATCTGGCCCCCTGGCTGCATTTTTGCCCATCCCTGTACTAGAATCTGTGCCCTTCCTGTTAGTCTTCATTGCTTTGATCAAAGCTGTATAGCTAGAAACATGTATTAGATATTCTCCTCCATCCCTCTAGCAGTGCAAGATTATTTCCTGCAGTATGTTTGTTTGTACTTTGTTCACACAGGTTCTAAAGTACCAAGAAAGTGGATTTCCACCCTTTCCCTAAGCATGGCTAAACTGCTATTGAATATCATTCACTGTCAGAAAGCTTTCCCCCATATTCAGATAAATGATCTTTTTCTTAGTTTCATCTTGATTGTGACTCACTGGGTACATCTACATGTGCATTCAAGCATGACTACATTTAATACATATTAAACTAATATGCATTAAGTGATTTTTGGCAGGTATCTATACACATAGAGACTTGGGACTAAAGTTAGTCCCAAGTCCCTGCAGCCCTGCTGTGTGCCCCTGGGGCCACTGGGGGGAGCTCCAGCCTCTGGCCACATGGCTGCCAGCACTTGGTAGCCATGTTGAAGTCAGAGCCAGCTGCCAGCACCTGGCAGCCACCTGGGAACTTCTGATCCCTGGCTAGCCCCTTCCCTACCCAGGAGTCACATGCCCAGCACAGGGGCAGAAAATGGTAGCTCCCTCCTTGCCCACCCTGCCTTCCCATGCTAGGGCTGCTCCAGCCTCTGCCCCTGTCCTGGCCCTTGCCCTTGCCCCTGCTAGTGCTGCCCAGTGCCCCACTGCTCCAGCCTGTGCACCTGCCATTGGGGTCCAGGAGACTGGCTGTGGGAAGCCCTGACCAACCCTCTTCTTCTGCACTCCCCACTTCAGCCTGCTTGCCCTACTACCCACACAAGCCCTACCCTCTGCTCACCCCCAGCACAACTCAGGACATGCACATGGATGAAACAAAAAAAAATATTACCCTGGCAGCATGCATCCCCATTTTTTCCCCCTCAACAAACAGAACCCTCTCTTCCCTCCCCTCTTAATCAACAGACCTCCTCCACCACTATCCCCACACACCAACAATAAAAGAAACTGCTTACAATTGGCAAACTACTTACAATATTTTGGGTCTTCAAGCCCATAGTGGGGGACCATGGGCAGGGGGACTAAGGGACAAGGCCCCAGGGTAGGTGCCCAGCACCCCAACTCCTGGATGTTCCCTGGGGCTGGGCTTAGGCTAGCCCCCCAGTGGCTAGCCTGAGTGGGGAAGATGTGGCACTAAAGTTAGTGCTGGGTCATGTCTACACATGTGTTAATATGCATTAACTAATCGTGCCAAAATTTGATACTTGCATTTGCAGGTATCAAATTTAGGCATGATTAGCTTAAGTTAATCACGCCTAAGTTAAACATTAAGGGCACATTTGTGTAGATGTGCACCTGTAATATGCATGAACTTAGGCTAATTTGCATTAATACACCTTGTTGTAGATGTGCCCACTGAGGAGAACTGTAGTTTTTACTTCTTTAACATATGGTTGTTTATTTGTGAAGTTCTCATATCTCCTTTTAAAACATGTAGCCAAAATGTACCTTTAATTCATTTAATCACCTTTCATTAATCTGTCCTTCCTCTATCCTGATAATTTTTATTACTCTTCTCTAGCCTTCCCCTGATTTGTCAGCGCTCTCAAATCACAATCAAAGCTTATGTTTAATTTGTCTAATTTGTTGTCCATGATCATTTCTAATGCTAATAGTATTGGCATTCAGCTGTTTATAAGGATTTTCATTTAGCATCTGTATTTTAGATAAGTTTTCCTTAGGTGCAATGCTGACCGTAATGTGGTAATTTATGCAGCTGTTCCTCATTAGTCCCTCACTATAATAGTATAAGTGACCTTCACTAGCATGCTTGTTATTCCCATTTGCAACTCACTGATTTAGATGTTAAATAAGAGAAGTTCTTGCACTGGTATCTATTGTAGCTCACTGTGTACTCTCCTCAACATAACATACTATTTATTATCACATTGTTACTTCTTAGTCCACGAGATAGTGTTTTAAACTAGGCCAATATGCATTTATTTTCCAGAAAAGAATGTGAGAGACAATCAAGTGTTTTATTAAAGTCCATCTAATGACAAAATTAGATTATAAATTTATGCAACTTACAAGCAACTAATGTTTGCAATGAGGTCTCAGGAAGGGATTTTGGTACGATCTAAAAAAAGCAGGTATCTTATTCAGCAAAAGTAAAATGGGTTAGAGAAAGGCTTAGGGCAGCACCTATCTGCATTTGTTGGTACCTTTAGTGATTTGCTCAAATAAAGGAACTCAATGACAGATTTTAGAATAGATCTTAAATAGTCTCCATTGTCTGCTAACCATATATATTCTATATATCATGGAATAATAGAAAAACAAGTTTGAAGGGGTCCTCAGAAGGTTATCAAGACTAGCCCCCTCTCGAGACAATAGCATCTCTATTATAAACCATGTGTTTGATTAATTTGCTCTAAAACTAAATAAGGTAGATATTGCATGACCTCCCTAAATAATCTGTTGCCAGAAGGTACCTCTTTCTACTTTCCTGTCTTACAATATGTTAGCATTCTAATCCCCCATTTATTTCCCTGACCCAAAAGAAAATGGTCCATCATTTCCTGCTCTTATATAGCTCAGAATACCTGGAGGGCAATTGTCAACTGAAGGTAATTAACTTTAATTTATCAGTTTCCTCTTTACAGGCTTGTTTGCAAATTTCTTTAACTTTTGATTTAGCCACTAAGCATATTCTAAGACTTCTATTCACCTATTGTATCTGGCATTAACCTTTCCCCTGTCATCCTAGGTAATATTCCATCTGTTATCATTGTGGAGAAAAAATGCAGTCAATTCAAATTTGTCCTTATTTAGGTCAACTGATTCTTGATCTAGGATACGTTCATCTCACTACAATATGAAAACTGAGCAAATTTGACGTAAAGATGACCCTAGCAAAGAATACATGTAAGCCATTAATGCATATAAGACAATAATGATATACAGTGGTACCTCAGTACTCGACTGCTTTGAAACTCATCGAATTTGGTACTCGACGCATTTCAACATGAAAATTCTGTCCCGGTACTTGTCGTTTGCTTGGTACTCGATGCGCAAGCGGGAACTCGTTGGTGTTGCTTGCCTTGTGACTCGCTACCCTTTCCCTTCAAAGCGGGGCCTCCCCGCTCCTGCGCGCCTTTTGATGTGGAGACCAGCGGGACTGGAGGGGAGGGAAGTGGGGGGGCTCATTTTCTGCTGCAAGTGCCACGGGGATATTTAGAGTGGAAAAAAGCTGCACAAGAAACAACCCCCGGGGGACCAAGGCTGTTCTCAAGCCGCGCTCCGCTGCAAGCCCGCAGTTCTCCCATGGGGGCCCGGGGAGGTTTGCTTTGCTGGGCAGGTGCTCCGCGTCGGACGCACCCGTGGGGCTGCCCTGCCCGCGGCACTGACTCCCTCCGGGCCGAGGGGCGCCCAGGTCGCCGCAGCAGCCGGGGCTGCTCCTCGGGCGGTGTGGCAGCTGCTCGGGACCTCCGCGATAATTCTCCCCGCGCTTGTGACTCCCCCGCACCGGCAGCCAATGGAGGCAGCCCCCCGGGGCTCTTTGAAATCCCATCAAGATCCCGGTGCCGGGCAGCTCCACCGTCAGCATGTCCCCCCGCGACTCGGTGCTGCACGAGGGCAGCAACAAGTACCAACCCCTGGACGTGCACCAGGTACGTGCTGCCCCGGCCCCCTCCCGGCCTGGCCTGGTGGGCTCCGGCCGCGTGCTCATGGGCACTGTCTGCCTTGTCTATCTTTTTACATATTGCCTTAAAAATGTGCATTGTCTTTGGTTTGGGAATGCATTCAATTTATTTACATTATTCCTTATGGGAAACATTTGTTTGGTACTCATCGTATTTGGTACTCGTCGTGCCTCCCGGAACCAATTAATGATGAGTACCGAGGTACCTCTGTAATCAAATGGGAATACATAAATAATAATAAAACAACTTGGTAATTATATACATTTTTCATTTTAATACCTGTTGATTATACATTTCTTCTAGATATGGTATTATCATCCCCTTTTTACATGTGCATGAACTGAGGAATGTCGAGGTTAGCTGACATGCTTAAATTGCTGTCAGAGAGAGGAATCCTTTTCTGCCCCCCAAATCCCATACTGTCCTCTAAACAACAGACATCGCCACTTTCTACTCAGTCATAAATAGTATACTTGATTGGGCAGGGTTTAAGTACAGGTTTCTAAAGATGACTTGATGTTGTGAAAACAACAGAATCATACAAGTGTAGTATTGGAAGGACAGATAGGTCAGGTAGCTTACCTTTTGCTTATATATGCACACACATACTTGATCCTTGAGCAAAATGTAAGCTACTTGACCCATCTGTCCTTCCAATACTGCACTTGTATGATCTCTCTCTCTCTCTGTTTCTCTCTTGCTCTCTCTCTCTATATGGAACTATTGAAAAAGAAAAAAGAAGCCTATAAGCAATGGAAAAATGGTTCAGTAGTCAGAGAAGTACACTGATATAGCCAGGGTTTTCAGGTATGAGACACGGAAAGCCAAGGCAGGCATGAAGATCAAGCTGGCAAACAAAATAAAGGACAACAAAAAGTCCTTCTATAGGTACATAGGGAACAAGAAAAAATTGAGCTTCATTGTGGAACCCCTGTTGAATACAGAGGGGCAGCCCACAGTTGATCTCTGTGAAAAGGCAGAGCTCCTAAATACATAGGAGCTCCATACTTGACAATGATATTCCTGAAATCAGATGGGAGATGTTCACCTGTCCAAAGACCCAGAGAATATGAGGAAGATAACAAACCACATGAAATCAGTCCCAAACAGGTGAGGGTACTCTTAGAATATTTGGACATTTTCAAATCTGGTAGGCCAGATGACCTGCATCTGAGAGTCCTGAAAGAACTTGCTGAGCTCATAGCAGGACCTCTGGTGAAGCTGTTTGAAGAGTCATGGAACTCAGGAGTGGTCCTGAATGATTGAAAGAGGGACAACCTGGTACCTATCTTTAAGAAAAGGAAGAGGGATGACCCTGCAAACTATAGACCAGTCAGTCTGACTGTGGTCCTAGGAAAATTTTTTTGAAAAGATTGTTAAGGAGGCCATCAATCACAAGCTCATAACTGTTGGGGAATTAAGAAGCAACCAGCATGGCTGTGTTGAGGATAGATAATGCCTGACAAATCTGGTGTCCTTAAATGATGAGATAACTAACCAGCTGGACAGAGGACACAAGGTTGATAACATTCACTTAGACTTCAGTAAAGTCTTTGATTATGTTTCCCATGAGATTCTTTCAATTCAACTGGAGGGTAATGGCTTAGACCAGTCTACAGTGAGGTAGATGGACAACTGGCTTAGAGGCCAATCCCAGAGAGTTGTAACCAATGGGATGACCTCATCCGGGAGTGTAATCTCCAGTGGAGTCCCTCAGGTATCAGTGCTTGGATCCATGCTCTTTAACATATTTATCAATGACTTGGATGAGGGGGTGGAAAGCTCATTGATTAAGTTTGTGAATGATACCAAGCTGTGGGGAAATGCAGACACATCAGAGGATAGGGTAAAGATCCAGGATGACTGTGACAGACTGGTTCTACGGGCTGAATGGAATCAGATGAGGTTCAATAGGGAAAAGTACTGGGTCCTTCCTCTGAGTAGGAAGAACCTCCTCCATAGCTACATGATGGGTGGTGGCCCACTGGCTGGAATCTGAACAGGACCTGGGCCAATGTTGTGAAAGATGAACATGAGCCAACAATACAATTAGGTTGCCAGAAGGGCAACTAGAACTCTGGCGTGTATCAGCTGATGTGTTGCCAATAGATCCAGGGAGGTGCTTATCCCTCTCTGTTTGGCATTGGTGAGACCACAGCTGGAGTACTGTGTCTAGCTCTGGACACCACACTTCAGGAATGATGTGGATAAACTCAAAAGGGTACAGAGAATGGCCACCCATATGGTTAGGGGCCTGGAGGATAGGCCCTGTGAGCAGAGACTATGAGAACTGGGCCTCTTCAGTCTGAGTAAGAGGTGACTTGATAGCTGCCTACAAGTAAGTCAGGGGTGAGCATCAAGACCTAGGGGAGCAACTCTTCAGAAAGGCACCTCAAGGGAGGATGAGGACCAAGGGGCACAAGCTAGTTGAAGGAAAATTTAGGTTGGACATAAGGAAAAATTTCTTTTCTGTAAGGGTAACTAGAATCTAGAACACACTTCCAGTAGATGTGGTGCAGTCACCATCCTTGCAGGTATTCAAGACAAGGCTAGATAAGCACCTCATTGAGCTCATTTGAGCCCAATAACCTCCTGCCCATGGCAGGGGATCAGACTTGATGATCTTGCAGGTCTCTTTTGGTCCTTTGATTCTATATCCAGATTAGTTCTGGCAGAGGCCTAGCTAGTCTGTCCTTAAAAGGTTCACTGATAGAGGTGCTACTACATCTTCAAGTAGTCTATATCAGTCTGATCTGGATATAAACTAAATCTTCTTGAACTAAACCAAATACTTGTCTTATACTCAATGGACCTGAAGAACAATTGATCATCATCCTTCCAGTGGCTGGGGCTCTTTTCCAGGTGGTAAATATAGGTTTGACTTTCCTGAGGCTGAGGATAACCTGAAACATAAGTCCATAGCCTCCTGGCTAAGTGTTCCAAGCACTAGGTTAGCTGCTGCTTCCTTCCTGGCTGTGTTTATGAATGAAAGTGACTTTTGCTGCTGTGCTTTATGCTGTCAGGGTATGTTATCAGTGCTTTAAGCAGGTCTACTAGAGTGTTCCTTTTAGGGATGCCTGGTTTCTGTACTCAAAGAGGGTACTACTGTATTGCTCAGACCAGGACTTTTCTGTATACATGCAGAAACAGAGCTTCAAGGCTAGGGACAGAAGTTACACATAACCCAGTTTAAGTCATTAGAAAATAGTTTAAACCTTTAACAGAACATAAGTTCAGTGCACATAAACCAGTTTCTAAAAGGCTGAAACTGTTTTAAGATATACCTGGTTGAATGTAGTATCAAACTTAACTGATTTGGGTGAAACTGGTTTATGAAACTTTTGTCCCAGACACCTTCCTGGTTCAAGTTAAATCACAGTCCCCCAGCATCCCAGCATGCTTTCCAGCCATGGGCTGTGTTGTGCTGTCTGCTCCAGTAGAGAAGAGTTAGGGGGAAGGGAGGCGGGGAGGCAGGGATTGCCCCATCCAGGCAAACCCCAGCTGAGGTCTGAGGCCAGGGTGGGTGGGTGGGGTGTTAAAATTCCCTTCCCCCAAGTATAGAGCTGCCCTGTCTTACTAAAAACTTAGTGCTAGCTATGACTGTGGACTAAAAATCCCAGAGGCACATAGAAGCAGGAAGAGGAAGTGATGAGCAACGCTGTAGAGTCCTGCTGCTGAAATTCTGGACTGCAAATCCCAGAGACCTCCGGGACAGCAGGAGGAGGAAATGAACACACCATCCATGCTGGCTACATGCCAAACAGCAGTGCTCTAATGACCCCTGGCTTCTGACCTGAGCCACTGAAGGTATGCAGCTGCATTCCCTGATTCAAAAGTAAACGTCTGTCCAGTTATTTCTCAATTTAATCTCTGCAGTTTAGACTATCCTGCAAAGAATTGATTCAGCCTTGGGCTTTGTTTACTTAGCCCAAATGTCTAGGAAAATTTCAGGCCAAAAAAGAAAGGCACCTAGTTCAGGTAGCTGTTGACCAGGAGTTTTGGACTTAGGCATTTGAAGTCCTAAGAGCATTTGCTTCATTCCTAGCATGCAGCAGATAGTGCACATGCTGGCTTACTGTAAAAATTTCCCTAAGCATAGTATTTTTATTTGTCTTTATTGAACTTCCTCTAATTAAACTTCAGAATATTTTTTCAATTCATACAGATCACAGGTTTTCAATTATATATCTCTGTCCCCAACTTTCTTTCTCAAAGTTACATCAGTTATTCAAAATTTGTAACAAGGATGTAAATCATTTAAAAAACATACTGGTGGGGCTTAATGGTGCCAGAATAACCTAAATGGCAGTTTTAGAAGGACACTTTTTAAAAATCACAATCACATATTTTAAGGAAATGAATGTGTAGGGACTAATTAGAATGTTGATTATTGGCCATAGAGAACTGACACATAGCAAGGGAACCAGAAAAAAATATTGTTTGCCCATTTGTACCTGACTGGATTTTTGAGTATATATTTGAAGCAGAAAAGTCTTTTTTTCTTGGAACTACTTAGTACTAATAAAGGCCAAATTCTGTCACAGTAACAAGTAGAGTAATTTTCCAGAGAGGGAGATTGGCAGTCTCTTTTGGCTTTGTGCTGACAGTTTCTGATGGATTAGAAGTAGCCCTGTGCAATTGCTGCTGTTGGTATGTGTGAATAACAAATATAAGCAATGCCTGGACCAGAAGTTTCAATTTGTGGGAATAGCTTTTTTTTTCCTTTTAAACAGAGTAATCTAGCAATCTTCTACATTATAATGGGTACCACATGGCTAAAGTAAGCTATACAAAGTTGCAATGTATGTTAACCTTTTCATCAAAACAACAGTTTTGACCTTTAAAAATTTTTTTTTTTTCATTTTCATCATTACATTTAGGTTGTTTAGTTTTAAATTGAATTGTTCCTTGTTGATAAGATTTTAAGTGCAAATATTTGGATGGTGGGATCTACCTGAGGCTATTCTTCTTATTGTTTTACTATTAGCTAATATCTATATATCTTGGGTGTTAATATGGCCTTCATTACCATAGCGTTTGAGGGCTTTATCTAAAACTGAATTTTAGTGCTTAAAGTAAGTCATAAGTAGCATTTAGTCACACAAATCCTAAATTATAATTCTGAAAACACCTAATCAAATGGCACTTGCTTGGCAGTGTATTCTGTTCTATTGGTTCTAGTTTGCGACATTGATGATTGTAATGTTCCACTTTCATGTGTGCACAGAAAGTGTCATCTCAGCATGACACTATGATCTAGCACTTAATCTACTCAATTTAGAGAGAATCCTGATTCAATTCCTAGGACCTTTCCTTCATTTTGTATAAACAACGATTGGATAAACTCTTCCAGCAACTAAACTGAGCACCTCACTTATGATTCTGGGTTATACAGTCAACCAGTAATTAAAAACTAGCATTGCAATACCTAAATCCTTTATTTATTTTTTTTATGAATTCCTCAACTCTCACTAGTGTTATATAGCCTTACAACTTCCTTATGATCCTGTTTCCAGATGGAGATCCCAGGCACAGATGTTCAGGTTCAGAAAGGATACTAAGAAGTCACAACCTTAAATACTGCAGCATTTAACTTATTTGCCTGCAGTTTGTGAAATTAACAGCCCTGCTCAGGCTCCATTATACAATTCATGGGGAGCATTAGGCACCTTAGACTGGGATTGACAACAGCCAGCACACTGAGTAGAAAATGACTTTATCCAGAAAGTACATAGTATGAACTAACAAACGGTGCATTAAGAGAGTATTGAGACGTACTCTGAAGCAGTTGATTTATAGTAACTGTCTGTGTACCCAGTTCTATCCCACAGTAAGTGAAAGCTAAACAGTTACAGCTTACTTCTCAGTGAAACAGAGCTAAACTGTTCTGGTGCTGGTTTAGTTTTTGCTAAGTACAAAGCAACAGTGGGCATCACAGAAGTTACCATCTGTCAGATATTCTAAGGTAAGTCAACATTCCTTTTTAACTCACTGAAATTTAATTGTGAATCTGATTGGGAATCATGACCCTCTCATGGGCTAAGTATAAATGTTCAAGGGGCATTTTTACATGTGTTGGAGGATGCAGCACTGGATGCTTTAATCGGTGAGCCACAATATTTAAAAGCACCCACACATGATGTGTATCAGCATTCCTGTGTGTCCCCACGCTGACAAAATGGTAGAGGGGAGCTTTGAACTAAAGCTCATTGAACCTGTTTTGTTTCCAAGTGCCCCACTGCCATTTTTTTCAGTGGGGAGATGCACTGGGACGCTGATACACGTGATGCAGAAGGTTGCCGGAGTGCATCAATTTCTGTGCTCCAGTGTTCTCAATTAATTGAGTCTGCTCCAATGCGCTGGATTTTCAGTGTGTCAGAGCAGGGTCTGCACACATGTATAGGAGCCTAAAAAGCCCAAGGTGGAATTGACTTAAGTTATGCAGTTTCCTGTAAGTGGCATAGTTTAGATTGGTAGGAAAAAGAACACACATTTGCCCGGAGGGAATGGGCCCTGGGGGGGGGGGGGGGGAGGCGGGGGAGGGTGGGACACAAATTTTAGACTGGGTTCTGCCATTTTAAAACCAGTTTACGTGTGCCAGGCTTCTGTTCTGTTTTGGGTATAGATTGGTATCTGATCACTTACACCAGTAAAAGTGTAATGTCTGTGCCTGACCTGCGAGTTAGGTTCCTGTGCCAGCAGCATTAATTTACTAAATGGAGTGGTCTGCCTTTAATCCAGTAGTTCAATACATTCATTCATACATTCACCCAGGATGTGCTAGACCTAGGTTCAATTCCTACCTGGGCCTGAGGGGATTCAAATCTACTTTTCCCAACCCTCAGAAAATTTTCCTATTAGTTGTCTGTTGTTCTAAAACTGGGAATTAACACTTTCCATACACTGAATAGGAAACCTAACTCTAATTCTGAGTGCCACTCTAATTAAAGTGCTGCAGCATCTCATGTATCAGTATCCCCATGCTTAAAAATGGTGGTGGGGGTGCCTGAACTAAAGCTTGTGTGAGCTTTAAGTGCCTCTGCCACCATTTTTAAGCATAAGGAGGCTGATACACAAGATGCGGGAGGCTGCTGAAGCATGATAATTACTACTCTTGCTCTGATGTACTGTAGTTCCAGAGCATTGAAGCAGCCTCCACGCTCATATACAGGCATCCTAGGTGCCTAAGTCCAAGTGTATGATCTATGAAAACCTTGCTTAACCCCTGAAAGACAATGGGCACCTAAGTGCTTATAAAGCCAGTTAGGTGCTACTGCTTAAGCCCATAGGAGCCACCCTTTTGGCTGAATATCAGCTTAAACTCATTTTGGATTTACAAACTGGCTACCTGTGCACCTGAGTTGCCTGAAGGACCCAATGTAGTAGGTGTATTGAGAGCATGACCAATATCTACCAACAAAGCTCAGCAGCTATAGTAAAAAAAAAAAATATGTGCAAAGGAAACATTGCTTTTCTCTTCTTTTATAGCTTAATGATTACAGCATCTGTCCAAGAGAAGGTGATCTTTCTAGGTCATCCTCAGCCTAAGACGGTTCAAATTCATATTTTCCAGGAAAGCTCCCTCTCCCCAAGGCTGTAAGTTACACCAGGATACATCTCCTATTAATGCTGGGCCTGTGTACAGCAAGGAATGCAAGGTTCATAGGGACAGAGAAAGGTAAAGTATCGGGGGGATGGGGGGGACTGACTCTATTGGTCTTGTGATACAGAAATTCAACTAGGAGAGGAAAAAAATCTATCCTCAAACATACCAGTGTGCAGAATGGCAGCATCCATTACAATAGTACAGTACAGTCTCCCTTATGTTGCTGCTCCTTTTACAGGAGAGGGTATGGGATGTGGTTCTGCCTTTTAGTGAACTTAGTATCCCTGTTTGAGGAGATTTCTGCAGTATATGGTTGAATAAGGAGGTAGTACCAGCTGGCCTTTACAGTTTTTTCTTTGTTGCACAAATTCCATTTGAAGAAAAGCCACTCTACTGAGAGATGACAACTCTTCTTTGTCTACAATTATAGGACGTTGTTTTGAAGCTTTTTAAAAAAGCTATTGAAGAGTGTTATTATTGCCAATCTTTTATTTTCAGGTTTGAACTATCTAATGCCCTTTCTGTATCAAAATATAATATATGAGCAATCTGAATCACACAGACTATTTCTGAAGGTCTGTAAACTGAAAATAAATTGCTGGGTATAAAGATTTGGTTGCAGGCTCTGTCTGTCTGTCACTCATTTAAAGCTACCTAACGGCACCAAATTCAAATGGGTACAGTATGTTTTACTGGAGACCATGTGATCTGGTGTGTGCATTTTCAAACACAGCATATCAGCCCCTATCATTTTACTTAACACACATTGCACTGCATTATATAAAGGAAGATCACATTTGGACTCCTAATGATTCAAATCTTTAAAAAACTTGCAATCTTCTGCTTAGGCCAGCATTTAATCTCTTTACCTCAGGTTGATCTTTCTTCATGATAAACGCTTATAAAAAATATTTGTTGGGTTTGAAGCACTCAGTCCCTAAACTAAACACCTGATT
This sequence comes from Caiman crocodilus, assembly GCA_030014935.1. Classification (NCBI taxonomy): domain Eukaryota; kingdom Metazoa; phylum Chordata; order Crocodylia; family Alligatoridae; genus Caiman; species Caiman crocodilus. The sequence continues at coordinate 216,974,012 of JAGPOW010000261.1, read as the reverse complement.
GCATCCCAAATCTGGCTGTCCAGCTTGCTCTGTTAAGGCTTCACCTGAAACTAGTGGCATGATTTCTACTGAATGCAGTTGACTTCAGTCATGTCTTCAGTGAAGAATCAGTACAGTGGCACCAAAAGTACCAGGGACCACTTCTGAGAAACACATTTCTGTACTGAAAGTAGATAAATTCTGCTTGCCAGAAGGGTTGATGATATAATCCAATAAGCATTTTCCATTTCTAATTTTGAGGCACAAGCCTTTGAATTGTGCCTTAGTTGCCATATTTACAGAAGTTATAATAATGATAAACTCTTTACCTTTCTTTGAGGGGACATTGCAGGGATTATTGGTTAATGTTTGGGAAGTATCACGAATGTAAATAATACTACATACATCCTGCACAGCAGTAATGCTATGACAGAAGGGTCATGTCTGCAGAAAGTCCACAATCCTATCAGAAAGTTTGGGCAGAGCTGGCAAGTGTTCACCAGGATCTCTGGTCTGATAGCAGTACCCCAGTTTCCCAGTCTGACATATTTCTCTTCCTGACAAACAAATGACCTAAGCTGAGAAAGCAAGCAGAAAGGTTGTGTAGCAAACAATAGAAGGGAAGGGTAATGAGGAAGTAAGGATTAGGATGACAGCAATCAGAAAATGTGCTTATATAAGCAAGCTATGTTCACATTCTGAAGGTTTTGAATTGCTGGGCAGCTTTAAAAAAAAAAAAAAGACATTTATCCTTAACCTTAACTACCCCGACTGCCACTTGACCTAGTCAGAATGTTTGGCTAATTTGGTAAAGGTATCAACAGAACTGAGCCTTACACATGTATTTGAATCAAGTTTGACATGGGTCAATGGAAACCTGTTGGGAATTTGATAGATACCTTTTTGGGAATTTATGAAGTAGAACATGCTTTTAGATAGAGACTATAAGAAATGCCATGATATATTGGTGGTAGTTTTGGGGTATTGTAGCTGTGATGGTTGAGAAAAAATAAGAGAAGTGAGGATTTTTGTAGGTGACATTTTTTATAGGACCAACTGTATAGTTGAGAGGCAGAGAGACCTGAGGAAGGGTATAGTGCTACCCCGAAGTTTGTCTAAATTAGGAAGAAGGCAGGGCAGTGTTGCATCTTATAGATTAACTAATTCAGAAATACTTTTGTAAGGAACAGGCTACCTCATCAGATGCTATAAAAGGAAGTCCTTTCAGAGCTTCTGTTGAAGTAAGATGTTGCTTATGAAAGCTTATGAGTTAGTCTATAATAGTGGGGGCCAATCTTTTTGGCAGATGTGCCACAAGTAGCTCCATACCCTTTTCAAGTTCTACTCCAGTCCCTATCCTCTGTCCTCTGTCAGGGCTACTGGTACCTCCTGAGTTGGGGGGGGCACTTGCCCTCCCTGACTGGACAGTCCGTGACTGGGGGAGTCCCCCCATGGCTGATCCCGCAGGCTGGGGGTGTCCCTCTGCGGCCAATCCCACAACTGGCACCAGCTCCACAGGCAGTTACAGGTGCACTGCTGGCACTTCCAGGTTGGTGGGACTGGCCATGGGGGGACCTCTTCTTCTGGTTCTCTCCTCTGCTGGTCCTCTTGTTGTGAATAACCTCGAGCCATTTTCCTAAAGGCATGATAAATGGCCTCGAGCCATCCTCCAGAGACAGGATACAAGGTGAGACTGGAAGATTGTTTT
>JAGPOW010000261.1:216949848-216972225 GCA_030014935.1 Caiman crocodilus | reverse complement strand
GTAGATTTTAGTATAAAAGATGCTTAGAAATAGTTTTTTGGTGTGCTTGCTACCTTGCACCTTTATTGCTAGCAATAAAAGCTTTTTTCTTTCAAACTTCCAACTGGTATTCATATTGGCTCATGCATACCGGGCAATGAATTCAGACTTGGGCTGGAGCATAACACTCTCAGGGGGGCACCAGTGCTTTCACCTACCCTCCCCCCACCTGGGATCGTTGGCTGACAGAGAATGCACCAGAGCTTTTATGGGGTGCATGTGCATCCCCGTGCCCCCTACATGTCGCCACTGCCCACGTCTCATCTGCTGTTTTGTTTTCTGCTTTGTGCCCTCTCTGTGACTGTCTTTTACCTGTTCCCTACCCAATCTTCTGTGTGCCACAGGCAAAAGCTGCCTGGGCCACTTGTAGCACATATTTTGCAGATTGGCCACCCCTGGTATACAAGATATGGTTCTGCCTTGCCTTTTATCTGGCTTCAGACTAACATGACTAATTATGTAGCTGGTACAAAAAAAATCCTTGCCTCTTGAATGATAAATTGAGAAACTTTAAGCAGGCAGAAGAGCTAGAAAGTTCAGGAAAACTTATAGGAATGAAGTTGTCTTGAGACGTATGGTGTTTTGTTGAAGTTGAAGCCATTTGAAATTGCAGTGGGATGAGGAGAGTTTGGGGAGGTATCAGTGGGAAAGAGTACTTCAGAGTTCTGTATTTCTTGAGATTTTCAGAGAGGGGTGATTTCCAGACAGGTCTATTTTTGGGAAGTAAAGGACTTTGAAAACTGAAGAAGGTCCAAGGTTAGGCAAGTTTATGATATGCATGCAGGATGTCCAAAATAAAAGAACTCCTTTACTGTTTGACATTTTGTGCATCATTAATTGATTAGCTATCAGTGAAACATCACTATTAAAGATTTCTTTTACATGTTTTTATTGAAATGTGATGCTTATTCAAACAGACATCTTAACACAGTGTACCAGAACCACTGTAGACAAGCTATGGCAGCTCAGCAAAAGCACCTCCAAGTGTCTGACAAAACAATAATTGCATTTGCACATGCTTGGAGAAATCCATAAATTAACATAAATGGGGATGAGTTATGATGGGACGACCACACAAGAAGTATTAAACATAAGTGGGAGATAGAAGAGAGAGAGAGAAACAGATAAATGGCTTTGGGGAGACTAGGGACAAAAGTGACTTGGATTAGGCATCACATTACGGGACAGGTGTCATGGCTGAGGATTTTAAGTGGAGAGAAGTATCTAATCTCTGGGCAATTAGGTTTTTCATCTTTTAAAGTCCCTTGCCTTTCCCTGTTTCCCCACCTCTCCTTTCTGCACCTGACTTCCCACCTCATATGTCATTAAGTAGTAATATGTCCTTATACTTGCAAAAGGGATGGGTCCTTGGAGCTTGATTAAGGCAATTGTCTTGGCCAGCAAGTCACCCTTTCTCTCATTATTTCAAGGTTGTTTTGCATGGGTCTCACCTCTTAATGTCTCTTAGCTATGTTTGACAGCTCATTTGGCTGGCTTGGATGTACATACATACACTCAATAGTGAGTTGAGGTGGCAAAGCCACCCCTTTTCTTTCAGAAAAAGGGAATAGAGTACGGCAGAGGAGGATTTGAAATCATGTGCTCTGACACTGCTATGTCAAATGCAGCCATGCCTAAAGCTCTTTAAAAATCTGGCCCAAAATATGTATTCAATCAACAGTGTGGTTTTTTTTTTTTTTTTTTTTTTACTCTATCTTTAATAACACCATCTGGTGTCCTGCAACAGTGTTTCACTGCCAACATGTGATGTTAAATGGTTACATAGCTTTAAATTCCATAGTTTTCATTTAGCCTATAAATAGTAAAAAACAAAACAAAAACAAAACTATATTACATGAAAGGACTTATTGAACCTTTTTTTAGATCAGATATTGCTACCATACCTGCTATCTCTATTTATTATGACAGACATGAGCTGCACAAATTGATAAGCAACTTCTTTATCTATGAACTGCTGGATACTGTGGTTCACTGACTACTTGAGTTATACTTGGGTAATTTGGCACATATCATGTAAAAAAAACACAGTAAACTGCTCACTCATGGTTTTGCTTTTTTCACAGCTATGTCATTTTCTTTTCTGCTTTCACTCCACTTACACAAAACTTGTTGCCTGTCACCCATCTCACTCAGTGATTATCTGAATTTTTTTAGTGCTTTTTTTAGGGAGTTGAAATCATTATGAAGGCTGAAAACATTTCCATCATTTAGGTATATTCAGACAACTTCAAGTGATTTTCTTTTAATATAAAAATACATTTCCTAGGCCCCTAAAAATATATCTGACAGACCACATGCCATGATTTTGCCTAATTTTGATGAAAGGCAAGAGGAGTTTTTGTAAATGAGTATATTGTCAACTTGGTAAAAGCATTCAAGAGAACTGACATTTGGGTATGATTTTTGTACTCTGTGTCTAAATACTCCATTTCCATTGAAAATCATCTTTAGAAAACATATTTCAGTTCATTTCACACTGTGTTAATTGTGTAACATACTGTAACCATTACTTTTTACCAGTCACAGTTGCTCATCTAATGAGAAATTATGAATTTAACAAGGAATTATTAGATCTGTTTGATCTGAGAATGCATGTGTGGACAATGGAAGCTGCTGGCTGGAACGGACTCTATTTTCACCCTCTGTGAATACATAATTGAATATCAAGCTACATTATAGCAAAAACCTACAATAAACTGATGAGTTCTCAGTTTCACAGTTAAATATGTTGAGTGGCAAGTATATATTTAACCTATTGACTATTCAGACTGACTTAAATGCATTATCCTGATTTCAATGTTTTAACAACCACCTAAGCCCTGCTACTGCTTTGCAAATGAACTGGAACTTTAAAATCAAGTCCTCTTTGATGGTTACTAGTCCTTCCTCCACCTGATATCCATCAAGAAATGTCAGCTTTACAAGAAGATAAAAAAAAATCTGGCTAGCCCTGTATTTCCTGTTTGCCAACTTCTTAAACAATTATCTGAAATCTGTCTCAAGTTTTGATGGATTTTTTTAATTATATACTTCGGGTTCTATATGGAAAACAGATGGAAAAGTATTCCTTAGAAGATTCTGTATCTTAGAAGAGTTTTTCACCAATTTTCATGGAACATAAAAAGAACTTTAAATCTGATACTAAGAATCAGTATTTCTCAGTTACACTGCTCACATGTAATATAAATGTCAGTTCAGGACAAAAAAGTGACAGTGGACAACTTAACATCGCATTGATAGGTTTGTATGTCAGTCTCTATCTAATAAGATAAGACATAAGAAAGAATGGTAGAGTTTCCTGCAATTTTTTTTAGGGCTTTAAATTTATTTTTTGGACTCCATGCTCCTAATGTCATGGAGTTATAGTTTTGGTACAAGTCAGAAATATCACTGGTGATTAATCTATGAAAGAACCTTATATAATTCTACTAACACTCTTCATCTTGACTTGTACAACACTCACACTAATTCTGTCACAGAAATTCATAAAAGAAGAGTAAAATTAAAAAAAAATGCCTAAGTGACTTAGGAAGCTTAAGTTGTATATTCAAAGATGATTTACCTGTTAAACACCTAAATTTCATTAACTATCATTGGGGGCATCTACACAACATGCTTACTCTGGAGTTGCCTAATTAGCTCCACAGTAAAGTGTCACCATCTACATGTGCTGAGCTATTAAGCCAGAGTAAACTAATTAACTCTGCTATAGGTTTGTACTATCTGACACAAGTACTATCCTATGGTGGAGTTATTTATTCCTCTGCAAAGCATGTGTAGACAGTGGAGCTACAGCTACCAGAGCTGGCTGGGGACAAAGGTGCTACAGTGCAGGGGCTGCTTGCCAATTAGTCTCATGCTGTAGCACACTTGTGCTCCAGCCAGCCCCTGCCTAGCATGTTAATCTGGGGCAGAGAAGCTCTAAGCGGGCAGGATGACCCCCTTCCCTCCAACCCCCTGCCAGCTGGGGCTGTGCTGTCCTAGCTCAACATGCTGTGGTCCTGGGTGCATGTGGCATGTGTAAACACTGCTCAAGGGAGCAAAAAACTCCATACAAACTGCACGGGAGTTTATTGTATCACATTCATTTCATGTGTAGATGCATCCACCGGGTCTTAATCTGCCAGGCTCAGATTTTTAAAAGGATTTAGGCACATTAAGCAGCAAACAGGCAGTTAAGCATACCAGGTAGGTACAACTGATATTTTCATAACTATGGTTTAGACACTATATAAACCTCTATGCCCATATATTTTCACTTGTCAGCATTTTCAAAATGATCAAAACAGTCTTGTCTGACAGATAATGAGCTACTTGGAGCCCTGGCTGAAGCTGAAGCTCCAAATGCCCTATAGCAGGATTTTTAAACTAGATGGAGGGGGGGTAACTTATTTCCAAAAGGAGCCCAATTCAAATCTTATATTGTGTTCTGATTATGCCAGATCATGTATTATGTTCTGATCCTGTTACATGCCAGCCCCTCCATCAAAAGGATAGATGACAGGATAAACACAGTAAAATACAGTAAAGTAACCTTACTAAAAACAGCAAGGAAGTGGGGGGTCTAGAGGAGGATGCAAAATAAGCATCAAAATATAAAAACATGAAAAGACAAATAGCAAGGGATGGTTTCAGCAGCTTAGGGTATGGTTTGTCTAAGCAGCCAACTTGACTTAGCTGTCTGATTTTGGGCCAATGAAGATCCTGAACAGAGAAAGCTGCATCAGTCAGGTGTACAAGGTCAGGAGCTGCAGGTTCTAAACTCCTCCCATTTTCTCAGCATTTCACTCCTGGCTATTGGACACTCACAATGGGAAGTTGAATTGTAGAGAAGCTCTAGGATCTAGGAGATAAATGAAAAGGACCTGGGGTAATAATTGATCACAATATGAATGTGAGCTGGCCGTGTGATGTTGTAGCCAGCAGGACCAACAATTCCCTGGCATGCATCAATCATGAATCTCCAGCAAAGCCAAAGAAGTGGTTCTCCCACTCTACTCTACATTGATGAAGCTGCAGCTGGAGTACTACATCCAGTTCTGGGTGCTGCAATTTAATAAGGATGTGGTAAAGCTTGAAAGAATCCAGAGAAACAACAACCGTATGGTCAGAGACTTGTGCAGCAAGCCATCTGGGGAAAGGCTGAAGGATCTGGGACTCTTCAGCCTGAAAAAGAGAAGACTGAGAGGGGGCTTGGTAGCAGCTTACTGCTACATCAGAGGCATACATCAAGGGTTCAGTGAACAACTGTTCACCAGGGCATCCTTGGGGAAAACTAAGAGTAGTGGTCACAAAATCCTGGAAGACCGTTTCAGGCTCAACATTAGGAAAAACGACTTCACAACTAGGGTGTCCAGACTGTGAAATAAGGTCCCTCTAGAGGTGGTGCACTTGCCTATCCTGGAACTCTTCGAGAGGAGACTGGACAGTCACCTTGCTGGGGTCACCTGACCCCATTTGTCTTTCCTGCTTGGTGCAGGGGGCTGGACCCAATGATTTTCCAAGGCCCTTCCATCCTTATATTCTATGAATCTTTGTGCCCCACATGCATTTTACTTAGGTTGGTAGGTAGGACTTAGACATGTAATACAAGAGTTGAATTTGGGCCTAGAACAACCATGTCAAAGTTGTTTATAATCTCGGAAAGGGTACAGGTAAGCTTCTGACAGTCATCCTATGCACTTTAATGGGGTTATATGTATGAAGAAGAGCTCCACAGAATGAATCAAGGCTCCATATTCTGGCTTCATATATATTTTAGCAGTGCTTGAAAACCAGTCCTAAGCGTAAGTGATGATTCGCCATGTACCTATGGAAACTATGATAAATAATTATCTTAGAAGTCTATTTTAGTGATGTGTACTAGTAGTTACATGTTGAGAAGAATTTGCATTACTTCAGGAACCTAAATATCTACAGCTGTTAAAAAGCAATTTTGAAAGAGCTGTTGAAACTTCAAATTTTCTGTACCCTTACAGATTTAAACAAATAGGAATAGGTGAAGAACAGCTATTCTAATACATAAATAAACAGAATATTCATTGTAACCCATACTCTCTTATAGCCAAAATAATCAGATTTGGAAGACTAAAGTTAGACACAAAAATTAGTGGTCTGTTTTTCAAAGGTACTGCACTCTCCCCCCTGGCCATATCTTTGTTTATTCCCTCTAGAAAAGTCCTCATTCTTCATATGCTTTTGTCCATTGCCATCTCTTCTGACATACCACTTTGTTGTTAGGCCTTATTTTATGCATTCTTGCCTTGTTTTCATAGGTCTCTGCTACTTTCTCCTGGCTCAGCTCCCATGGTATAACTTTCTCTCTCACATACTCTTCAGGCCTTCTTGCTACTTTCCCAAACCATCTGAGTCTGCTCTTGTTCATTTTTCTTCTATTGATGGCATCCTTGCCTGTTACTGTTCCACTTCATTTGTTTATGATACTTTTTGCTGACCCAATAAATCTAATTAAGCATCCTCATTGTAACAGGGTCCTGTCTGAAACCCTGTTACTTAAGAGATTTTGCAACTGGAGGGGATTATGGCCTGGCAGAATGCCCCATGCCCACCAAGAGCCAATGGGACTCGGTGCCTAGAGATATGAGAAGGAGGATGTCTGGGGAAGGGCACCTTCGGGCATCATGAGAGGAAAGTGGGGCCACTAAAGACCCTTGCTAAGAAGGATCCAGAGGAGGGATTTGAAACGTGAGGCCAACGCGGGCCAAGGGACCCACGACTGGAAGCCCATCCTTGTTACTTACCTGGAGCCCATGGCAGCAAATCTGAGGAGGACAGAGCCGCAGCACAAAGAAAAGCTGAGGTTTTGCGCAGTGACACGATGAAGCAACTCGGGAGCCAAAGGGGGGTGGAAGTCACCCGCCTAGACCCTGAAGAGACAAGGGCCCAGTGCCCTGAACATAAGAGGGAAGGGAAGTTGGGACAGAGCATGGACAAATGCCCAGATCTGCACACTGGCACAGTGTGTGGCAGGAGAGGCCTGGTGTTGCCCTTAACAAGCTGCTAATGAGATCATTAGTGGCAGTGAGTCAAGATGCTCCTCCTCACTTGCTGTTTCAATTAAGTTGGCAGGGATCCCCTTCAGAGTGTGGGGGTCATGCCAGGTACGACTCTGACAAGCTGCTGCTCCCCCCCACCCCTCGCGGGTTTTCCTGTAAAAGACGGAGTAATTAAGCACCTGGATTGTAATTTTGAACAAGTGTGGTCCTTCCGCGGGTACTAATCATGATAACATCTCTTCCCTCCCTATTTCTTTAATAAGATCAATATCATGGCAGAACCCAGGGATTAGGCGGCACCCTACACACACATTGACATTTCATACACAAATTCTAAAGCAGCAGCTGTGTAGGAATGAAGTTACCTCATTATTTTGTACCTTCAAGGCTACCATACCATTTCTGGAATATATAGACAAAACAATCCACTAATCCTGCCTATTTCACTCTGTCTGAAATTGGTATTACTTGAATTCCAGTCTCAATTGTCTACAGTGAGTGTAGGATACATTGCTTATTAGAATATGACAGTAAAAATGTCACTGCATTACTGGCCAGCTTAACAGAAATCTTTTCTTTTTCTGGTTTTGATTTTTCTTCATTACATTGTTATTTGTTTAGCTTATATATGATGTAACACCAATAAATTGGACTTTTCTCATATTCGATATCACATTGATTTGAATTACACTGCTTAAACTTCTGAGTAAGTGTAAGTAAAACTGGAGAGATTACATCTTTGATAAGATTACAACCCCCTCATGCAAGTAATATTAAAATTGAGTCTGGATATAATCAAGTATTTGTCCAGTTATCTTTATTTGATCTTCCATAGAAGGATAGTGCAAACTGCAGATGAAGCAGGAGCACAGTACAAATCAAAAGAATAATATAAAATATGGCTGAAAAAAAAATGACAGTTTGTGCTCATCTTGGACCCTAAAATGCTATAAGTTGGTTTTACTGACAGGAGAGATTATCTGGTACTTTAGGAAAAAGGATGTGTAGCAAAGCAAACTGGGGCAACACAACATGATGCATCCAATTTGTAGAGACAGAGATACATTTAAAAAAGAAAAGGAAATTTTTAACATTTTTGCTCATTTTTTTTTCTCAACAATTAGACTAACATAACCAATTGGGAACAGAGATGGACAAAAAGAATGGATCTGTTTCTTATTTAAGTTTCAGAAACATTTTTTCTCCTTTCTGACCATCTCTCATGATAAATTCAACATAATCCAGATTATTTAATGGATTTATGGATTTTATTTGAGCTCATCTAATTGTACACTAATTTGAGTATTGTCCCATACAGCCTGCACATTTTCAACTGGGGCTGAGGCCACAATAGTTAAAACTTTAAACTCCTATTTAGCATCTTTTGTAAGTGGACTGATTTAAAGTGCTGAATACATGCAGTGAAGTCAAAAGATTATGGGGAAATCAATACACATGAAAATTACACCATTATTTATCTGGCTTAATACATAATTGTGCAAATTTATGCATAGACATTATTTTACTTCTTCCAGTTTAGGAGCCATCTATGTAGAGCAGCACAGTGCACTCGGGGGCGCCACTGTCTTTCACAGAAACTTTTCTGAGTAAACAAAGCTTCAGTGTCACTTCTCCATTATTAGCAGAGTGAAATCTATGCCCAGTGTGCCAATATACCACAAAATAAAAGCAACAAATTACAAATCTTTTATTGTTTCTCCTTGCTTCTATTGCATTTGGAATAGAAACACAATAATGGGATACAGTGAAAGAGGTTTTGGAAAGCCTTGTCTTTTGGGTTGCCTTTTTGATCTGTCTATCTGAGATTAGCTTCTATGCCTGTGTACCATCATATGCAAAGGGATGCAAAAATACGCTGCACCACCTGCTGACCTAGAAAGAGATGTCCTAGTGCTACTAAAGCAGTGATCAATCTTAATACACTTTAATAGGAAGAAATGTGGGGGGCTTGGGGACAAGAAGGTTCTGAATTTTATTGTTGTTTATGACACATTGTATAGCTATATGTGACTTCTATATACAAGTAGCAAAGGGAGTATTATAAGATCTGCCTATGGCATAGTAGTGCAATGAAATCTATGTCTGAATAGATGACAGCAGGATGTCAAGTTACAGATTGGATGATGGGAAGAGTGGTCTCAGAGGCAGGGGGCAGCCTTTACTGTTGTTCCTATGGGATACTCTTTCAGAATGTATTACAAAGGGAATTGCAAAGTACTAGAGCTTTGTCAAATGTCATTTGACAAACAATATTCAGTGAGAATTGCTGTTTCATTTTGATTCAGTTAATAGACAAACAAGATTCAGATAGCTCAATAACTAGATAGAATATTATTCGGAAATAAATTATTGATGAATAACGATTATCATTCCATACAAAACACAAAAAAAGATGCAGAGCATGCCTTGACGAGTTCAAGAACAAATATAAATGAATTATAACAAGTGAACAAAGAAGAACAGCTCAGTAAGGAAAAGGAAGAAAAGACAAGGTTAAAAAGGTTGCATAGGTCTGCTATATACACAGCTTCATGGTTGCAAATCATTTCCAGGTTTTGTCTTGTTTTATGTGCCTGACTAGAAGATTCATTTCTTGTCAGCTGCTGTGTTTCAATGCAGAGATACTGTATTTCAGCAGTTCATGAAGTCATTCCCTACATTGCTATAGCGTATCTATTTATAAAGTTTGCAAAGTACTTACAAGTTTAGATGAAGCCTTTCCAAATGTTTTTTTCAGAGCAACTCTCTAATAAAAAAACATTATTTATATAAGGCTAAAGATATACCTAACATTTTACAAAATAGGTAAAGGTGAAACACCTTCCCTAAAGATCTTACAGGCAACCCCTGCTTAATGCTGCTTTGGTTAGCGCTACTTTGCTATAATGCTCATTTTAAATCGATACCCGATTCCACTTAGCACTCAGCAAGTTTCATTATAAGGTTTCTGGTTACCATCTTGGGTCATTAAAAACACTTGCAGTTGCCAGCTTGGGTCATCAAAAACTTTCAGTTTTCCTTAATACTCATTTCACTCAACACATTTCTTTTAGGAACCAATTAAGAGCACTAAGCGGGGGTTGTCTGCATACCATAAGGTCCAAGTTCTGCAGCTGTTAGTCAAATTAGCATCAGGTTTGGCTTTAAGTTAGTATGAGACAACGTAGAGATAAGAATGTGGAAGAAGACAAATATAACCACTTGAGATATTAAATCTAATTTAATTTATCTCTGCGTGTCTCTCTAACAAGGTGGATCTGATCTGGGCCAGGATCTCCTAAAGACAGTTTCAGTCATAGACAACTATATAAAAGAACTGAGATAGGTGTGGAGAAAGGGTACAAAAATGAATCTAAATCAATACCTTTATCCAAGTGGCTATGATGATAATATCTATGCTATGAGAAGCTATGATATTGTGCTTCTCATCTGTTAATTTCAGAGTAGTCTATGAAAGAGTTTACATTATCATCCTCACTTTAAAGGTGAAGAAATTGAGACTTGGGAAAGAATATGAGTCACCCCAAATGTTAAGAGCAAAATCAGGAAGACACCCAGAATGCCAGCCCAACATTCTTTTTATTGGAATGGTAAAACCACACAAAAATGAGAAGGACCTAAATTATAACTTATTACTAATAGTAGTAACTACCATGGAAAAATTTCCATTGAGGTATTCATAGGTTCTTACACAGGTATCAGATTGATTAAACCTTCAACAGAGCTAACAAGGACCTGAATTTAGCTCAATAGTAAGTGGGAGGTATCTATATTTTACCTAGTGCAGTGGTGGAAAAATGGATGCTCTGCTCCTCTGATCCCTGAGGATGAATGCTGGCTGATCCTCTGGTGTCATAGCCTTGAGGTGACAATACAGAAGCCATGCATCAACAGACATATAACAAGTCTGGTCACACCCACACATCCATAAAGGCAGACTAGGATTATTATTCATGTTGAATGTTATCCTACTCTATTAATTGCTCAGTTGAAATGCATGGGATTGCACACACAGAAAGGAGCCATTCAACACAAATATGGGCATCAGAATTTAGCCCTCTGTTAGTAGCAGATGATGGGTATGAGAACGGGGAATGGCAGGCACAAGGGGCATTTACATACATGACACGGGAGGTGGGGGGATACTCTAATTAGTGAGCCACACTAAATAAAAGTGCCTAAGTGTCTTGTGTGTCAGTTTTCTCATGCTGGAAAATGGTGGCAGGGTGCGTTGAACTAAAGTTCATCAAACAAGTTTAAACTAGAAGTGCCCCACTGCCATTTTTCAGTGCGGGGATGCTGATACATGTGATACTGGAGGCTGACCGAGCATGTTAATTTCCATGCTACAACAGACTCAATTAATCAGAGCAGCGTTGCTGCATATCTACAGGAGTCCAAGGACTTCTACTTCACCACTTTGCTGCTGGAGGTTCCTAATGTATGTGGCTGAACTTCCACTCATTACAGCATAATAAGATGATCCAACAATGTTGATATGGTATAAAAACTCTGTCCACTCTGCCATCAGGTTCTGCTGGTGGGAGAGCACAAAAGGCCCTTATTACATTTTATAATGCTGTCCAATAATTTTACTCAAGATAATTTAAGGCAAAGCAATTTCTGCCCAGTTCTAAAGCTCTATACATTTAAACTTCCCATCCTGAACTTTGCTGTCCATGTCTACCTCACTAATAGCAGTTTTACTTCAATGGAGGAATGCCTGGATAGGCTCAAGTATTGCTGCATTGTTAGGAATATTGTTTATAGCCATCTGTACTATTCTGTCCTTCTCTTACATGGAAACAATCTGTTTCTAGCACTGTTGATATCGCACAGTGTGAACTTATGGATCTTCACAATTCATTTTTTAATTGCTCTGCTTCGCTCTGTATGGACATTTAGTATTTGAATGGCTCATTCTTCCAGATTTATACAGTAAATAATGCTTTTCCATGCAGAGATTGTAGGATTAAGTATGTATTTTGCTTTGTCAGTACATTTTAAAAATAATTTTTCATTAAAATCTGGACTTTTGTGAACTTACCTACTGGTAAATGCTGCTAATGACAGTAGAACCTAGCTATTCTGGATGTAATAGCTGACAGATTTCTTCATTATCCAACAAGAAGTGATGCTAGCATAGACTTGGTTTTGTTAAATACGGAGGACTTGTAGAAAAGTCAGTCAAGGAGAATAGCACAGGACTGAGTGACCATGAGTTGATTAACATTAAATTAAATAAAAGAATTTTAAAAAGTCTATTTCTAAGGTTTTGGTTATTTAAAAAGGGCAAACTTTGAAAAATTAAGTGAAGTTAACTGGGTTGAGGCTACTGGGGTCTTGAATGTGGAAGAGGCTAAGAATCTCCTTCAGTCACATATGCAAAACTATTTGGAATTTATATCCCTGGCAAGGAGAAAAAAAACTTATTGATAAAGGTGCCAGACAATAAACACTCTCACAATATATAAGGAGACAGACACCCTGCAAAAATTGGAAAAAAGGATTTAGTTGCAAAGAAAACTGATATAATTTCAAAAAGTATAGGAATAAACTGAGAATTGCCAAAAGCCAGGTTTTGTAAAAGAAATTAGAACAAAGGGTAAAAGAGTCCTGGGCCATACAAATCCAAAGGGAACAATAGAAAAGGATTTGCAACTGCTATGCAGTAGGGATAGGGTGAGAATGAAGATAAATTAGGAATGACTCAAAACTAAATTAAGACTTTGCCTCATTTTTCAATAAGGATGTTAATGTTCACTGGTGGAGGAAGAGGTGGGGGTGGGACAAACAACTTGGCTAATGGAAATGAGGATAGGAAACAAAAAATTCAAACAACTTAATATAATCAAGTTGGAAGGAATATAGTATCATAGTAGCTAGGTTCAGGAAAGACCTGATCAGATCATCTAGCCTGACCCCCTGCCACAGGCAGGAATGAATGCTGGGTTCACAAGACCCCAGACAGGTGATCGTCCAATTGCCTCCTGAATTTGCCCAAGGTAGGGGCGAGGACCACTTCCCTGGGAAGTTGGTTCCAGATTCTGGCCACCCTAACTGTAAAATAGTGCCTTCTGATCTCTAACCTAAACCTATTCTCTATCAGCTTATGACCATTGTTTCTTGTCACCCCAGGTGGTGCTGGGGATAAAAGTTGAACTCCCTGATGAGTTTGTAGGCAACTGCCAGGTTCTGCCTCAGCTTCCTCTTGCTGAGGCTGAATAGATTCAAGTCCCTCAGTCTCTCCCCATAGGGTCTATCTTTCTGCCTGCTCACCAAACAGGTGGCCCTCCTCTAAACTCTCTCCAGGCTGGCCATATCCTTTTTAAAGTGTAGCACCCAGTACTGGACACAGTACTTAAATTGCAGCCTGACCAATGTCGCATAGACGGGGAGTATCACCTTTTTGGACTGGCTTGAGATGCATCTTTGGATGCATGACAAGGTCTTGCTGGCTGCGGTCTGGCATTGGTGGCTCATGTTCATCTTGGAGTCAATAATAACTACAAGACCCCTTTCGTCTCTGTGCTTTCAAGAAGGGAACTCCCCAGTCTGTATGTATGCTATGGATTCCTTCTCCCAAGGTGCAGCACCTTGCATTTGTCTACGTTGAACCCCATCTTATTCTCATCTACCCATTTTTGTAGTCTGTCTAAATCTAGTTGCAGCCTCTCTCTCCCTTCAAGTATGTCCACCTCACTCCACATCTGAGTGTCATCAGCAAACTTGGACAACATATTTTCAACGCTCTTGTCCAAGTCGCTGATGAAGCTGTTAAACAGTGTAGGCCCGAGGACCGAGCTGTGGGGGACCCCACTGCTCACATCACAGCAACTTGAGTATGACCCATCCACCACTACTCTCTGGGTGTGCCCAATCAGCCAATGTTTTACCCATCCAACTGTGTAGGTGTCAATGCCACAGTCGCCTAATTTATTGATGAGAATGGGGTGAGAGACAGTGTCAAAGGCCTTCTTAAATAGTTTCATAGTTTCATAGATGGTAGGTTCAGAAGGGACCTGTGCAGATCATCAAGTCCAACCCCCGCCATGACAGGAAGGAGTACTGGGGTCAAATGACCCTGGCAAGGTGTTCATCTAGCCTCCTTTTAAAGACCCCCAGGGTAGGAGCCAGCACCATTTCTCTTGGAAGTTGGTTCCAGATCCTAGCCACCCTGACAGAGAAGTAGTGCCTCCTGATATCTAGTCTGAATCTACTCTCTGCCAGCTTGTGACCATTATTTCTAGTCACTCCTGGCAGCGCTCAGAAGAACAGGTACTCCACCAATGCCTGCTGGTCCCCCCTGACTAGTTTGTAAATGACCACTAGATTCCCCTTCAGCCTTCTCTTTTGGAGGCTGAAGAGGTTCAGGTCCCTTAGCTTCTCCTTGTAGGGCCTGCTGCGCTGACCCCTGATCATGCAGGTGGCCTCCTCTGGACCCTCCCCATGTTGTCCACATCCCTCCTGAAGTGTGGCACTCAGAACCGGATGCAGTACTCCAGCTGCAGCTTGACCAGTGTTGCATAGAGGGGGAGGATCACCTCCTTGGACCTGCTTGAGATGCATCTGGATGCAGACAAGGTGTGGCTGGCCTTCCTGATTGCGTCCCCACACTGTTGGCCCATGTTCATTTTTGGCATCAATAAGGACTCCAAAATCCTTGTATGCCTCTGCACTGTTGAGAAGGAAGTTCCCCAGCCTGTAGGTATGCTGATGGTTCTTCCTCCCCAAGTGCAGCACCTTGCACTTGTCAGTGTTGAAACCCATCCTGTTTTCATCTGCCCACCCCTGTAACCTGTCCTGGTCCAATTGCAGACTATTCCTTCCTTCTAGCATGCCCACTTTTCCCCATATCTTAGTGTTGTCTACGAATTTGAACAGGGTGCTTTTTACCCCCTTGTCCAAGTCGCTGATGAACATGTTGAACAGTGCAGGTTTGAGCCCTGCAGAACCCCACTGCCCACATCCTTCCAGGTCAAATAAGACCCATCTACCACCATTCTTTGGGTGCGGCTCTCCAGCCAGTTAGTGGCCTATTTGACTATGTAAGTGTTGATGCCACAGTCTCCTAGTTTTTTTAATGAGAACAGGGTGACAGACTGCATCCTATGGTTTCGGCTGTGCAGCTGGGATGTGGTGCCAGAGTGACGAGTAGGAGTAGGGATGGGGAAAATTGGCATGAGAATGGTAGCAGTTGGAAGGTGTGAGGGGGAAGTGGCAGTGAGAGGGAGCTCAGGGCCTGCACTGGTGCCCTGGGGCCAGGAGCAGCAGGAGTGCAGGGCTTGGGCTTGGAGGAGTGATGGCAGGGGCTCTGCCTAGCGTGGTGTGAGCTGTGGGCAAACCCTCTCTCTCCAACACATGCCAGAACCCTCCCCAGCCACCCTCCTCCCACACACTCAAAATCCCCCACCAACCCCATACTCACCCACGCTCCACATATCCATATGCTCCCCCACCCCACGTAGCCACTCCCACACCTCCCATGCCTATCCATCCCTACCACAAGCCCCATGCATGCGCGCGCACACGCGCGCGCGCACACACACACACACACACCCCCTCCTCCACAAACCTATATTCACTCACACCCTCCCACAATATACAAGAGTAAGACTTCATTTTAAGCTATTATACAATCACCTCTATGTACACTACACAAATGCATGTAAATCAGGACAAAAATATTTTTTGAAATGAAATTAATGAAAGTTGTACTATGTTTGATTTCTAGCATATCATTTTGTATTTTTCTTCTTCAGAGATGGCAAACCCCCTTGATGAAAGGAGTACTATTGGGGGAGCAAAGGGACGGACTTCTGGTGGTAAAGGTCAGGGATCAGGGGGCAAAACTTCTGGTCCCAAGATGGTGACCAGAGGGCAAGGCACCTGTCAAAGGATGGAGTTACCCTTGCCGCCCTTGATGGCTTGCTAAACATCAGGAATCAGCCCTCCACCCGAAATAATTGCCCTCCCTTGGAGTAGTACTTGGGTGGCTGCAGCTGCACTAGGACCAGCCTTGTTGGGAACCTGTGCATGTTGACTGGGGCTAGGGTCGGGGCCATGCTGGCTGATGTGCATGGGGCAGGCACAGGTGGGAGTATGGTTAGTCTGCTGCATGTAGGAGTGGGTGACTTGGCCTGATATGGAGTGCTATGAGGGTAGCTGTTCCAGTTCCAGTAAATTGGCCAGTGCCCTCCTGGGGGGTCAGATCCACAGGCCATATTTTGCCTGCCGACACCTACTATATATGTTCATAAAGCCACATTTTTCAGCACCAAACTTTTCCAGGCACAGGAGTCCATGAACCTTGTGAGGCATAAGTTTGCACCCTCCTCACCATGAGATACAATCATAGGATTTAGAGGTAGAAAAGCTCCAGGAGGGTGAGTAGACCCTGCCCCTCCTCACCATTTTCCTCATAGCAAAGCAAAACCTAGGGAAGCTTTTAAAAAGTCACTGTTGTAACGCAGACAAATGGAAGTGCTTGGCCTAGAAGTGAGATGTAAATTCATGATTTGTTTAATATTCTACATTCCAATATATGTATTTCTAAAATGTCAATGAACATTTTAAAGTTTCACTGCACAGCTCCTCATCATTGCATTTCTTCTAGGACTCGGAGAATCTTTTTATTATTCTGAATATGTTTTATGGTTTTGAAGAGAAGCTTGTGACTAGACAGGTTACTGTGTCAGAGACAGAAAGAGGGAGGAGTGTATAAAGCTGAATATCAAACTATCACTGTAAAATACTTGTTTTCAATATACACCCTGAATTATTCCAAAGCAATGTTTCTCTATCCTCAGACCAATTCCCAAATATATGGAAGACTACACAAGAATGGGACCAAGTATTCTACCTCACAAGCAATTTAAAGGTGTTCAGCTATGATGGTATGAGGAGAACATCATGAGTACAAGGATCTAAGGGAACTTTTTACCAAGCCTTCATTCTGTGGAGATGAGGGGAGATTCTGTAAAGCAATGGTTCATCAGCCACATCATACCCTCTGTTCCTTGTGAAAATAGTGTACTTTTTTAAAATTGTAGTTGCAGGCAGGATCTCTGTGCTACATAAATTCAGTAAAATTAAATGTTGGACATCTTGCGGATCTTTGGTATTAATATGAATTTCCCTTTAACTGTGAAATCCTCTCTGCTGAAAAAATATGGGTACAATACTAATTAACTGTACTATAGAATAAATAGTGAGAAGTAAATTGGTTTTTGAAAATTAAGCTACTGAGAAGAAATGTTGATTAAAACCCTTGAAGCAATAACTCAGCTACAATACGGACAGACTTCTATAGAAAAGAAGACTTCTTTTCCTTCAGACGCTTGTCTCTATGCTGTAGGACTTCACACTGATATTATATTTGTGGAAGATAGAGAAATGACATTTTTAAAATTACAACAGTTCCTGACTCAATGAATACATATTAAAATAAATTGGTTGCTCATTGCAGTCTAAAAATGACAACCCTAAGAAAGAACTGTTCCTTAATTTCAAGCAGCATTATCTCCAGCAACAATAGTTCAATGATTTTGTTCTTATTTTTAAATGACCTAAGCATACGGTAAATGATTGATAATGTTTGCTTTGCAGAGTGGTGTTGTAAAATGGGCTCTTCATTTTCCCTGATGGATCAGCTTGAAGGAAATCACACTTGGGAGGCATCTAATATTTAACAGCCTTTCCAAATATATCTAAATTAAAGCATGCACCTTAGCTAAATCACATTTACACATTCTAAATCAAAACCATATTTTCAACAGGAACACAGGAACTTCTACAATTACATGTGGATCACTATGATGTCATCTATACAATTCTTATGGAAGACAAAACCTTTGTTGAAGATGTTAATGATGACAACTACGGATAAAGCATATGCTTTTGGTGAAGTGAATCTTATTTTAGTAAGGCTTTTGACATTATTTCCCATAAATTTCTTATAAGATAAGGAAATATGATCTAGGTAAAACTGCTAGAAGCTTGGTTCATTACTGGTTGGATAGATAAGTGTTAGTAAGTAGATAGTGCCCCATTGTAGAAGTGCAGGGTTCAACTAGGTAGAATTCCCCAGAGGTCTGTCCTGAGTCTGGTATTTTTCCAATATCTTAACTGGAAGGAAGAAGTGAGTGTATTATTCTGAAAAATGTACTTGGTAAATTTATGGATGACTCCAAGTTGGTCAGGGTTGCAAGTGCTTTTGGAGGACAGAACTGGGTTTCAAAATGATGTTGATACCTTGGAAAAATGGTCTGAAATAAATAGGATGAAATGGAACAAAGACAAGTATAACATATTACACTTGAGAAGGAACAATCAAATGCATAAACACAAATTAGGGAATGAGTGGTTAGGTTGCAGTACTGCAGGGAAGGATCTGGGGGTAATAGTGGATCATAGCTGAACACCATATTGTTGCAAGTAACTGCTTACTTTGACAAATGGCAGATGCAAACCAGAGAATCATAGAATCAAAGGACCAGAAGGGACCTGCAAGATCATCAAGTCTGGTCTCCTACCTTGGGCATGAGGTTATTGGGCTCAAACGAGCTCAATATCCAGCCTCCTCTTGAACACTACCAAGGATGGTGACTGTACTATCACTCCTGGCAGTGTGTTCCAGATTCTACTTACCTTTATAGAAAAGAAATTTTTTCATATGTCCATCCTAAATTTTCCCTCTATTAGCTTGGGCCCATTGGTCCTCATCCTCCCTTGAGGTACTTTCCTAAAGAGTTGCTCCTCTGGAGGAGCAAATATCCATGAATTGCTACTCATGGAGAGCAATTCTTAAATTCTGTCCCCTGGAGTATTGTGTCCAGTTCTGGACACCACATATGTGGACCAATCGATCCATTGTAGATTACAGCAAAGTAGAACAGCATAATGGCTAAAGAGCTAGACATCATGATGTGAGGAAAGATTGGGATCAGTTAGCCTAGGAAATACTGGGGAGAGGTTTGATATCAACTCTCAATTCCAAAGAAGATTGTTATAAAGGAGAATGGTAAATCTATTGTTCTTTATGCCTATAGGACAAGAAGGGATGTGCTAGAAATTTCTAACTAGGAGGATGTCGAAGTGCTAGACCAGGTACTTAGAGAGACTATGTTTTTTTCTACAGGTCAGGCAAACAATTGTCTGGGATGGTTTAAGCATAGATGATGCTGACTTGAGTATAAAGTTAGATTAGATGAGCTCTTGAAAACATATTTAATGCTATTTTCTATGCATTTATGATATAAAGAAATGTGTTGTTGCAGTGGTTTCTATGTTCTACCATTTTTTAATAGTTTAGTATCAGTG
Organism: Caiman crocodilus; assembly: GCA_030014935.1. Lineage (NCBI taxonomy): Eukaryota > Metazoa > Chordata > Crocodylia > Alligatoridae > Caiman > Caiman crocodilus. Next base: position 216,952,807 of record JAGPOW010000261.1, on the reverse strand, counting down.
TTAGAATGGTAAAGCTTTATTAGCATTTAAAATATGGAGGATTGTTTTTGAAATGAAGATAATGATTTATTTCATGGTTTATTTCAATATCATTTTCCTGTCTTTGTACAGTACCTAGCACAATGAGGTTCTAGCTGATGAATAGGATACAATAAATAATAATGATTATTTACAAGTTACTTCCCTCCCAAGATAACTTGTTGAATAGAACAGTATTATGAAGACGTCAATGTGAATAGAAGCAAATTTATTTTTAAAGTTAGCCTCATTTTCAAAACACTTCTTATTTGAAAACCAATAGGATATGAAACTTTCAGTACCAGCTGTTGGGGAAAAAACCCAAGAAAACTGTACAGTATACAAGCATGTATACCTAACAAGTGTATTTTTCAGAGGCTAATATTTTCTGGAACCTTGTACATTTGTATTAAATACAAATACATTAGTTTACACGTGAGACTTTCCTGAAAAAAGATTCACATCACTTCTATGCTAAAGACATTTGTACTAGCTATAGCTGGCTCTGTCATGTCAACTGACGGTAGTAAAGTTACTGTAAAAAAAATAATCTCACCAAAACTATCAGCCTCAGTGAAATAAATCTGCATAAGTGGAATTGAGTGGAAATTTTCCTCTACTAAGAAATGGAGAACAAAGATCTAGAGTGGACTGGAAACAGGGACAGAGTAGAGATAAAAGAATAAGATCATTAGGTCAAGTCCTTCAATCAGCTAGTCTATTTTTCAGACCCTGGCTAACTCATTGACAAAAGTACATTATTACTCTTCAATCACATCTCAAGTCTACAAACCTCTTGATGTCTAGAAACTTTGAATTGTTTTGCATGATTTATGCAGTTACATTTCACCTTAAGAACTTCAGTCTGGTTCTACATACAGTAACTTACAAGGGAATATACATTAGGCTTAATGCAAGATCAATGCCATCTTATTTTTTATGTAGATTCTTTTTTAAATTTATGAAGTCTAAGCTCTTTGTAAGAGATGTATCATTAAAAATGCTATGTGAAAAAATTATGTAGACAGAACCAAATCTGCATAACTAAATTGAATTAATTAGGAAAAGCCTTTCTTCCCCACACTAGGATTTAATATGACTGTGAGGATATCTAATCTCTGAAAGATAATTTTGAAAATTGGAAGACTATTTTCTAGTTTGAATATATAAAAACATTATAAATAACTCCTGCCATGCCACAAAATGACAGTCACCTAAGTGGTAATATATTAGCATGTACACTGTAAAGTATGACAAAAAAGCCCATCTGCAGATCTTTTGTCCACTCCTATTAGTCATCTCATTTGGCAAACTGAGCAAGAATCGCTTGTGTCTGGCAGCCCTTATGTAGAAAAGATCACAGAAATAATATGAGATTGTGAAATGCTAGAAAGCCATCCTCTCAGGAGGGTTTTGCCAATTAGGACAGAACTCAACAGCCAGAGATGCAAGAGACAACCCAATATGGATCAGAATCAGAAACAGGGAAGAAAGAGTGAGGAGAAAAATAAGGAAAAATTAGGTAAGTGGAATTGAACAATCCTTCCAAACACTGATGCAGCTGTTAGCGTGAAACTAAAGGCTGGAAGCTGCTTTAAGATCATTTATCTCCTGGACCAGATCCTCTACTTCTTTGCACTTATATTTCCATGTGTATTTCTGAAAAGCAAGTGTAGGATACCACCCCTGGGAATGCTATATACTAGTGGCAGCATTTAATATTCTCCTCTTACTGGTGGAGGATATTATTTTGATTGTATAATATTTATCTAATGTGTGTGTGTATATGACCCATAGTACTAAATTGCTGCAATGTATTAGTCTTCGTAACATACCTTGTGTGGTAGGGCAGTGCTTTTATGTCCATTTCACAAGTGACAAACTGAGTTTCACAAAGGGACAGCTGACAAGTCTGACAATGGACTTGTCAAAAGTCATGTGCAAAGTCTTTGACAACCACCTAAAGAAGGGTAACTGCACCTGAAAGTTTGCTAAGAACTTTTTTCCAACTACTCAGTTGCTCTAATAAAAGATATCACATCTACTCAAAGAACCTTGCCTGCCTATGTCCTTACACCAACACGGTCACAACCAAAAACCCAGCAACATGGAAGATATAGAATTTTGCTGTCTAAAATGGAAACTTCACAACATGAAGAAAAAAAGGAAATAACCTCAACAGTGACTTACTTTCTAAGCCTATGCAAGAAACACAACCTCATTCTACCTATTAACATTATTATCCTGCCACACTATTGTGATATTCCTGGCATCCTGATGCACTTTTAGCTTCTTTCATTTCTTGGAGTCTCAGAACAGCAAAGACTCTCTATGCCTGAAGAAGGGTGACTGTGCCCAAAAGCTTGGTCTAATAAAAGATACCACATCTACTCAAAGAACCTTGCCTGTCTCGAACAGAACAGGGAATTGACTTAGAGGTCTCTTGGCTAGTGGCTAAACCATGGACCAACCTTCCTTTATGGATCCTCTCTTCTGTCTGTGCTGATAGGCCCTTACCCCTAGAGAAATCTATATTTGTGTAACTATTTTAAGTTGAATATGGTATTCCTCTCCCCAAGTCTAAGCTGACATCCTTGAGCTTAGATTTTTAATCACACAATAAGAAACATTTCTCCCTGGAGAGAAGCTTTTCAAGACCAAAGCAAGAAAAATCAATCAAAGAAACAGGTGGTCCTGGCAGAGGATTCAGCACAGATGTGTGCAAACAGTCCTTTGAGGATATGGCCAAACTTTAGAGAATAACTAAAGGTGTATTACTTTGGGAAAAGGCAATCGCAGCAGGGACATGCAAATAAAATGCCCTTGTTCTGAGGACCTAACAATCTAAATGGATGAAGTATACAGGATAAATTGAGGCAGAGAGTGATGAAGTGAGTTGTTCAACTTCATAACAGCAGGTTAGTGGTAGAGCCAACAATAG
>JAGPOW010000261.1:216881380-216940188 GCA_030014935.1 Caiman crocodilus | reverse complement strand
CAAAGCCTAGTGCGGGAAAAAGAAATTAGTTAGAGAGTGTTCGTTCTCGCCCTAGGAGTCTGTGGAAATTAAGGCTCTCAAGGTGCGACACTTGGGAGAAGGAATCCATAGGGTACATATAGACTGGGGAGTTCCCTTCTTGAAAGCACAGAGGCAGAAAGGGATCTTGGAGCCATTATTGACTCCAAGATGAACATGAGCCGCCAATGCCAGACTGCAGCCAGCAAGGCCAGCCATACTTTGTCATGCATTCAAAGATGCATCTCAAGCTGATCTAGAGAGGTGATACTCCCCCTCTATGTGACATTGGTCAGGCCACAATTCGAGTTCTGCATCCAGTACTGGGTACTGCACTTTAAAAGGATGTGGCCAGCCTGGAGAGAGTTCAGAGGAGGGCCACCCATTTGGTGAGAGGGCAGAAGGCAGGCCCTATGGGGAGAGACTGAGGGACTTGACTCTATTCAGCCTCAGCAAGAGGAGGCTGAGGGGGGACTTGGTGCCTGCCTACACACTCATTGGGAGAGATCATCAGCAAATAGGTAGAGCCCTATTCTCCCCAGCACCACCTGGGGTGATGAGGAACAATGGTAATAAGCTTATGGATTATAGGTTTTGGTTAGAGATCAGAAGGCAATATTTTACAGTTAGGGTGGCCAGAATCTGGAACCAACTTCCCAGGGAAGTGGTCCTTACCCTTACCTTGGGCAAATTCAAAAAGTGGTTAGATGGTCACCTGTCTGGGATTTTGTGAACCCAGCATTCATTCCTGCCTGTGGCAGGGGGTCAGGCTAGATGATCTGATCAGATCCCTCCTGACCCTACTATGAAACTATGAAACAATGAGCTCTCTGAAACTAAGACAGTAGCTGTGGAAATGGAGGATGGAAGAACTGGGACAGAAATTGATTTCACACCAGGACAGGAATATTATTTTCTTGCAAACAGACTCCCAGGGGATTGAAGTGAACTTAGTGGTATATCCCACCATCTCCCTCCCTCATACAAAGTTCTAAGACTTTAATTCATTTGAAGATCTCTGCATTGCTCTCCTTTTCACCCTGCTCTCGCAAAGCATCTCTTTTCCCCTTGGATTGTATGAAAATGGCAGATTCATAGGTTCATAGATTGTAAGGCCAGAAGGGACTTTGGAAGAACATTGGGTCCAGCCCTCTGCACCAAGCAGGAAAGATAACTAGGGTTCAGGTGACCACAGGAAGGTGACTGTCTAGTCTAGATGATAATGAGGAAGTAAAAAGAAGAAGAGGGCGAGCACAAGTCATGGAGATAGCTTTGAGGAGGCAGCAGGCTGGCAAGGGAAAGGAAGGAAAGGGAAGGGATGAGAAGAGAAGGGAGCCTCTTTCACTTTCCACTCCCTCTACCACCTTTTGCTGTATATGCATCTCTCCTATAGCTCTTAGATGGCTCTCAATAGGGAGAGCCTATTCAGTGTTTGGTATCTTCAGATTGCATATTACAAGGGATCCTGGTTTTCTCTGATTTAAAAAAAATCCCCAATTTTCAGTTAAAAAAAAGTAACCCCAAATCCACATTTTTCCACGATTAAAATGAAACACGACTATATAAATATCCACCCATTATATCTATACATTAGTAGTGTTTCATTTTAACCCTGGAAAAATGTGGATTTGGGGTTACTTTTGTAAAACCAAAACTGGGGATTTTTTTAAAAACAGAAAACAAGGAGCACTGGAAATTACAACACTGTAAACATAAGACCACCTATTATAATCAACAGCCATATTAGAACCAAGTGATAGAAACAGCTTGTATCTCAAGTCTAGTCAAAACCATCCCTGGTTCAGGGTCAGCCTATAGTTAGAAGCCATTTTTTGCACTGAAATATTTTTCCTAATACAAGATATGGTTTTCCTCGATCTTGTCTCCCTACTGTATCTGTGTGTATATAGTCATTAATATTGTGAACTGACAGTTTACATGATTACATGGAATGGTCTGCAGCAAATAAATCTCCATATTATTGAAAAAAATAGCAGTACAGTTATTGTAATGTATTTTTATAACTTTAAGATTATTAAAAACTTGCTTGTGCATTTACTGAAGTTAGGAAAGCCAAACATTTTTAACACAATGCTCGAAGAATATACCTTGCATGTTTATAGAAGATGTTCAGTCCCACAAAACAAAATAATAAGGATTTTGCTTTCCGTTTCACCATGAAAAAGCTAAAGGTCAAGGAATGTAGCCTCTCTTTGGCTGTGTAGCCACATTTATTACAGCCATATATGTTTACATGGACTCTAAAATGCAGCTGTTCTCTTGCTTTGAAGTTCTAAGCTATTATCTTTCATGCTATGCTCTGAAAAATATATGAAATTACAACTTGTGATTTGGGCTTTGCTCAAAATCTTTAATTTTAGTTGTAAATTCTAAATAGCATTACAATCTGTCATTTGCAATATAAGTATTACTTTTGTTAATAGGCAAACAAACTACAAGGGCCGAAGAAAAGAACACATTTCTTGACTGAGAAATCAGAGAAGACCTTATCTCAAAACAATCCAATCAAAGACCAACCACAAAACAAAACCTCCAACTAACCAGTCCACCTATTGTGAGGTGTTTGGGGACTTTAAAAGTATTCTAAACACTATCTGATTAGAATATTTCATAGAGGAACATTGTATAAGAAATGTTATCAGAAGTTCTAAAACCAGTCAGAAAAGTGGACTTTTCTGATTCGTCTCTTCATAAAAGCACTTGTTTAAATGCCTACTATAGTTTTATTGAAAATAATTTATATATACATTCCAAATCCCTCAAACTTTAAGGAAAACATTAAAAAATACAGATATTTGTTAATTTTAATTTATTTGTGTTTGTTCTTAGGAGGGCAGACCTTCATTGTTGCTCAAATACTCAAGATGACAAGACTCTTTTGAGAAACAAGAGTTACAAATATTGTATATCTAAATTCAGATCTTCAAATAACAGTTTCCTGGTTCCCTCATTGTGCAAACATTTAGGCCCAGTGTGGCAGGATGATTTGATGCAACAAGAACTAGTTATTAATTGAAGAAGTCATTTAAGTGTAAAACATATTGATATTATTCAGGGGATTAATTAGTTATTTGTCATGCTTAGGTAACCAAATGCAGAAAGACGAAAGCCATCTCTTCAAAGAGTGTTAAAAGGAAGAAAAATGTTTATGGAAATGGCTAGTTAATTTTAATGAGACTTCTTAAGAATTTAGTTAAAAAAGATTATATAGAGAATTGAAAAAAAGCCTATATAAAATAAAGGTGCTGAGATGACCTATTTGAAAACAAAATTTTAAATCCTAGTAAGCCTTGATGAAACTAAAGAGATATCAGAAAATGGACTGAATAAAAGAAAGAGTTAAAACTCCCACTTCAAGAGGTATTCTCAGAACCTCCTGGTGCAAAGAGCAAGGCAGTATAACTTTCAACTTGAAATAAAATTATAACCCTACTACATATGTAGTAGCAGATTGTTTATTCATGAGCTGCTAACGAGACAAACCATGAAGGTGCTGAAGTAATGAAAGGATGACAACAGTTAATTTTGAATCCAGCCAAGCATGAAAGAGGTGTGTTTTCCTTCTTCCATGAAATTATGGAGAGAGGGGGTAATAAAGCTCGCTGAGTTAAACAAGCAACACCCTCTGCTCCAGTCTTCAATGGTTCAGCATTCATCACAGCCTCTTGATGCTGCTCAAGCCCCTCCCTCAAAGCAAGATGGCTAAGAAGAAAACAGCCACTGAGCAGCAATGAGAGGAAGAAATGTTTTAGCTCAGATAACAATACTCACAGCAAGACTCAGACATGACATAAGAGATAAAGTTGTAAAGTACTGCCAAAGAATTCAAATTTAAATGTTCTTGTAATGATTTTAAATGTGATATTGAAATACTATTAAAATGTAAGATAACAAGCATATTTTCCTCATAAATAGCAGCTTGTTTAGACTACATATTCCTAGCATGTAAGATATAACATATAAGTCAACATGGGTGAACAGATGGTGGGATTTAATACAGAGCTAAAAACTTTGCTATTTACTGATTTGCTGGTTTCAAGACAGGTTTTTGAATGGTGTATTTTGACAAACCTTGGATTTGAATACTTTCTCTGCTTACTCAAGATTATTTATTTAAATGATTATTCTGTTTGCAAAATTTATACTGAGATCTGTCTTGGTTCAAAGGCAAATACAATGGTTTATGTATGGGCAAAAGAATTTTCTTTTGAGGCAGGTGAATTCTGTCTGGTAAGATCAACAGTTTATAAATGTTTATTTAAAATGAAGTTTATCCATAATAAACCAAACCCTACTCATCACCCTTTAAACAAAAGTATTTTTCCCATATGTAAACCTTTCTTTTCAACTGTGATACATTGTGATGGAACCCCAGTACTCATTTATAGAATAAAGCACTTTTGTTCCCTCCAAATGTTAGCCAGTTCTCAAAGGAGCAAGTTTTCCTTAATGTATCTTCTATATGTCTCTCAGAAGAGAGTTTAACTGTAGGTGATCTCTTTTGTTTTATCTTTAAATTTCCTCATATGATGAATTAAATAGTCTTGTTTATGGTCTTTAATTTTGTGTTCCTACGACATCATAGCGAATGTCATATAACTAAAATATTGAGTTACACCCACAAATTAGCATTAAGAGAAAAAAATTATAAAGATTTAACCTAAATTTCCTTATTTCCTTAGACTCCATTTTTTTAGTAATTTTAAAAATGAAATTACTTGGTGCTTAATCACTTGAAACACTACTGGTTGTGTCATATTTTCCCCAGCTTCTTGACAGATGCTACCCTATGTGATTAGGAGCTTACCAGAGGCCACGTTACTGAGTTTTATTAAAGCTTGCTATTTCTTTAGACTGCTATTCAAAGAAGTTGATTTAGATTATTGGCTGCCCACCTCAGTGCACAAAGCCTCACTCCAAACTAAAATGTTTCGTTAGGAGATGCTCAGGACTAGATCCAATAAAGGAAGTAAAGACTCTTAAGGTTGCAATAAAGGACCCTAAGGTGGGTGGAATCCAAATCCTGGGTTAGATTACAAGTTTCCTTATACAGAATCCAAGGAGTTTCAGGAGCCTCACAATAATTGGGAACATGTGAGGGCAGGTCATGAGAGAGTACATGCCCTCCCAGATTTCTGTGCTGGCAGTAGGGCATGGGGCACAAGGCTGCAGCATGGCCAAAGCCAGGGTCCAGCAGCAGTGGGGGTGCTGGTCTGATGTCTTTACCAGTGGCAGGGCATGGGGCTGCAGCCTGGCTGGACTCAACACCTGGCAGCAATGAGGGCAGTGACAGTGGCAGTGGCAGCAGTGAGTTGTGCCCTGCATTGTGGCAGTGGTGCCCCTCTCACTGTCAGCATTTATGCATTGTTTTGGATCCTATCCTCAGCAGAGACAGCCAGCACAAAGAATACTTAAAAGGTAGCCAACAGGAAATGCTGACTGCAGTCTGTCTGGGTCTTGGTCTCCCCATTCAAGGATGCAGAGGGCCTTTTTCTTCCACTTGGGATTTGCAAGGATAGCCTACTCTTTTTCTGGTTTTTTAGCCTACTCTTTTTCTACTCTTTTCTGCTTTCTTCAGACCTTCCAGGAGGTACCTCCACCCCCTTGGAATTCATAGCCTGGAAGCTATTCTGAAGATACACCATTTCTTTAAAAAAATTGAATATAGAGACCTCTCTCACAAACAGAGCTTGTGGTAGGGTCACTCTCTAGAACCCAGAACCACTCTTCATCTGTTCAGTTGGTTGCCCTAACCACTAGGCTGCAGAATCATTTTCCATCTATCATTTTCTTTTGCCTAAAAAAATCCTGAATTCCTTTCTGTACCATCTCTTTCCTCTTCCCCTCCACAATATCCTGTACCTGTCAATTAGGGCACTCTCTTGAGGTGTTGAAAATTTGAGTTCTAATACCCTCAAGCAGAGTAGGGTTTGTGGATGAGTGCCCTAACTATGGAATTATTGTAGAAATGGTGTGGAGAGGTAGCAAGGAAGCGGGGAGTGGGAGGGGAAATTATTTCAAAAGGAAGCAGGAACAGCTGCTGAATTTTGTGAGGAACCTTATCTAGCATGTGTATTCTGAGAACAACTATCAGATTACTCTTCTCCTTGGTAGTGGTGGGGAGGGATGCTTAGAGGAGATTGGCAGAGGAGTGCCTAGTATGTATATCCAAATCAGGCTTAGAATGGAGAAAGACTCAGGAGTCCTTAACCCCATCAAGACTGAGACACTCTTGAGCACGTGGGGAAGTCTGTATTGAAAACCGAGGTACCATTGTCCTTTAGGCATTTTCAGAGTTGAGTTGCAAATGAGCAGGGGTTTTTAGAATTATAGTTTTAGACTTGGGTGCCTAAGTCTAATTAATTAGCTCCACAGTAAAGTGTCACTGCTTGCATGTGTGACACTACTAGGCCACAGTAAACTAATAAACTCAGCCTTAGAATAGTACTTGTAAACACTATCTTGTTGTGAAGTTATTTATTGTGTGGCAACACATGTAGATACTAATAGGGCTGGCTGGAGCATAAGGGACTTCAATGTGGGGGGAGGCTTGCCAGCTATCCCCACACTGGAGCACTCCCATGCCCCAACAAGGCCTTCCACAGCTCTTGAACTAGGTTGGAGCAGCCCTGGATTGGCAGGCTGACCTCCTGTTCCCCCTGCCAGCTGGGGCTGTTCAGACCTGGTTCAATGTGCTGCAGTTCTGGGAGCAATAAGCTCTAGCGTTAGCTGTGCCAGAGTTTATTCATTCACATTAATTGCATGTGTAGATGTGCCGACTAGAGCATTTCATTCTTAATCTGTACATCCTATTTAGTTTTTTTTTTTACTACATTTTTATTTAAAAAACAGATAAATGAATTCACTCCTCTGTTATATTCTATACCAGTGTAGTTTCATTGATTTCAATGGAGTTACATTCACTGGAGTAAAGCTGGGGAATGATGCCTTAGAAGTTAATTTGTATCTCCAGATGCATACGATAACAGTAGCACCAGGTTGCCCTTTTTCTACAGATTAAACAACAAACCAGATGTTCTGAAAACAAAATATAAGAAGCTACATTTTTAGCTGGTATAAGTCTTCATAACTTCACTAAAATTAGCAGTATCATGCTGATTTTCACCAGCTAAGAATCCAGCTAGTTTTTCCTTATGCCCACAATGGATTTCCTTATCTGACCAAAACACTTGTCTAATTCCTTTTTTAAAAAACCTATCATACAGTACATTAGAGATGAACTGAGATTGGATTATATTTAAGGCACCTAGGAGCTGCTTTTTATTGCAAGTAAAATTTCTCTTTAGTTATTGACTAAAGATAGATAGATTGTAAGGGGCTGGAAGGGACCTCTCAAGATCATTGGGTCCAGCCCCCCTGCACTGGGCAGGAAAGATAACTGGGGTCAGGTGACCCAAGCAAGGTAACAATCCAGTCTCCTCTTAAAGATTTCCAGGTTAGGTGATTGCACCACCTCTGGAGGGAGTTTATTCCACAGTCTGGACATCCTGGCTGTGAAGAAGTTTTTCCTAAGGTTGAGCCTGAAATGGTCTTCCAGGAGTTTGTGGCAATTACTCCTAGTTTTCCCCAAGGGTGCCCTGGTGACCAGTTGTTCACCAAGCCCTTGATCTACTCCCTTGATGCAGTGGTAAGCTGCTACCAAGTCTCCTCTCAGCTTTCTCTTCTTATTTCCAGGCTAAAGAGTCCCAGGTCCCTCAGCCTATCCTTGGTATGGCTTGCCATGGCTTGCCAGATTCTGATCCTACAGGTGGCTCTTCTCTGGACTCTCTCAAGCTTTAACACATCCTTGTTAAAGTGTGGCACCCAGAACTGGACACAGTATTCACCAGTATGGTCTCACCAATGTTGAATAGAACAGAAGAATCACTTCCTTGGTTTTACTGAAGATGCATTGATTGATGCATGTCAGAATATTATTTGCTCTGCTGGCTACAGCATCGCACTTCTGGCTCATACTCATACTGTGGACAATTATTACCCCCAGGTCCCTTTCATTTCTCTCTCATAGATTTGTATTCATTCTAAAAGGAGATGTTTTACTGGTACAGATGCCACTAATCAGTAATGAGCTGTGTTTCTCATAAATCCTTTTTATAGGATGATACCCATAGGAATTATGTAATTCAAGATGTCAGCTGCTGAGATTGATTTGATATTGAAATTACCATTTCATCTGCAAGTACTGAAATATCAGTTTGGTCAGGTATTATGTATCTGAACTTATACAGGCTAGGGACCCTAGTCTATTGAAGCTCATGGGCATTTTGCTATTGGCTTCTGTAGAAACAGGATCAGGCTGTGAATTTGGTCATCCCTGGTATGGATCAAAGCAAATCATTACATTTTTTTATTTGAAGTGTAAGTGTATACAAAATACTGTCCTGAAGTACAATATTCAAGAGAAATTCTGTATAAGCGCCTTTACACAACACTGGCCCTCACGTTTTGGCATTTCTATGGAAGAATCAAAACATATTCTATGCCCAGTTCTGGAGAATTTATGAATCTTGTGCAATAGCTGCCAGTTATACCCTAACATTATGTTGACATCTATGCTATTGCTTTTAAAAGAGTATTAGCACCCAAAAGATTCTGTTTCTCCAGATTTCTCCAAGGCGTGTTCATAAATGTGTGTGCTATAGAGTAGCTGTACCTTACATTAGCAATTATTTCCTTGGTTAATCCTCAAGAGTGTGGAAAATTACTTAAAAATTAGTGACCTTATATGTGCCCCTCCAATTGCATTCTGGATGACATTTTAGTCTAGTACTATATTTATATCCCCTTTTTGATTTTAAGTTTTTTGCTATATAGTATTTTAAGTTTAATCAAAAGTCAACTTAGAAAGGCCATTCTGCCTAAGGGATATTTTTCCATTAAGTATTTGACATATTGGTGGCCTTGAGGGATTATTGGTTTTTGAAGAAATATTAACAGCTGGAAATTTGCATTTTAATACAGTTCTCCTCAACTACTCAAGCAATTTTATTTTTAAGACCTATGACAGGCTTCAAAGCCTTAGTTCTAAAGCAATCTTGTCAAGTAGTAACTAACACAATTTTACTACAAATGACTAAGTTTCTTAATAGGTTTTCCTTTCTAAAATCCTGTTTGAGGTGTCTGTGAAATCAATACCAAAACTTTGTGATTTGTACTAAAACTAGCTTTGCTAATTTGGCTGAACCAGAAGTAAATTGGAAAAACACCACCACAACAGTTATAGTATCTAGCATTTGGGAAGATGAGAAGAACATGTGTAACTGGGTGTCTCTTCAGTCAGCTTGTTAGAATCATGTTAGAAAATAAGCTGTTGTAGGCATTGGCAGTATTTACTGATATCAGAAGATTTAGCTGAACCAAACTAACTAGGTGAACAGGAGAAATGTTCCTAATCAAGCTGGACCAGATTGCACACTATGGGGCCTACTCCTTCAATCACTATTCACATAGGAACTCTTCAAGCTGCCCTTAAAGTCAAGGGTAAGATTACTATGGACTTCAGTAGGCTTCATTGGGGGGAGCGGGGGGAGAGTGAGGGGCGGAGGGGAATGACAGAGCTTTTGAATCAATTATAAATACGGCTTTCTGGATTAATCTTTCTTGAAATGCTGATGGTGCTGGTTTAAGTTAAATTAAATTAGACAGATCATCTAATTCAACCTGAGGGTCCAAAAAAAGGCCACTCGCATGATCAGGGAGCAGCAAGGCAGGCCCTATGAGGGGAGCTATGGAACCTGAACCTGTCTAGCCTCCACAAGAGAAGGCTGAGAGGGGATCTGGTGGCCATCTATAAACTTACCAAGGTGGACCAGCAGGGAGTGGGAGAGACTCTGTTCCCCCAAGCACTACCAGGAAAAACTAGGAATAATGGCCATAAGTTGACTGACAGGAGGTTCAGGCTGGACATCAGGAAGCACTACTTCACAGTCAGGGCAGCTAGGAGCTGGAACCAACTTCCAAGGGAACTGGTGCTTGCTCCTACCCTGGGAGTCTTCAAAAGGAGTCAAGATAATCACCATGCTGGGGTTGTTTGACCCCAGCATCCTTTCCTGCTCACGGAAGGGGGTCGGATTTAATGATCTGCTCAGCTCCCTTCCAACCCTACCAACTATGAAACTATGAAAGTAATCAAATCTCTCTATATTAACTAGACTAGATTTGATAGTGGATATATTTTGAGAATTGGTGTATAGGGTCAAATATAGAAGACATGGGAAGGTTAGCTAGTAGAATCATAGACAATTAGGGTTGGATGGGACCTCAGGAGGTCATCTAATCCAAGCCAATGCTCAAAGCAGAACTATCCTCAACTATATCATCCCAGCCAAAACTTTGTCTAGCTGGGTCTTAAAAACCTCCAAGGGTGGAGATTCCACAACCTCTCTGGGTAGCCTATCCAGTGCTTTACAATAATCACAGAGACAAAGTTTTTTTTTAATAAATAATCTAAACTTTCCATGCTGTTACTTAAGATCATTGCTCCTTGTTCTGTCATCTGCCATCAATGAGAGCAGTCTAGCTCCATCCTCTTTGTAACCACCCCTCAAGGTGGTTGAAGGACATTATTAAATCCCCTTTTAGTCTTCTCTTTTGCAGTTTAAATAAGACCAGTTCCCTCATCCTCTCCTTTTAAGTCATATTCCCCAGCTCTCTAAAGACTGTCGCCTGTACTGGACCCTCTCCAATTTATTCACATCCTTTCTATAGTGGGGAACCCAAAACTGGACATAGTACTCCAGGTGTAGCCTTCAGTGACAGTACTGGGCTACACAGCAATCTAGAAAGTAATGACTAAGATGAAAAAGATATTCCAAAAGTTTACAAAAGGTCATTAAAACATATTCCTACCCATTCTAATTCTATTACCTTTAATGAAGTTCCATCAAAGGAGTTTCACCCATTTAGTCTAAAATATAAGTGAAGGTCCTGATTCCAAGCTTACTGAAGTTAGTACAATTCTTCCTATTTAATTCAGTGGGTTTAGGACTTCTCTTTACTTTTAATCCCTTGTATGTTTTAGCCTCAGAAACTTAGTCATTATGGGCACTTTTACACATGCTCCAGGGTAAAGAGGATGGTGCTTTAATTAGAGTGCCTCTAAGAGCCTCTCTAAAGCAGTGCTGCATTTCATGTATCAGTGCCACTGCACTTAGTAAAGGTGGTGTGGGTGCTTAAACTAAAGCTCAGTTGATGAGCTTTAGTTCAAGCTGTCCCACTGACATTTTTAAGTGTGGGGATGCTGATACACGAGACAGAAGTGGCTGCTGGAGTATGGTAATTACTATGCTTCAGCAGACTTGATTAACTGAGTCTGCTCCAACATGCTGGAATTCCAGCCTTTGTGCTCATGTATAGGCACCCAAGGTACTTTCACAGGAAGCAGGAATTTCTGCTTTAGTTGTAGTGGTAGAAGTTATAGATTAGAGATGCTCCAAAGTTTAGATGCGACTGGAGGAGTTGTGAGTTTGGAGACAGTCCCTCAGTTAGGGAGTGCCTAATTAGTGAAAGAGTGAGAGAGAGACATAAAGGCCTGCAGAGGCTCATATACTGCTCCACAATAAAATGTGTTAGTTCTTTGCCTGAAGGAAGTTTGAACCTGTGTCTTTCAGAGTTCCCAACACAATGCTAATCACCAGGTCACAAGTCTAGAACTATGCAGGCCCCTCCTCTTGAAGCTGAGCCACTGCACCTTGTGTTGTTTTTCTTTGGCTAAAATGGGTGCAGTATGGTAGTTCCTTCCCCACTAAGAGCAAGTGCACATGCTAGAAGACACTGGCTGTTTCTACATGAGATGCTGACTGCACAGTCCTTACTGCACAGTCATTTAGTACTTGCTTATACAAGTACTAAATGACTGTGCAGCAACCAGAGTTACTGAGCAGTTGTGCCAAGGAATGGCTGCTTCATGACACTAACTGTGCAGTAGCTTGTGATTACTGTGCAGAAGCCATGAGCTACTGCACAGTCAGCATCTCACGTAGACATGGCCAGGGTCACGTAACCAAACTAGAAGACAACTCTAAAAGGATGGCTGGAGAGCCCTGGTTAAAGCTTGAGCTGGGGTCTGGTGGTTAGAATATTGTACTAAGGAATTAGAAAGCTGTTGGTTCAAACCCCTTCTGGAGCCCAGTACTGGTTCATAGATTAATACTTTAAATTAGTAATTCTCAACTAGGATGCTGTGGCAACTGTTGAAAGGTGCTGCCTGGAGACAAGTGAGGTAAATTCAGGCTCTACCCTTTTATCCTTTACCCCTCCACTCACAGCAGTACAAGCTCCTTTCCTTCCTACTCCTCCTCCTCCTCCTCCTCTCTCCCTGTCCCTCTTCAAGCAGGTAAGCACTATAGTACATACATTGGTTTTTTAAATGGGGTGCTGCTCAATTCAGAAATGCTATTCAGGGATGTCTCAAGTATAAGAAGACTGAGAAACTAAAAAGCTTGAGAACCACATAGTTTTTGATGCTAAAACATGGCAGCTCCCACCTTTTCTTCCCTAGGTAGTTATGGGCTTTTGATGCATAGAATTTTGTGACTTGTGTATGCTTAGCATACATGTGTACATAGCAACATAGCAACTTAGCTGCTCAGACAGCATGTAGTCTACTAAGCATGAGATGCTTAGGAGTCCACAGTATTTGGGTAATGCCCAAAATACCATGTACATGGTTGGAAAACTACCATTTCTGTGAAATAGAATTTGGTCCTGAATGTTCAAATATCTGCAAGTGTTACATTAATCATTCCTCACATTAATTCTGCCTGGGCCTTAGGCCTTCATGAGTCCAGACTCTGCCTTCATTTCTGATCAGAGGCCTATCTGCCCTTTCTCCTTGCATTAGTTCTGCCCCATACTTCTCACCCTCGCCTTATTTTTGACCCTGTCCACACAGCCTCACTTTGCTCCTGCTGGGACTCTTCTTCCTTCTCTCCAAGGCTTGGGGGAGTTGCAGCCATGTCCTCTCCTCCCCTTCAGGGATGGCTGGAAAAGTGAGTCCTGTTCTTCTCAGTCTTGTCCCAGGCAAGTTGTTGTAGATAGAAGGAGAAAGAAGGAAAGAAGCTATTCAAAGAATGGGCAGGTTGGAAGGGAATGGAACTGTTCTGAAATATGGACAGACTCTTTCTCCTCCCTCTTCCCTTCTTATTGGAAAGGTGCCAAGTTAAAGAGACCTGTAGCCTAGGAAGAGAGAAAGTGGGTCAGGTTTCTTTCTCCAGCCAACCTTCTCCAGTCCCTGGAAGACTAGAACTTCTTGCATCATGATAGGATTTGTTTGACCCTCACCCCTAGAGCAGTGTTTCAAAAAAGAAAGAAATGCACAATGGCTAGATACAGACATTAGAAAGCCTAAGGCAGAATTAGTCTAAGTAACACATTTTTTCTGTAAGTGGCATAGTTTTGATTGATAGCAAACAGAACACGCATTCACCATTTGGTGGTGGTGTTGAGGGCAGCGGGGCTACAAGTCTTTAACCAGGTTTCTCCACTTTTAAAGCAGTCCACGTGTGTGCCAAACTTCTGTTCTGTTACAGGTCTAGACCAGTTTCCAATCATTTATCCTGGTAAACATGTAGTGTCTGTACCTGGCCAATCTCCCCTTCCATCCCCAGGTCTGGAGGAGATGCAGCAGTTCCCCTTCATAATTTTAAAATAAAAAGTAAAATAAAAAAATAGAACTGAAATGAGCTGGAAACCCTTTAATTTAGTGGGTTACATTTGTTCTACTAGGTGAAATCAGAAAAACAGGAGTAGAAAGGACCTCAGATAAACAACTCCCCCAGGCCTTGGAGAAAAGGAAGAAGAGTCCCAGCAGAAAAACATCTTGTTCAACCACTTACTCATATTAGCATCATTCCTCTCTAAACCATCCCAGCCAAGGGATTGTCTAATATGCTTCTAAGATTCCTAAGTAATCTACTCCAATGCATAATTACTCTTATATTTAGAAGTTTTATCTAATATACAATCTAAATTTCCCTTGTTGAAGCATAAGATCATCAATTGTCTTGGATACTAGGGATAGTCAATCATCACCTTCTTTAAAGCAACCCAAACATTTGAATTTTCTCTTCTCTAGCCTAAATAATCACAGTTTTTCTCATCTTTCCATGCAAGTCATGTTTTCTACACTGTTAATCTCTTCCATGACAGAATGCTGCCAGCTCCTCCATTCTATATTGCCTGTCTAATTCTAGCAGCATTAGCTGGACTCCCCTGCCCTTGTTTTATACAAGGTTTAACTACTGTTTCTCTGGAAACCTGATTTCTGTTGAATCATTACCTACACTGATTACCTACATTGAGCACCTGCCTAGTTGTAATATACTGAATTTCAACCTATCAAAGAGTTTCCTAAGCTGCTGAGAGTAAGGTAAAAAATGTCATGTTGCCTAGGCACTTCTAGCAGGGTGAAAGAAATCCCTTCCAGTCTTCTGCCAAAGCTGAAAAGCATGTTCTCCATAATAAAGTCCCAGACTCCACTGTATCTAATTTCAAAGGATTAATTTTCCTAAGGGTCATTTCTTTCTTCATAAGCCCTCCTTAGGCTGAGAAGGAGCCAATAGACTTGTCTTGTTACACTTTGTTCAGCTAATCAGCACCACTCCACTTAAGCTCATTAAGAGGTTTCAGGCCAATGTAGAGATGATAAAGAGATGGGTATTCTAAGGGGGCAAGGGTTTGTTTTACCCTGGTAGCTCACATCGAAGGATGCACAATACATTAACTATAGAGTAAAACTGGCTATGCTCCTGTATAAAAGTCAGGCAGATATGCCAGTGAAAGGCTATATACTGTGTAAGTCATTTCATGCTGAGGTATAGCTAGCCTTCAGAAAGTAAAGATTAACTGTGCAAGCACTACACAGTGTATCAGTTGGGTATCTGTTCCTTCAGACAATTTCATCCCTTTACTTAATGCAAACTAGCTCCTGCCACCTATTGGTCAGATGCTATACTAGTATCTACTGCAGGCAGGCAGCTTTCCAGTAAATTGGGTACATTGGGGTTTTGATGTGTCCAGACAGTACTGTGTTCGAACCCAAACCTTCTCCAGCAGGTTGAATTTGCATTGAGTTCCATATCCTGTCTCAGCCAGCGGCCAGTAGCAGATACTTCAGAGAAAGGTACAGCAAAGAATGGAGAGAGCAATTTTGGAATTACGTGATCAGATGGGAAATTGCTTTCAAACCCCTCAGTTAAATGTTAGTTTACAACCTGAAGAATGGGGATTTTTATTTAAAAAAAATGAACATCTTTTGAATTTACCTGTGGATTTTCTCATAGGTGTTCAAACTTATTTGAATCCTCCTTACCTCTTGGCCACAATGATATCCCATGAAACTGAATTCCACAGGCTAGTTAACAGTTGTATAAATACATTTCCTTTTATGCTGTTAAAATCCTATCCTTTCTGTTTCTTTTTCAATATCAATTACACTAATATTAGAAACAGAAAATGGAACTTTAATTTACTTATATCCATTAAATTATACTATCCAGATGCCAAAATCTCCCCCTTGCAGCCTAGGATAATAAAAAATGTGTTTTGGGAAATTAGGAAGCACAGAGATATTTGGGGTGGGATAGGATGAAATCTCATTTATTTTCAGGAAAAATAGATCTCTAGTAACCAACTAGAGATAAATCTGCTTGGTGGAACAAACTTGAGTTTCTAGCACCTTTCAGTCTGTGCTAAGTAAAAAATGCTCCCCACTGCAACTGGAATTGGAGTTCACTGCATTTCTTGTAGGAGTAATATTTTATTATACTTCCTTTGTTATGTTTCTGGAGAATTACTCAGTTTTGAGGTGCAGGTAATTCAGTGCATACCCAACCCAAAAAGCTTACTTTTCAATTTAGTAGTTGTGTTATCAAGTCAGAAGAAACAATAGAATAAAATATGTATAAAGAACAATGTGTTGACTGAGAAACTGTAGGTAAATGGGCTGCACACATCTTATTATGATCTTTAATATGATTAAAGCTAGAGGCTGCAATTTTATTAAATTAATCATCATTGTGATAACTGCAGAGTATATCTTTCTCCCCAACTACTACGCAGTAGATGCTTTTTACAGTTGGGTCCTGTTTACATTTTTAAGCCAAACCAGTAACTAGAAGGTGGGCTTCATCATGGTGCTTACTACTCAAATTAACTCCCAACAGCCAATCTTACACTTTTAGGTTAAGAGGGTAACTTAACCTGTACTGAGAAACAAGAGTCTGTCCCACCTTTTATCTGCAGGTGCACACTGGTACATAATCTTCAGACTGCATGAAAACTGGCCCTCGCTACCATCAAAATCTTTAAGTAGAACAACAGAAAGGTAATATGAAACAACCAACCCATCTCCCTTTTTTTGCCTCACTTGAAATGGTTTTGGTTGTATAAAGGATGTACCACTTAAAGTTGTTAATTGCCAACAGTGAAGTTAACTGTGGTTCTGGAATTTCTGAAGGTTTGCAAAAAATCCATTTTGCCCACTGAAGTAGGGCAAAATCTCTTTCACAGATTTTGAAATCTCCACATCCTCAGCTTTGCCGGCCTGCATTTAGTGAAGATTTTTTTAACTGAATGAAACTAAAAATGAATCCTTTTGTTTCAGAAATATGCTTTGTAGCTTCCTTAGCCCTGTCAGTTTTGCCATTAACCTGAGGATAACATGGACTGTTTGGTATGAGGGAAAAGATACATCTTCAAAATGGTTGAGACAGCCCCAAACAGTGTCTTTATCATTTTTTACCACTTTATTTTGGACACATCTTGCCTAAGGCATTCAAATCTGTATAGCCATCAATAGTATCAGTGTCCTGCTTACTCCTTTTTTTTCTCCACTAGGAAAACAGGACTACATTTTCAATTGGATTTAAGTGCTTTGAGTGTATACAGCTAATACCAAGGGGGTAAAAAGAATAATATGTTATTCTCTAAAAAAAAAAATCAGATGTGCAATGATTATACAAATTATAGTTTTAGAGAAACTGTTTTTGACTCTTTTCTGAGGAATTTTAACTATGAAAATGCATTTCAGTGAGAAAAGCATAAGAGTTTTGGTGACTTTTTTTAATATAGTTTTCTCCTGTGGGGGAGGGGGAGAAAGGAGTTAAGGAACAAGGGATAACCTTTATACATATAAGTCATGTAGACTCATAGAACGTTAAGGTTGAAAGGGACCTCAAGTGGTCATCTAGTCCAACCCCCTGGTCAAAGCAGGACCAGCCCCAACTAGATCATTCCAGCCAAAGCTTTGCCAAGCCAGGTCTTGAAAACTCGTTCCAGTGCTTCACCACCCTCCCAGTAAGAAAGTTTTTCCTAATGTCGAACCTAAACTTCCCTTTCTACAACTTGAGACCATTGCTCCCTGTTCTGTCATCTGCCACCACTGACAACAGTTTAGCTTCATCCTCTTTGGAATCCCACTTCAGATAGGTCAAGGTTGCTATTAAGTCCTCCCTCAGTTCTCTCTTCTCCAAACTAAATAAACTCAGTTCCCTCAGCCTCTCCTCAGAAGTCACGTGCCCCAACACCAGAACCATTTTCACTGCTGTCTGCTAGACTCTTTCCAATGTGTCCACATCCTTTCTATAGCGGGAGGCCCAAAATTGGACACAGTACTCCAGATGTGGCCTCACCAGTGCCAAATAGAAGGGAATAATCGCTTCCGTTGATCTTCTGGCAACACTCCTACTAAAGCTGCCTACTATGCTGTTAGCCTTCTTGGAAACAAGGGCACACTGCTGACTCATATCCATCTTATTGTCCACTGTAACCCCCAGGTCCTTTTCTGCAGAGCTGCTCCTCAGCCAGCCAGTCCCCAGCCTGTACTGGTGCATGGGATTGTTCTGTCCTAAGTGCAGGACTTTGCTCTTGTCCTTATTGAACCTCATGAGATTTCTTTTGGCCCAATCCTCTAAGCTGTCTAGGTCACTCTGAATCCTAGCCCTACCCCACCATACCCCCCAGCTTGGTATCATCCACGAACTTGATGAGGGTTCACGCCATTCCATCTTCCAGATCACTAATGTCACGGAGGGGTCCTACAGGAGGGCCGTGATCTCTTGAAGGCCCTTTACCCATGCCAAGTCTGGCCCAAGGCACCCTCATTCTTGCCCGCCACGTCTTGATCTTAAATAAGTTTGGGAAGCTGGCTTATACTGCCTTGGGCATGGTGTATCCAGACCTATCCCCGTGGTCTCCCAGACTGTACAATGGGTGGTCCCCAGGCACCCTAGCCTTAAGGGCTACATGTGCCTATGACCAACCCCTAATACCATGCCCCAAGCCTCACAGGTGTGCTAAACATTGTTGTGTCCAAATACATGCCTGCTCTCAGGCCTCCTACTCAATGTTGCTCCTCTTGGGCTTACTTTACAATAATCTAGCCTTCTTCCAGATTTCTTATTGAGCCTCTGGTCTTGTGGGTCCACCACACAGCTACCCTCTCTTATGCCAGGCGTTCCATGCTGCTATCCCCTTTTTGACCAGGGAACCACCACAGCACTTGCCCTTCCCTAGGAGGCGCTGTGCTGCTAACCCCTTTTCTCTGGGTCCACCACAGCACCCTGCCCCTGGCTGGGGTCTACTGCTGTGCTAGCCTCCGACCGGTCTCAGGGTGCCCATCCTGGGCTCCTCACAATGGTGCCCCCTGTCTAGCTTTATAGGCATGCCCATGCCTGGGCCCTTCTAATTCCCCTCTCTGGGCCTGGGGTCTCCAAATCCCATGTTGCTGAGCCCTCTCTAGTGCTAGATCACACCCTCCCAGGCACCAGGGCCCCACATCCTGTGGGTCCCTATGAGGCTTCCTCCAACCCCTTGTAGTCTCACCCAAACTACCAGTTATAATCTTAACACAAACTCAAATGCAAGCCTCTGGCTATAACTGAAAACACAAGGCACCTGGCCAAAACAACACAAGTCTCCCAGCTGTACCTTAGCCTCATTGCTCCAGCCTCTGGAGCTCTTGTGAGCTGTCCTCACATTATCTCTCCTGCCCCTCTGGCTGCTAGCAGGGAACTACCAGCCTGGCCTTGGCTTTATAGGAGCCAAGCCCTGCCCCTTCAGGTCAGCTGACTCACATTAGTTGCCCTGGCAACTTGCAGTTGTGCTTATTATCCCTGCTAGGGCTTTTCCCCAGCAGTTTTCCTGCACTAGGAGCAGGGAAGTGAGGTGCGCTGTGACAACTAATATCAATGATTCATGCAAGATTTTGATTGTAAGGTGTCCTGAATTATGTGAATTTTCATGTAGTTATGAAATAAAGCTGAATAATATAATTATTCTTACTGTCCAAATAATTCAGCATTTGTACAAATGAGAGGTGTGAGGAAACCCAGATAAATTATTGGAGGTGGTGGTTAGCACCTAATGAGTTTAGTTCTTTTAGTATGTCAGATCAAGAATCTCCGATGATGTCAACTATAGGGACAGGCTTAAATGAAGATGATATGTCTAAAGCTGAAATTTTGCAAAAAACCCACATCTTTGTTGTTAATCCCCGTGATTGTATGCAGCCCATAAAACTGTGTGGAAGCTGTAGTCTGCTCATGCAGTTCTATTTGCAGGAGAAGGCCTCAAGATGCAAAACCCCAAGCCATAAAGCACTTAAGATAGTATTTTTTATTTCTGCAAAGTTCAGAAAAATACAAAATTAACCTTGTTTGACTTTTAGAATCAGTACCCTACAGGGGAAATGTAAAAGTGTGTAGGGGACTTAGGATAACTTTAGGTAAGATTTATTCTCTTCAATTCTTGAAGCATTTCTAAAATATATCCTAAGTATTTGGGAGAAAAGTGATCCACAAATATTTTATTGCACATATAATTAAGTATTTGATATGTTACAGTAGTTTTAATAACCAAATAATCTGGTGCTCTTTGCAATATTAAAAGAAAACCAACAATAACAACAATATTTTTGGTAGCTATTTCTTTTGTTCATCAAACACTTTGCCATTCTGCATTAAAGATATTCAGTATTAGACATAAAGATTCAGTACAAAGGAGATATCTTGAGTGAAAAATTGTAAGACAGGGTCTGAGAGTAAAAAGAAGACACACAATTTTCTGCAGCCCCAGGGTAGCTCTAAGTTATATTCCAACAAACCACTATTTGTTCTGCTATTCATTGTTAAGAAAAAAAAAGTTCTCCCAGCAACCAGCAAATCAGTGGTATCTTTCTGTATCTCTTAGTTAGTATACAGGGTACACCTAGTTAAAGTGATGCAGGAACTTTGAGAATCACTATCCTTCTTGGCAAAACCTATGAGGTTGTGAGATTGATTGACAAAAAGTTTTACAAATGGATCATTTTATAAAATCCTAGGTTAGTCTGCTGAAGGAGACTCATATGAGATGAAATGCTACAGGTGGAGACTGTGCCAAGAGAAGAAAGACAGCAAGATTAAAGGGAGAGTATGATACAATATAAACATTGTAAAATAAATGTGAACATGCCAAAAAGGAAAACTCAAATGGAAAAGTAATAAAAATATTGGAAGGACTGAAAGAAACAATCTTCATAAGCAAAATAAATATATATATATATGAATGAAAGTGAATACTTGAGAGAAACAAATGGAAACAAATTGTAGTATGCATCTGTCTTAGGTAATCAGGATGGAATAGACTGAAGCAGAGAAATCCTATATCAACAACCGAAGTGTTAAAAATCACAGGATACTGTATTCATGAGGGACTTAAAAATAACCATTTTGAAATCCATTAGGTAATGAAGACAGTAAAACATCAAAGTAGTTCCTAGAATGCGGAGAAGACAGCTTTATGATCCAGAAAGCAGAAAATCCATCCAGAGAAGAAACCATCCTGGATCTGCTTCTTCAATAGGGAGGAACTAATTGAGAACGTGAGGATAATACTGAAATACTAGTAACTATACATTACTTGCATTCTTCAATGTATATATGAGATTTCAAGAAAACAAATTCTAACAAATTAAGAAACCTATCAAGCCTGGGGCACTAGAGGAAAACTGAAGTATGACAGACTAGAATATATCTGTATCAGGTTATGAACCCTATATTGTATTAGGAAAAAAAAAGCCTGGGTATGCCCTGAGCAAACTATGCATTCAGAGAACTGTTGTGCACAGAAAGGATGTTTAACATTTTGTTAAAGGGCTAATACTAAGATCTATCAAGACAGCAACAATCTGGAATTATCATCTTTGACTCTATCAGGATAGGTCTACTTTGTAGATTGCTATGTAATGTAGGGATACCTGGGACTTTGTAGATAAGATAGTTTGGGTGCTGAAGGCCATCTAGCTATGACCCCATGAAGCTCAGTGTGGGTTAATTCATCCTACTTCCTCTACCTGAATGAACTTGCTTATAGCTAGCTCCCTGCAGTGCGTAGTTTATATATAACCTCAACTGCTGGCCTGTAGAGTTGGCCCTAGTGGTCGGTGACATGGGTGACTGCCCAGGGTGCTATTGTCATGGGGTGCCAAACACACATGTGAACAGCCTGCGCTCACAACAGCACTCTCCCCAGCCCCTCCCCATCTGATCCCTGCCCCAAGAAAGAGGAGTAACAGAAAGTCCAGTCTGTCCCTTGTCTCTAGTCATTGCTTCGGAGGAGCTGGGCCAGGCATGTGTGAGTGGGGTGGCACCTGCTCTGGTCCACCTACCTTGCTCCCACAAAGCAGCAATGGTGCCTACCCACCCACCTGCCTGGCACACCATGCCACTCCGCCTCCCCACAGACTGTGCCCTGAACAGCTGCCTGACTGCCTCTGCCTCAGCCTGCAGCAGTACTGATGACTTGGGAGTTGGGGGGGGCATCAAAGCACACATTTGCACAGGGCACCATTTTCCCTAAGGTCAGCTCAGCTGACTGGCCCATGGATCAGTTCTGTTTCTATGCACAGATCTACAGGTGAGGAATGCATCATAGCACAGGAGTGGAGTTTCTCACTTGCATACTTAGCACAGAGGAGAAAGCCTTCAAAGAGCAGAATTTGATATAGAAGGTAGTGATCACCAACTCATGTAAAGAGAGCTTGTCAAAAAGAGAAGGCAAGAGGGACTCTCATACTTTGTCTGTAACCTCAAGAGTGGGATCACCCTAAGGAAAAGTAAATATTCAGGCTGTTGTTATTTTCAAAGATGTGTAACATGAGTTTTTTAGGAACAGAGGGTTGTGGTACAGAAATGTCTTTACTAAACCTTGTCACTTTGACACATTTTCCTCAAAGAGTTAAATTGTTGGGTGCCCATAGCCCATATTAGCTCTGTAGTAGTATGTGCAAGTTATTAGGGAAGGGATTGCTTGAGAGGTTTCAAACATTTCTTTAGTATCTAGGGATGTGGGATGGAGCTTCCCCATGTCCCAAGAATGTCAGGCAAGAACAATGAGTCCTGAAGTGGATCCTAAGGTCTTAGAGATAGAAATAAACTCTACCCAGGCTCATTTGGCTCAGATGTACATAGAACCTAGCAGTTATGTCCATGTACGATTCTTACAATTCTTGTAATTGAAAATATAAAAATATTTCTATTTTTAAGAAAATAGTGGCCTAGATAATATGCTTGAGGGTAACTTGGATTCAATTATTTAAAGCATCAAAGATGAGATAGACAACAATCTCTTGGGTTTGTCCTTGAAAACCTAAACAAACAGGCAACTTCATCATGCTACTTATGTTACCTACTTCAGAGGTAAATTGAGATAATTGGGAGGTCCTTGGCACAGTGGGAGTACCTGAGTTCTAGCATTCAGCAGGTGTATCTACACGCGTACTTTACTAATTAACTCTGCAGTAAAGCATCACTGTCTACATATGTGCCAGTATTGGGGCACAGTAAACTAATTAACTCTGCTGTTAGATAGCACTGTTGGGGACAGTACTACCATATAACAGAGTAATTAATTGCAATCAAATGCACATGTATATGGTGACTGTGTGCCTGGTCAGTCCAGCCAGCTAAGGGCCAGACACTTGCCTGACACTTGTATCCCAGCCAGCCCCTCCAGCCTCTGAAGTTACCACCCAAAGCCTGGGGCTGAACCCCCCTGTGTCTTCTGCCAATCCAGGCCTGTTCTGTCCTGGCTCAAATTGCTGCTGTCCCAGGCACACATATAGACGCTGCTCCTAGGAGCAGTTCACTCCAGCTCAAAATGCTTCAGAGTTTGTTGCTTTGTCTTAATTGTACATGTAGATGCAGCC
The DNA here is from genome assembly GCA_030014935.1 of Caiman crocodilus. Lineage (NCBI taxonomy): Eukaryota > Metazoa > Chordata > Crocodylia > Alligatoridae > Caiman > Caiman crocodilus. The sequence continues at coordinate 216,916,943 of JAGPOW010000261.1, read as the reverse complement.
ACTGTGTGTTACAAGGAATAGAGGAAAGGTCCTGGAAGATGACTAATTCTTCCATAATTGTAACAGGGCATGGGGATGTTGTGACTTGAGCTGAAAGTGACAGGGGGTGCATCAACATGAGAAGTTTACTGCCGGGTAGACTAATTAGCTCTGCAGGAGATGGCTTGGCATCTACACGTACAGAGTTATTAGTAGGCCTGTGCAAGGTGGCTAGTATTCACTTTGGATTTGACTGATTTGGGGGACAGAGATTTAATTCGCTGATTTGAATCACTGTCCCAAATAGATTCAGCCAAATCTGATTCAGAAATGGGCTGCTGCTGAATCTGACGAATCTCTGAATCAGATAGGCCCCATCCCCCACCCACTCTCCCAGCCCCATCAATGGCTGCCCTGCCCAACCCCAGCATCCGGACTCTTAAAAAAAAAAAAAAAGCATCACAATTACCAGCTTGTGCCAGGTGGGGGAGGGGGGAAGCCCTGCTGCCTCCCACTGCCCTGCACTGCATGGGGGGCCCTACCATGAGCTCCCAGAAGTCCCAATGGATGCTGCAGTAGCTGGTGAGTGCAGGGCTTTTTTTTTTTAAAAAAAAGAGCCAAGATGCTGGGGCCATGTTGGGGTTGGGAGAGCAGGCGGGGGTTGGGGAGTACTCAGTGGGGCTGGGGGAGCAGGAAGAGGACGGGGCTTGCTTGGGGTCCACCCATGGTCCCTCTCCTCCAGCCTCCCCCCCACTACTTACTGGCACGAAGTCTGGGTCCAGCTCCCTGCAGTGGTGAGTGGGGACTGCACAAATTGCTGAATCTCTGAATCACCTCTGAATCTTTTTCCAAATCAATTTGGAGGCTTCAAATCAATTCAGACCTTTTTATTTGTCTCCTAATTTGATTGGGATTCAGAGATTTGGCAACTGAATTGGGCTGAATCGCCTCTAAATCGAATCAACACCCAAAGCTTCACACAGCCCTAGTTATTAGGCTGGAGTAAACTAATGAACTCTGCAGAAGGATAGTGCTTGTAAATACAAGTACTTGTAAATACAAAGAGTTTTTTATTCCACAGCAGTTCATGTGTAGATGCTGACATGGTTGGCTGTGACATGAGGGTGCTTCAGTGTGGGGGCTGCCTGCTGGCTAGTCTCACACTGGAGCACTGTAATGCCCCAGTTAGCCCCTCTGCAGCATGCTGAGTTGTCAAAGCAACCCTGGGCTGGCAGGCTGACCCCCCTGGGGCCCCGGCCAACTGGTCCTGCTGCACCCCAGCTAAACATGATGTGGTCCCTGGCACACATTCAAATGGTTTGGCTGGGAGTAAAAAACTCCTGTGCAATAAGCAGTGGAGTTTATTGCTTCAAATTAATTGCTTGTGTAAATGTGCCCAGGAAGTGGCAAAGGGGGCTGCAGTAGATGGTCTATAAAGTAGGGCACTGCTCCGGTCATAAAAATGAAAGCAATTCATTTTGATCTCATTTCTATGTGCTGTTCAGAGCTGTTGATTTACTATTGGATCATAAAGAAACAATGAGAGACCACATCACTGGAAATTGTAACCTCCCTGTAACCACAGCATAAAACTGACATTACAAATTATCAGCATGTTAACAATCTTAACAGCGAGGCCTAGAAATGAATATGGGTAGAAGAGTATGATTTCCACTCTAACTTTAAAAGGATTCTATTCATACAGGAATGATGTGAAAAATGAGCATTAGATTTTCTGACATTTTCAGGTTGACATCTTTAAAACCATTAAATCTATTTTCCAGGAAAGATGATGGATCAGGCAAGTGTAAAGAAGTTTTGGTAAATCTACATTATTAACATACATAAAGGGTCAAATTGTGGCATCCTTGCTTGAGATTAATTCCTCCTGTGGACATACCCCTGGAAGAAGGTCCACATGGAGAAACTTTTGAGGTGAATCTTTCATGGAATTTCTTCCATATAATAGAAGACCAAACTACTACCTGCAGATCAAGCACATGTCCAGTCAGCCACACATTACTTTTGTAAAAAGGTTTTTTCCTTTCTCTTAAAGTTCTATAAGGAAAACATGGTTAGAGTTGGAAAGTTTTGCTACCCTTGTATTAGTACAGGAATACAATGCTATAACAGTAACCTTCTACAGTTTCCAATCAATGGCATGCTTTTTTATAACTGCACAACAATTAGTTCCCCTAAGTATGGTAGTTCACTACTTTTATATTGCATTATTGTACCATTTTGTCAACTTGAGCTGCATGTCCACCCTGTAGAATGAGATGGAGATATATCCTAAGCGACATGGATATATAGAGTTCAGAGCTACATACATGATAATCTCAGTGGAGGGTTTGTCAGCTCTAGAATCCCAGCATTTAGTTCTTTGGTCCTGTAAATAGTGTTGTGTCAATCTACATTATGGCAATATTTGGTGGTTTAGAACAACTGAACAAATTTAATCCAAATCTTGTCTTCATCCCACCCTCATCCAATGCAGTTCTGTCTTCCTCTCATCCCTAACATGAACAATCCTTGTCAATTTCTGATCTTGGACAGATGAGAGGGAGCATGGGAAGCAGTGTGTCCAGTGGACAAAGTCCTGGACCAGGAGTCAAGAATGAGTTAATTTCTTAGCCAGTGGCCTGCTCTGTGATCTTGGCCAATATACTTCATATTTCTGTGCCATTTCTCTTCTTTCTAGCCACTATCTTTGTTGTCTGCTTGGTGTGTAAGCTATTAGGCTGGGGACTGTCTGTGCTTTATGTTTATGCCCTGCCTAGCACAATGGGATTGCCACTATCTTGGAGATCCTTTAGCACTTTGATGGTACCAAGAGTTATGGTATTGCAATAGCACCTTTTTCTGTGCAGAGGATTTAGACCAGGGGCTGACAATGTTTTTGGGCAGTGCCAAAAACACCTGCATCTTGACTTGTAAGATGTTAGAGTGTCGGCGACATACAGCAAGGAAGTCGTGCATGGCCCAATCCTTGTTGTGGAACTGCATCCCCAACCCCCGCCCTGCCATCTGCCCTGAGGCACACATGCCAAGCAAAATGCCTTCATATGCCATACTCTGACACCTGTGCCAGGAGTTGCCTACCCTGGTTTAGACCCATGTCTGGAAGGTCATGCAGAATAGTAGAGATAGGGCCGTTCAAGGTTTCAGCTCTTAAACAGTTACAAAGGACTTTGAACTCTGTGGGATTTAGACTGCAGGATTTGGCAAAAGGGAATATTATGAGGCAGTTCCTACTATAAGCCATGTAGAGGAGGTATTATTTCTTGCAGCCTGACTCTTGAAAACTCTTATAGACTTTGTGATATTATTTTTTTTATTAAAACAATATCTTGAATAATTTACTTAACATTAAGGCAATGATGTCTCTTTATATAACTCATTTATTTTTTATTACCCCTAACCATGATGTTTTAACCCTGTCACAAGATTGACCTCATTATTCATATGGTTTGACTAGCTAATTTAGAAGGGCAAATCTGGCAGAAAAAAGTGGGAAAAAATCAGCCATTTTTCACTTTTTGCCTCAAGCATGTAACTATGAATGATTCATAGCACTTCTTGCTCTGTGACAGATTCATTATTAAAAGTTTATTTAATTATCAATACTGTGCTCTACTCTATTAAGAAAATCATATTTTATATTGACTATTATTTGTGAATGAAGTTATCAGTGTCATTCAATCCATTTTGAATCCTGAACATCTGTTCCATTAAGCTGATAGAGTTTGTTATCGACATGTTTAATGCAATATATTTTCCAAGGGCATATTGGCAGCTTTTCCATGTGTTATGAGAACTCTGGCATAGCCTGTGTAGCCTGCTAGTTGTTGTGTTCATGTTTGGGGTATTTTCTTAGACTCAGAGGTACTGATGAATTGAACGACAGTGCCCGCTCCAATGGTAGAAAATTAATTTACTTCATTGCTATTTTCATTATAAATGCATGACAAGAAACACAATGATCTCAGCATGTAAATTATATCTGGACGCACAAAATAACTGCATTTATTATCTGCTGTTAATGTTAGTTGTTTCCGTTTGCCTAAGTACATTAAAAACATATTATGATATTATGTAAACACTAACATTAACATATTTTAATACATGTGCCTATTTTTTCTTCATTCTATTTCAGAGTAAAATCCATTACCAGTACCAATGTTTTATCTGTCTTGTGCTGGAAATTGAATTCTGCATTACAATAGTTGGAAATGTTTAAATAGGAAAATTAGAAATATTTCAGAAGAGAAGAGGGCATTTTTTTCCCTATTTAAAATTGGTGTCATGCTTAAATTATATTTTTTTGCTTATTTTTATTATTTTATGTCAGGAAAACACCTTGAAAAATAATTGTCTTTTCCAAAGTAGAACACGCAACTAGAGTCTTAAGATTTTATTTAGAAGTATAAATAATATTAATTTAAAAAGTACAAATAGTATTAATGAAAAAAATGTATTTATTTAAAAATACATATAGGGCCAGATCCAAGACTTTAGTTAATGTTGATTAGCACTACATGTCCAATTTTTGAATCCTCCTTCCCAAATATTGTGAAAAAGAAAATTTCTGCCTCAAATTCTTCATCTACAACATTTGGGATCTAGACAGTTGCCCCACTAAATCTGATGATGTTTTTGAGATATCTTAAAATAGGAAAAGAACATATCTTCGACATCAGTTTTTTGCTGGCATCTTGGGAGCATTAGAATGATTTGGAAAACTTTGCCAGGTTTTTAGAATAAGCTTCATGACCAGTACAAGTTAAAGCTCTCATTTAAAATATGTTAGCCTGTTTTGTAGAATAACAGAAAAAATATAGCTTCACTTTTAAAACAGGGCTGCAAGGAACCTCAGGAAGCCATCTAGTCCACTGTGAGAAGCATCCCTGTCCAAACTATTCCAGCCAAATATTTACTTAACATTTAATTAAAAACTTCCAATAATAGGTTCCACAACCTCTCTAGATTATCTATTCCAGTATTTGAATCTCCTTATCATTAATATCCAATCTAAATTTCACTTGTTGCAATTTAAGCCCATTAACCCTTCTTGTCTTGTTCCCTGTGAACACGGTTCTCTATCCTCTTTGATTGCCATCTTCTTTATTATTTTTGTATTTGAAGACTGTTTTTAATTTCCACCTTAGTCTTTTCTTCAAATTACATAACCCATCTTCTAACAAGCTTTTCTCTTTGCTCTCCTTTGGACTCTTCAATTTGTCTATATCTTTCTTGAAGTACAGGACCCCAAACTGGAAACAGCACTCCAAATTGGGACTTACCAGTGCTGAATAGAGTGGAAGAATAATTTCTTGTGATTTGTGTGTGTCACCCTGTTAGCAGATCCAAGGATGTAATAGCCATTTTTGTAATACTATTACTCTTAATTTATATTTACCATATGGCCTAGTATAACCCCTGGTCCCTTTCTACAGTACTGTAGCCTAACTAGTTGCTCCTCAATTTGTGCATATGTTATTCTGTTTTATCTGCAGTACTTCACACTTGCCTTTAATGAATTTCATCCCATTTCTCCAAAGTATGACCGTCATTTTCAAAACTAACCAGCCAGCTTGGTTTCATTGGCAAATTTATTGAAGAAGTATCACTTCCATTCTTCAAGTTGATGATGAAGTTACTGAACAGTATTTGACCCAGAGCAAGACTCCTGGGAAGCCCTGTTTGTTACCTCCCAGGTAGTTATTGAGTAAATCAGTGCAAATTCTTTGAGCCCCAATATCCAGTCAGTTAATGCATTCAGCTTCGTTTCATCTAGCCTGTTCCAGCCATGAAGCTGGCCTAGTAAAAATATCAGGGAAAAGAATTCTTGCCTTCATCTGTTGTCTTAGCTTCTTTATGAGACTGTCATAGAAAACAGTGGCAAAACCTTACTGACTCTGAGGTGTATCACATCCACTGCACTGCACCCCTAGAGGGGTGTGGGTTCCTGGCAAATTAGCCTGTGCTGGGCCCCCTTAGCACTGCGTGAGGCCATGGTACCCCCACAAAGGTGGGAGTACTCCATGCTTTTTTCATGGTGTGGGGCTGAGCTGCTAGCTCCAGGCAGGCCCCATGGGAGGGGTCATGGCCACTCTGCCTGGCTCTGTGGGGCCCCCCAAAGTGCAGGGCCCTGGGTGGTTACCCTGATTTACCATACCATAAGGACAGATGTGACTGCTCTCTCCAACCTTACATGAACCTTACTGCTTGTTATAGAATGAAATCAGGTCAGTTAAGTATTACTTACTCCCGACAAATTCTTTGACAGTTCCTACTAGATACTTATAACTAGATTGTTTGATGATATACTTCCATATATTTACAAATATGGAAGTTAGACTTACTGGTCTGTAATTCCCTGGGTCATTCTTTTTCCTTGTTTTAAAAATGGCCCTTTTTCAAGTCTTCTGGGACTTCAGCTGACATGAATTTTCAGACTATGGCTCTGGAATCAATGGCTCTGCAGTTACCTCAGCCAATCATCTGCTCATTTGAAAACATCCAATTTGTCTAAGTCTTGTCCTTGTTATTTTCCTGCTCGACAATGTTTATCTGCTCCCCTATCCTTGCTGCCAGTGCTACTTGTCATCTGATAGATGACTTTTTTTTCAGTAAAGACTGAATTTAAACATTCTTTAAACATTTTGGACTGTTCCACATCAGGCATCATTAGCTTTTCATTCCCATTCTATAACGGACTTATCTTCTTTGGGCTTCCCCTTAGTTCTGACTTATTTATATACTGCTTTTTTGTTGTCTTTTATGTCTCTTGATAGCTGTATTTCAATTTGTCTCCTGGATGACCTGATTTTCCTTTTATTCATAGATGTTAGGGCTGGAAGGGACCTCAATAGATCATCGAGTCTGACCCCCTGCACAGGAAGGAAAGAGTGCTGGGTCTAGATGACCCCAGCCAGATCCATATCTAACCTCCTCTTGAAGACCCCCAGGGTAGGGGAGAGCACCACCTCCCTTAAGAGCCCATTCCAGACCTTGGCCACTCTAACTGTGAAGAAGTTGTTCCTAATGTGCCCTTTCTTTTCATCTCAGTAAATACAGTCAAATTTCCACTTTTCTGAGGTTCTTTTTTAAGTTTCAAGTCACTTGAATATTTCTCTTTTTGGGCAAGCTGTTTTCTCCATATGATTTCCAGCATTTCTTTGCATCTGGATGGCCTACTTTTGTGCTCTTAACATTGTTTCTTTAAGCTAAAACCAATTGTCCTGGATTAATTTTCCCCGATTGGATCCTGCCCGCCAATTCTCTGAGTTTATAAAAGTCTGCTTTTCTGAAGTCCAAACTTTTGGTTCTGTTGCTCAATATTTTCACACCTTAATGCCAAGTCTGCTTACCATAAGTGGCATACTAGACACTTGCCTTCCACACAGCTCCACACCAGTGAGCCAGACTTTTTCCCACTTACTATTTGAGAATAGAATTGGATGGTTTCAGCTCCAATACTTATAATTCTGAGCACTTGCATGTTAATAGGTCTTTCAAAACGTAAAGTGAGTTTGCAAACTGTTCGGAAAAAAGCACTGACTACTTCTGATCACTCCAGCTGTATTAAGTGAATCCTACTCAGCAACTGTTAGAACATCTAATACAAATAACTAGTCCTAGAATTTTCTGTTCTTCCCCTTCTTCCTTACACCATCAAAAAAGACAAGCATTGGCCGTAGTTTCAATAAGATAAGATATCTATTTTGGCTTCAGTGCTTGAGGTGGTCATGAGTCCCAGATAAATTGTCAATCCCTCTTAGCCAATAGGGAAAATTAAAAAAAAAATACATTTTTGGTTAGAAATGATTCATTATGCTGGAACATATGAGTTTTTCATTGGGAAATGTTTCTCAGTTTTAGTATAGGGTACAGAAGCTATATCTCTTTAAACTCCAAGGAAGATTGTCCATTGAGCTCCTTAATTCATCAGGTTTCCATTAGAGGAACCAGAAGCCCTCAAGGCTCAATAGTTAGCCTTCCTGAGATCCTAGTCCTAAATGTTTTTAACTGCATCCCTTTTAGGCAATACTTTCATTGACTTCAGTAGAACTGCTGGATGCTTCAAACCTCTCCTTATGATTGGAGATTTTTATCAAGTTTTTTTTTACTTCTATCAGAACTAATCTTCTATGCCTATTTTCTGCTATCAATTTCTATCCCTACTAAATGAGTCTAAGAATATACTTTTCTCCTTGTAGTACATTTCCCCTAAGGGTTTATATTGAAGTCTGGTTTAACAATTGTCAGGGAAAAATATAGTGCTCTAATTATGAATTATGGCTTGGGGTGAAATGTATTCCAATCTGACATTTTTTTGTAAATGTTTGCCCTGGTTGACTAGATTTGACACAATTTAACGCAAACACAAAGTGCTAGCAAAAGGTGCATGTTGCACAAGAACCTTATTTGCAAAAATCTGCAATGCCATTTTTGAGATCTTCTTTCATACACTTTTGGACAAAGAGGTCAGAAATGCTTAGTATAAAATTAACAGTTGACAAATTGACTTAATTTGTGTTATTATCTATCTTTGACCCAAGGACAAAAATAGCATTTTAATTTTTTTTCTCACCATATTTTTATGTGGCTATTTTTCTTTATGAATTCACGTTAATTTATCCACACAACTCCAACCACAACTCACTTCCCATATAGGACAAACAAAACGTAAGCTATTTCTGAAACATTCTATATTTGGGCATATAAGTAACATTTTCTTCCAAGAGAATAAACTGAAAGAAAAAAAGCTTCTTTGATCCTTATCCATTACAAATGAAGCTATAGATACCTGTCTTGTTTTTAGAGACCAAAAATAACTATGTAAGTAAAAAAAAATGTTGGCCCTACAGGAATTAATACCATCATATTTTTTCCACATACATATCCTTCAGTAGAATAAGCTAAAGAACAGTTTGCTTATTCAGCAGAGCATATAGAGTTAACTAAATGTTTTGCTTCAATACATTTATCCTTATTAAAGCTTCACGTATTGCGTTGAGCCATTTTTTGATTAATGTTGGTTATTTCTGTTTGATGGCTTTGCCTCAGGGTTCTACTATTTTATGAAACATAATGCAGCTTAAGTTTGTTAGATCGATCAATTCCCAAATCTGATAGTCATAATAATTTGCAGACAACTTTTACTATGGACTTTTAAAATGTTATATTTGATATATTCTTTAACACAAGTGTTTAAGTTTTATGTTTTATTCATATTTAACCCACAAGTTTTTGATCAGTTAATGTTGTTTTCATTGTTTCTCAGAGTGTGGGAAACAGAGTTTGCAGTATACATTAAAAAATTGTTCAATGGATATTCAGTCAAATATTGGGAGACTTAATTAAGTTTGTATTGTGCTTTGTGATAACTAGATGAAAGGCACTATCCACTGTACTTGCAAATTACTATTCTGAAATAATAATTACTTTTTGTGATTCACTTATTCTATGTGAAATTTCATGCATATTTCTAGGGAAAGTCAATAACATGTAATCCAGTAAACAAAGGAGAAAATGATTTGCCGATTTTACATAAAATACAGGAATGTATTTTCTGCATTTTCTGTGGGAACTGAAAAATTAAAGTGGAAGCTGTGTGCAAAAATTCAGGAGTAGGATAAGGGAGGCGTTCAAGACTTGTGACTTCAGTAAGTGCTACCAGCTTATGTCAAGTCAGTAGTTAGCCCTGTAACTCCATAGACTTATGATTTCAGTAATATCAACACAAGTTATTAGTAAAATTGGTAGAAGTATTGGTCTTCTTTACTGAAATTGTCATTTAACCTGAATTTAGAAAAAGAAGCTGAAACTTTTATAACAACTTGCTGTGGTATCCAAGATCAATTACTTTCAAAATGGAAAGCTAAGTCATCCTGAAGAGTTAACAATCCATTAATTACTGGCAAAACCAAATATGTCTTATGCTTAGCTTTAGAGGAAGGAAAAGGTACTAACATTCCTGATTGTTGTAATTAATGACTGTCTGAGTCCAATTACAAGAATGGCATAAAGTGATCCCCCAGTAAGGGACATTAAGAGAGGAGGAGATCTGAAGCAATTGACCTGAGCAAACCCAATTAGAAGTAGGAGTTGTAATACAGAGGTAATTAGAGTTGGCTTTACATATATCTTATAATTAATGTGGAGACTGACTGATACTAATAACCAGGGAAACTGGGCCAGGATCAAAGTTTACAGGAATCAAGAAACCTTCCTTAGAATTGTAGACACTACATACTGTTCTAGTGGCAGAAAATTAATCGGGTGACCTGAGGTTCAGTTATAATTAAAATAATGGAGAATATTAAGGAATTGATCAAAATTTCAGAAATTAGAAAATGAACAAACACTAGAAACATTTTTTTATAGAAGGATTACTTCACTTCTGAAGCCCCACTGTTTTCTGAGGAATAGGTTCTTTCTAACCTTTTCCCACTGTGCCATCCCTCCAGCCCCCAACTCTGACCCCTAATCCCCAACCCCCGAACCTGCCCCTGTCCCTGCCCCTTAGTAATATAGTCATAATTTAATTTTAAGCATTCTCAACCGGTGACTTCAATGGTCACTGATTTGCAGGCATACAAATGTACATTAAGTGTGATATTAGCAGAACAATACAGCCATCCTGTAGCTAATTATGCTTTAGGTTGGTATTGTCTAACAATTTTCATGGAATGTATCTACCACTCCTAATGGGCTTCTGCTATTTGAAGATGGCAGTGTGAATTAATTTGAGTAGCCACTATATGCTGTGGTGCCCATCTCCATTGATTCAGCTGTTTGTTTTTTTTAGAAAAAGAAGGAAAAATGCACTTAGCTGGTAAGTCTATTAAGAAACTAATGAGCACATTTATGTTAATAGCATGCATGACTAAGAGTGGAATACTCTATTGAGTTCCCTTAGCTGAGTTACCCCTGTATCTTTTTACTAACTCTATAATTCATTATATGCAAGACTATGATACCTTTCTCATGTTAAGTAGTAACTTACTCTGTGAACTGTTCTTTAATATAATTTAAGCTACTAGTAAGATATAGTGCTATTCATTGAAGGTAGGCAGATTAAAATCTAGCCCCATGGTTTTTTCAGTACAAAATTATATAGTCTCAGCTCTGCACTCATTTCTGCCTTTCTTTCTTTGGGCATGGTATGACTTCAACCATATGTTGTTTATGTAATGGGGAAAGAAGTGCAGTGAAGCAATGATGTAATTCTTTCCCTGCCTGGTTTGCACTCTGCTACTCCTATGCATAAGGGAAAAATATATGTTGAGAATAACGATGGTGAAAAGAAAACTGATTTAGATGCGATTCTGGCTACCTCAATTAGGTGTAGATCAGACATGGAGCACAAAAATAATTCCCTGTTCCTTTCCCCAAATCCTTTCTCGTTCCTTTAGTAGACTAACTGAAGTTGCTAAATTACACTTCTGTTGACTTTAGTGAGAATAGCATTTCAATTAAGGCTTTTAAGTAATTAGATAATTGTTACCAAACTGTTTTACCTACAGTCTCAAAATTGATAATCTGTAGAGTGCACCAGATTTAAAAGATGACTATCCTCTTGAGAATTAGACAGAGAAAATCCTACAAGGTTATATCCTTTGAGCCAATGGACTGAATGCTGGTTAATTGGTACCTCAATCACATTGTTTTACTGAATAATTTTTAGGGTGGCATCCAGATCCTAAATTTGTTGGTAGTCTGTAGTTTTGCAGGCACAAGTTGTTGCTGGGGTTTTTTTGTTTGTTTGTTTGGGGGTTTTTTTTTGACAACAGCTTGTAGTGCTTGGACATCCAAGGCTTCTAATAACATAATTAGGTCTATAAATGCTATCAGCTCTGAACATAATTCACTGTGAATATAATTTTTGTGACACAATTACTTGCAGTTGCAAAATCATGGGTGAAAAATGAGAAGATGTAAGGCCTACAGAGTCACTGGATACAATATATCAAGACAGATCTAAGACAGAAAACTGTATAGCTGAAGATGTTTGAACTAAACTCATTTTGCTAGATTTGGAAAGTTATCCTATACTTTACTGCTTTTGCTAGTAGCCCAAGGTTGCTTAGGGTAATCATGGAAACTACATTCATACTTCAAATCAAAATCCAGAAGTAATAGGAAGGATAAGATTGAAACTTGAGCTACTGAGTTCATTCCCAAAAAGGAAATTATATAGTCTAAGGGCATGTCCCCACAAGTGGCATTGTGTGTCCTCTGGGGACAACTAGCAGCAGCACATACATATGTATTTGTGCCCCTGCTACTTGTTCCCAGGGAATACTGCAGCATGAACACTCTGTTGTATGGCAAGTTGCTGCAGGTGAGGTAGAGGAACCGAACCCAGCAGCCTTACCTGGGGGCCTGCTGGGGCTCCAGCAACAGTAATCCAGGCATGTGGAGCCTGGCTGGCAACTGGAGTGTGGCTCTGGCTGGCCAGGCTCTGATTTTGGGTGGCACGCACAGCCGCCCTGTGCATCACCCTGCTTTTTTCTGGTGCAGGGCTTTTTGACAATAGGAACTCACGGTGTCAAAAAACCCTGCTGTGCTGCAAATTAGCAGTGTGACAAATACCTGCACATCCAGCATGTGTTGTTTGCAGCACCACAGATGGGTCTGCAGTGCTGAAAGCTCCACATGGCTCCTTGGCCGGACACACCCTAAGGGTTCAAATCTTTTTTGAACATTCAGGAGCTTAGCTATTTTGAGGTTCAGCTATCCCTAATCCCTCTAGATTCTAAAAGGATAATAATAAAATATGAATTAGAACTGTAAAATAAATGGAGAATAATAGTATCTGTTATAATATTTACCAAACCAAACAATAACAGGGAGATATAGTGAAAATGTACTTAACTTTGGTATTTCCACTAAGAATGGTGGGGTGAAACTTGACTAATAAACTACATGATGCATGAAAAGAATGGATAAGGCTTCTCTTAACCCTGAAGTACCAGCTCCTGAAGTTAAATGTTCAAGTCAGCTGTCACAAAATTGAGAGAAAGACAGTCTGTCATGAGATGCCATGTGAGGATAAGGAAGATTCATGGCAAAAAATCAGATTTTGATTAATATCAATTTGGAAGTTAATATTAAAAATATCAATTCAAAGTCTGAAAATCTTGTGAATTTCCACCCAGTCGCACATTCTTACTGTTAACTTGATCTGTTTCGTTCTCTGTAGGATTACATTATCTAAACATATATAGTCCTCAGGGGAATGGTTTAAGGCCTGATAATTAATAATTGTTTTTATGTTTTTTGTGATCCTCACATAAAAATGTGTATGACAATTATTACTTATTGTTTATCTATTTTTAAAGACATTATGATTCATATTGTAAACATTTTCAAGCAGAAGGTCCAAATACAGGCTCTCTCAGCAGTGTATAAAAAGGACAATACTGAAACCTCAAAGAGCTAACCTCTATTTAAAAAAAAAATGTACTGGATAACAATATAAGGGATGCTTGCAACCAAAATAAATTATGCCTTGGGAAAAACTTAATTTGCACAATCAGAAAGAACAACAGAATACTGCATAATTAGGTGCAGTATAATGCAAGTGTAACCGTCCATAATATTAGTAGTATGCAAGCCTTTCAGCCTTCATTAAAGAGTTCTATTGGAACATGTGAATAATAGGATTAATATAGCTATGGGCACTGCTGGGTCAGCTGGCAATAGATCAATCCAAAATGCAGAGCATATTAAAAGGATTATAGATTAGCAATTAGATGGCTTTTTTATGAGCAAGGAATAGTTCCTCTAGATCTGCCAAAGGTTAACAAAGATAGGATGTCAATTTTTCCATTTTAAAATCCAGCAGAGGCCATAAAGTGAGGGAAGTTAAGGGATTTCCAGTATGATAAGAGTGACGTGACCAAAACAAAACAAACTTTAATATCAGTCTATCCTTTGCAGATAAACTACTCTTGCAAATAGGTGAAGGATACAAATCATTAATATTATTGCCTTTAAGGAATATTTAAGTGCCAAAATTTTCAGTGTGATTATTGGCTAGTTGTTCAGACCTTTTATACAGCATTTAACTTCCAAGTGCTTGTTACATTTCAGGATAAACATAAATGAGCTCTCTATTTCAGAGGCTGAAAAATCAATGCTACACGTTACTACTACCTCACACAATTGCAATTTTAGTTTGATACATATTTCTGGTTTATCAATAATTCATGAATATCTAAGAATCTCTGTTTTATTACTTCCTGATGACATATTGTAAGGTGATGTCAGTGTATTTTTAATTCCCTTCCTATATAATGAAAATATGGTATGTGGAATCAATCCTATTGACTCCAATAGGAACTATGTACTCAGCATTTTGAAATATCAGTCAATTATTTAGGTGCCTAAATATGGTTTTAATGGTTTAACTTTAGACATCCAACTTTTAAATTTTGGCTGTGATGTAGAAAGGAAATGATAGATTTATTTAGAAGAACAGAACTGAGCTTTAAACTGAGCAAAGTGAATATTTCATAATGAATAACTTACTCAAGAAATGTAAATGATCTTTCTTCTTAAGGAGTATTTTAAGAGGAGTGGAATTTTGTCACTATTCATAATTAGAGTCTTTTTTCCCTGAAAATTTTAGGACTGTGAGGATTGATTGTGAATATTTCACTTCCAATAGTCTTTTTCACAATGTTTGAACTGTGATTATTTGTGATGAGAGCTGAAAAACAATTCACAATGAAAAATGTAGATAACTAATTTAGACTTCCATTTTTTAAAAGTTCACTATTTGCTAGTAGTTTGAGAACATATATCTACAAATTTCTGTGGAATGTATTCTTTTGAGTGACATTCATGATGGATCAGCAAAAAGCTTTGTGTTATTGTTTCTGCTTTTTGACTGGTTGAATATACCCCTTTTTATCAAACGCTTTGAACACATTGATATCAGGGATGAATTTCTTGTAACAAGTTAGGAAGATATTTAAATGTTTTAAATCATTTGCAGTTGAAACCACCTAAGCATTGGCCATGCCATTATTCCTATATTGAGACTGAATTGATTATTTAAAATCTAAAGAAGATCATAATTTAATATTCTTCCAATGCAACCACACAAAGCAAGATGCTTTTGTAGATAGTGACTGGAATAGGAATATTCACATTCTTTTTTGGTTCATCTTATGTCCCACATGACTGCTATAAGCTTGTTTATTAGATAACCTCCCTCCTGCTGCAGAACTTGGGGGCAGACCTAGAGGAGTGCACTGCTGCAGTTGCACTCTCTTTGATTCCTGGTCTACCCAAAGCTTAAAACTAGCCATTGTAGCAGCATTTCTGGTCAGGCAGTGCTGCGGGAGTTGGTTGACTTCATAGCTCATTACAATCTACACGACTTCTTCAAAACTCTTCTACAAAAATGGTTAATGAACCTCTCTTCCTTGTAATAGTCTTGATATCCACTAATCAAGCTATCCTTTGTTCTGCAATTCGGTTGTCTGTTAGCTGTTCCTGGTAATTAAGCTCCCATTTCACAACTCTGGAGGTTGTTTTTATCATTCAAATGAAGTTGTGTTTGTTTTTGCTTCAATCTTAAACTGCACAATACAGCTCAATGCCCTTGACATATTAGTAAAGTTTCTAGTTTATTTTTATACGGAGGAAAATGTGTGTTGTGTTATATGTGATGATGAACCTCACCATCTGCACTCCCTTTTTCAAAATTCTAGATTCGCCCATGGCAGAACTTGTCTGAGTCCTATGATGCAGATACAGTCCCTTGATCTTTCCCTTCTCTTTTTATCCTTGAATTTCAGCATCGTACAGGATCTCATTATCAAATATAACAAATTTACTCTAAAGATGTATGTATATTCAATGAGCAGTTTATTAAAAAAAGATGAACAAGTAAAAGTTTCTAAAATCAGGGAAATATAATAACATTTTAATCTCAGCTAGCTACCTCTTCTCATAATCACACCTTTAAAACTCTTAAGAAAAAGCAATGACTACTTTTTTAAAAAAACATTAATTTTCCAGATTGTATTTCTGACTGCGATCTATATATGCATTACATTTCAAGTAGGATCCAAACACTGGCATGGCTATTCATTTATTTCATTTTGCAATGGAACTCTGGAGTATTAGCATTATTTTTGTCTTCCTTAGACCAATAATTGACTGCATTAGCTATACACATTGATACGTTTAACAGCCATCAACGATTGCCTAGGCAGTCCAATCAACTCTCTGTCTGTTATCACATACACTGTTTTGCAGCCAGTGCAAGCTAGTGATCATGGGTAGAAGCTATGTACCTAGTTAATTTCCTTTTTAAATTACAGTTGCATAAATGGACAGAAGTATGGAAATACATCTGAATGATCTTTATACTTAAGGGCTTTTTAGAAAATTTGGGGTGAAATTGTGATTATTTGTATAATTATATTCTGATTATTTGTACACCTATTTTTTTTTCTCGAAACTTGGAATTTACAAGTTCTACTGGGATTTTATAAAGTACCTATCTGACTTAGTGTGACCCAGTCACATTAACTTTCAATGGGAGCTTTTCTCCTTGGTCATTTCTATCTCTAAATCTAATCTTAAAGAATGAAGTTACACATTACACTTACACCATACTAAGGTGCACTTAAAATGTTCAAACTCATTTTTTTGTACAAAGTGTCCTCTGAGCATCCCAGTTATACCACTTCAGGTAAGGAACAACTCCAGGCTGTGATACCTGTTAGGGTAACATTTTGTGCTCCATGGAGATAAAATGAGCAATTTTCAGTCTTCCAGCATCCCAGAATGTACTGCCTTCAAGCCCCCTCCCTCCATCCAGAGCAGGGATAGATCCCAGGTATCCTGACTCCTAGCCATGCTTCTACTTGCTATCCCTCAGTCACAGCTGTACAAGCATGAAATAGGATTTACTCTTAACGTGTGATTTCATAAAGAACATTTTAATTAACATTGCTTAACATTCCACAGATTTAGTCTGTTCTAAGGTTAATGTGTAACTTCATCCTTAAGGTTTATTTCCCTAACTGGTACCTAAAACTGTTAACAAAGTATGTAAGTAGGTGTGATGTTTAAATCTATTTGAAGTCAAAGCCCACTTTTTTTGTAATGAGTTGCTTCATGGAAAACAAAAGTGTGGGCAGAGCCAGGGTGGATCCAGGAGAGCTATGGCATAGAAGTGACACAGTCCTTTGGCTGTGTTGCCTGTAGTCTTTCAGCAGGGCATCTAGTAGAGGCCCTTCTTTTTTATGGCTTTGGAGCCCAGGGTGTGAGCTTCCTATCACTGCTCATCCGTTCCTTTCCCCTGCTGTTGAATTCAGCAGGGAGGGAGTTGGGTAAAAAACAGCAAAATTCAATCCCTGGGATTTGGAGTCACGTGAAAACAAGGGCCTTATCCAGATCTCATCCTCATCAACTGATGAACTCAGAGCTCACTGAGCGTGTAGCCCAAGTGAGCACCACAACACCCTCTTACCCTATTCATGGATCCACTACTGAACAGGGCAAAAGAGGTCTCAGCTTTTTCACAGCTATGTATGGAATGGTCCTTGAGCTTCTGTAGGCGCGAGATCTATTTAAGTCTAGTGCTACTGCTGAACTCAACTCCCTACATGGAGGTAGTTGGTTGGGCCTTCAGGTTCAAAGGGAGCCATTGCATAGCAAACGCATCCTTTGTACAAACTGTGTATTGGTTGTATACACTTGAAGTTAAACTTAGCACAGTTTTTTTCAATGAACAGTAAATGTGATAAAAATGTAATTTTAGTCACCCCTAAACTATGTGTGAAGTTGAATTGTATTCACTGAATATTTATGTCTGGAAATATTTATCAGGGGCTAGATTTACAAAACTGCTAGATTTTATCTGACAGTGAAGTGGTAAGTACATTCACCTAAGGCATGTAAGACAAGATTGAATTCCTTCCTCTGCATGAGTAGAAACAAACTCAGTGTATTTCTTCACTAGTTCTTATGTTCAGCTGTCCTTCTTGGTTAACTCCATATACAATATGTTCCAGTAATTTAGTATAGAAATAACAAAAAAGTAGAGGAACATGATCAGATCTGTATTCAAAAAGGGCAATAATCACAGGCCCTCCTGGAGTGATGCTCTAGTTCCCTTCCCTCCTGATTAATCTGTTGCAGATTATCTAGAAATGGGCAAAATGACCTATGATAATAGAAAGTAGGCGGAAGGCAGAGTAGACTTGAACCTCATAGACTAACTAAGCATAGAATAAGCTTTTGCAAGGAGAGATAAAGGCAGAAAGGTTAATGTGTAATATCAGTTGCTTGTAGTGCACCGACAATTGGGTTTAGCATCAGGATAGTTTTATACCTTGGTTATTTTGCTGTCTGACAGGGTTTCCTAGAATTAATCATCATTGTAGGTCTTTTGATGCCATCCAGAAATGGAGATCTGTACTTTATCACTAGAAGGTGATAACAGAGTCACAATAAAGAACAGATCCAGAGGGACAGAAAGGCTAGCTACTTGAACCTCATGGATGATATGGTATCCAGGATGCTGCCAACCAGCAAAAGATTTCAAAACCAATTTCAAGTACACTAGAAAACTCATGTAAATAAGGCAAATATTGTCTCCAAAGAACTTCTAGGTTTGCAATAATGATTATTATAATAATTATTATTGCAATAATTTTGCAAAATTTTACTAGAAAACTCATGTAAATAATGCAAATTATTTTATTATTAAATATTTTATAATAATTATATTTATTATAAATATTTACAATGGGGTTCAAATAAGCATACAGCAGTGAGCACATCTGCATGTGTCCCCCCCAGTACAGTTGTTATTGCAGCGTTATTTAGTACTTGCTTTAAGAAGTACTACATGATGGTGCAGTAACAGCCTTTACTGAGCTGTCCCAGTGGTACATGATTATTTTTAGCAGCTATGGCACCATAGCAATACGCTAGAGTGAGGTAGCTTGTTGCTACAGTGACATATAGTGTTGGCATCAAGGTTTGTGCCCACTGATGCTATGTTGCCGTAAAGTTATAAATGATCTTTATAGGCATTTATAGGCCCAAGAGCAGAGATAATAAAGGGTTAAACATAAATCCAAAGTGCATTTCTGTTTTACTATTTGTATACATTACAAGCTCTTATCTCATGCTTGCATCATTGCCCACATGGGTTCAAGCACATTTGGTGCCATGTGCCTTATAAATTGCTGATTAATGAAAGTAATTGCAACATTCCTCTATGCAGTTTGGGGCAGGACTGGTTTCCTCTGCACCTGGATCAGGTCAGGGACAGCAGTGGAAGGCGGGTATGACTCCACTGCTACACCTGCCCTAGATCTACATTTATGTACTACTGAAAGTTACTGGTTCTGCCCCATCCAGGATGTTGTTGACTACTCTCTGGTTGTTCTGGTACCCTCTGGTGTTTTCCCTAGAATTTTAGACTTTTCCTATTTTAACTCTGACTGCTCTTGGCCTGTTCTATGGCTTACAGGTGTGATACCCAAAATCTTCTCAGCAAGGTTGTCTAGGAAGTCTGTAGCATTCTAGAATGAAATATAGTAGGATAAGTGGTTAATATGCACATGGTTATCTCAGATCTTGCACCCAATAAGTGTGCACTCAAAATACTTCATCCTTACTATGATGAAGCTCTACATTGAAGGTGTAAAGGTGGAAACATGGTTACTCTCCTTTGCTAATTATATACCAGATTTGGAGGAAAAGGATTTACCTTTACCCCAAGTTATTTTTCATATATGGATTATCCGTGGATAGGTATTAGTAAAATTAGAATATATTATTTCTGCTTTCTTTTTGAATACACAAAAGTAACCTTATGTTCTATTTACTTATTTTTACACTATTTCAAAATAAATTGACCCTTTGCATAGAATCCTGTAGAATTTCATTACTTTCCCCAAATCGCATGATATTTTATTTTTTATCTTTTTGCTTGAGTCTGCATGAAATCACTTTGTTTCTCTAGTGGTTGCCATGAAATAGGCAGTTTCCTTGGAAAATCTCCATGAAATTATAAAAATTATTGTGTCTTTCTCTCCAGAAATCTTACTTATAACAAAAAAGTGACTGTTGAGTTCCATATCTCCTTTATTGGCACAGTCTTCCAGAAATGCCATTATTAACTACAATGACACTCCATGGGCGCATCTACGCAAGATGCTAACTGCACAGTAGCCTAACACTACTGAGCAGTAGCATGTCATGGCAAAAACCATGCTAATACTCTACTGTGCTATTAGCATCACTAACAAGCCATGTACCAGAACTACTGCATAGTACCACCAGTTACTGTGCATTGATTTAGTACTTGGCTATATAAGTAATAAACTTAATGTGCAATAACTACGTTACATTAATGTATCTATAGAAGCGCCGATGGAACTAAATAAACATGTCAAATCAACATGTGACTTTAAAATAAAAAAGAACAAATGAAGTGTGTAAATTTTGTAGGAACTCATATTAATAGTAACTGTCTCAATATCAGACTAAATATTGAACATGTTGCCTCCTACAAATATATTCAATAGTAAAGCTTGTGAGGGAATGAAGATAATACTTCTTAATAAAGAGAAATATAATTAATTTCAAAGTTTTACTACAAAAAATTCCAATCAATGTAAAAATATATTCAAGACAAATTATTTTGAAACTTACATGTCAACAAATAACATTTTTGGCATATAAACAGAGTTTGGATGTTATTTGCACTTACGTAGCTGAATTCACCTTGTGCTTCCCTTCACAGTATGCATTCTGGCTGTTTAACTGCCCAGCCATACATGCCAAGTACATCCCAAACTTCTACTCATAGAAAAAACACAAATATCATTGTGAGGAGAGAGGTCCTCACTTTTATTCTTGTCTGGGAAGGAGAAAACCCAGGTTCTAGGACTGAGCTCCACAGATTTAAACCAGCAAAGTGCCCTAACACTAGGCCATTGGCTATGCATTACCAAGTATGCTCTCCTGTCCTGTTGAGTCTGTCTCATGAGACAGCTAGGCAGGTTACATCTATAGGGCTTGAAGCAGGTGTGAATCTTTGGGATGTATCCATTGCCCTGGAAAGGAACAATTCCTGGATTCTAGCCTCTGCCCCACGGTGGCTTTTCTATACCTGCATTTAATAATCATTAGATAAAATACACAAAGAAGGAGTGAGATCATTTCTGTCCCTCTGGGAGCAGAGACCACTAACAGAACCCAAGGTCTTCTGTCCATCAGAATCTCTTTTCTTCATTAGGATCTTGCATTCAAAAGCTTTTTCTAACTTTATTCCATCCATACACTTGATCCACTAAAAGGTATCACCATTCCCACCAAAATCCTAGTTTCTGATTTAACTCTTATTGAGAATTTTTGTGTCTGTATGTGTGTATGCACACATCTCCAATTAGTGAACCATGGCACTTTTATGTTTCAGCCATACCCTGCTTCTGAAAATGTTTTGCTATGGTACTGAATTTTCTTTTTGAAGCTCATTTAGTTAAGATCCAACTGTTGTTTGGAGACTAACTCAAGTTTGATTAATGTTCTTTCCAAACTAGATAATTTCTCAGGCAGTAAAAGCTATTCTAGCACAAAATTTTAGCTTAAAGCTAATGTGTAGATTCTCAAATATTAGTAAACTCTAGTCTTTTGTTTTAATATAGCTGCTTTATTTTAAAAATATTTTTCTCTAGACTAATTAAGAAGATTGACAAATTGAACTTTGGATTTACTCTTTCACCAGACTGATACCAGACCAGGTAATGAGATTAACTCATTGTTAATCTGAAAGAGATTTCTTTAAAATGAAATTTGTTAGGCATACTTATCTCTTAAACAATCATTGTGACTGATAAAAACAAAAGCCAAACACTTATGCCAGCACCTTCCTTCCATGGCTATTAATTCAAGTAGTATGTAGCCAATAGCACTTTTTTCTGTATCAAGAGCTCCTATTAATTTGACACCAATGTGTCTTCATAAAAATGTTCTTTTTACCAATAATTGTTTCTACAACAGAATTTTTCTGAACCTATTTTTTGAAGGTGAGCAGACAACAGTGGCAAAGCAAAGGTAGGGACTATTTAGAAAAGCTAGATGTGTACAAGTCCATGAGGCCAGATATGATGCACTAAGCCTGCTGAGGGAGTTGGCTGATATGATTGTAGAGCCATTGGCCATCATCTTTGAAAAATTTTGGCAGTTGGGAGAGATTGTATATGATTGTAAAAGGGCAAATACAGTACCCATCTTTAAGAAAGGGAAGGCAGAGCATCCAGGGAACTACAGACTACTGAGCCTCACTTCAGTCCCATGGAGCAGGTCCTCAAGGAATCCATTTTGAAGCATTTGGAGAAGGAGGTGATTAAGAGCAGTCAGCATAGATTCACCAAGGGCAAGTCATGCTTGAACAACCTGATTGCCTTCTATGATGAGATGCCTGGCTCTGCAGATGTAGAGAGAGCAGTGGCTATGATATGCTTTGAATTTATCAAGGCTTTTGATATGGTCTCAGACAACTTTCTTGCAAGCAAGCTACAGAAGTCTGGGTTGGGGGAATGGACCACAGGGTAGAAGAAAACTGGCTGGATTGTTGGGCTTAAATGGTAGTAACCAATGCCTCAATGTATAGTTGGCAGCTGGTATCAAATTGAGTACTCCAGGGGTTGGTCCTGGTGTCAATTTTGTTCAATATCAATGACCTGGAAGATAGGATGGAGTGCACCTCAGCAAGTTTGCAGATGACACCAAGCTGGGTGGAGTAGGGCTAGGATTCAGGGAGACCTAGAGAAATTGAAGGATTCGACCATAAGAAATCTTACAAGGTTCAATAAGGACAAGTGAAAAGTCCAGTACTTAGGATGGAACAATCTCATGCACAGGTACGGGCACTGGCTAACTGGCATATTCCCCCTATTCAGCACTGTTGAGGCCACATCTGGAGTACTGTGTTCAGTTTTGGGCCCTCCACTGCAGAAAGGATGTGGATAAACTGGAAAGAGTCCAGCAGAAGGCAATGAAAATGAGTAGGGGGTGGGGCACATGACTTCTGAGTGGAGGCTAAGGAAACAGAGCTTATTTATTCTACAGAAGAGAAGACTGAGAGGGGATTAAATAGTAGCCTTCAACTACCTGAGGTGGGGTCCAAAAGAGGATGGAGCTGGACTGTTCTCAGTGGGGGCAGATAACAAAACAGGAAGCAATTGTCTCAAGTTGCAGCAAGGAAAGTTTAGGTTAGATATTAGGGAATTTCTCACTAGGATTGTAATGAAGAAAAGGAACAGGTTGCCCAGAGAGGTGGTAGAATCTCCATTCTTGGAGGTTTTTAAGACCTGGCTACACAAAGCTTTGGCTGGGATCAACTAGTTGGAGAAAGTCCTGCTTTGAACAGGGGGTTGAACTAGATGACCTCTAGACATCCCTTCCAACCCCAATTTTCTATGATTCTATGACTGTAGAGAGATTTAATAGTAGCCTTCAACTACCTTTAGGGTGATTCCAAAGCAGATAGACTGTTCTCAGTGGTAGCAGATGACAGAACAAGGAGCAATGGTCTCAAATTGCAGCAAAGGGAGTTTAGGTTAGATATTAGAAACAGCTTTTTCACTAGGAGGGTAGTGAAGCACTGGAACAGGTTACCCAGAATGACTGTGGACTGTCCATCCTTGGAGGTTTTTAAGGCCTGGCTAGAAAAAGTATAATTCAGTATATAAGAAGAAGAAAGGGAACTGCTCCCCAGGAAGACTTCTGGAGATAGTCTGAAGAGATATATGTTCATTGATCCAAGATCCTGCATCAATATCAGATATGGAAGCCAGGACAAGACCTTATGGCCTGATCAACCAGTGAAGTTACATTTGTAATATCTCAGGGTAGTGAAGATCTGCTTTGACTAGCTACAGTATTAAAATTATAATGGCTGAAAATGCTTTATTTCTAAGTTAGAATTGTATCTGTTAGGGTGCAATAAACTTGCTTATAGTTAAGAACAACTGTGTCTTAGTTTCCATACCTGGTAAAAAGACTTGTAAAGTCATTGGATGAAATATATTAGAAGAGGAGGACCATTTTGTACCAGTGGGAAAGAGACCCAGATAACATAGTGGAACAAGCATGCTCCTGCAAAATGCAGGTTTAAATCAGCAGACAGGGGACTTGAATATAACAGGTGAGTGCTAAGTACCTTAACTGCTGGGCTATTCTATGTTGCTCTCTTGTGCTATGGAAAAATCTGCTTTGGATCTGTGAAACCACTCCCAAGCTGACATATTCACATGGAAAGTTTCAGATTGGATTAAACAGCACTTAATTCAACATTTTTCTAATGAAATCCTATTTAACCAAAACTCATTTAGTCAAATATGTCTTGACCATCTCTAATGGACAATATATCTTTATTGTGGGACTTAGTGCATATAATAAATTAAACAAAACTTTTCAAAAGTCTGCATAATGGTGCCTTCTAGAGCTTCCTTTTAGTGTTGGGGACAGGAAGGAATGGAACATATAAGGTATATCTACATATGCAATTATGGTGCCTGAATAAATTGTGGAGCTTATTGATCTACAGTTAATTTCTCCTAGACATGATGTTTGAATGTGTGCCTGGGAGCAATTAACTCCAGAGCAATATGGTTTGCAGTTTATTCAGGTGCAGCATGTGAAGTTCAGGAGGAGCAACCATGACTGGCAGGGGGCTCCAGGGGTCATCCTGCCAGCCTGGGGCTGCTCCTCTGAGCTCAATGTGCTGTGGAAGTGCTAGCTGGGACATGGGGATGCTTCAGCAAGGGGCTAGTTGCCAGGCAGCTTCCCCCACCACCCCAATGCCCCAGCTATCTGGGCAGTGTCCACACATGTGCTGCGGTGGACTTTTTTACAAGTACTGTAGTCCAGCCGTTTAGGGGCACATGTGTAGATGCCAAGACATTTACTGCACAGCTAATTAGTCAACTGCACAGTAAATGCCTCATGTAGGTGTGCCTATAGGGAAATAATTTGTTGCTGCTGCATGTTCTTACTAGGAGGATAGGAAAGCACTGGAACATGTTACCCAGAGCAACTAGAAGTTTTTAAGACCTGGCAACACAAAGTCTGAGATGATCTAGCTAGGGATGGTCCTGCTTTGAGCAGGGGGTTGGACTAAAAGGCCTGCTGAGGTCTCCCTTCCAGCCCTAACTTTCTATGATTCCATTGTTTGAGTCATGTGACTTCTCAGCTCATTGTAGCACTTATACAAACCCCTTATTTCTTCCAATAGCCTTTTCTTTCAGGTAGACACCACTTGGTAACAGCTTTCCTGTTCACCTGGATTCAGGGATTTGGATTTTCAAAATTCAGCTGCTCAAGGTGAGGAGGATTGGACTCATATTTCCTTAATATTAAGTGCTATCAAATGTCTTTCTTTACTAGCTCAGCCTGTTTTCATTTGTGTGACAGTCACTCTTGTCCTATGTCTCTGACAACACACATGCCAAAGTAATCTTTATCATTTTCTCATTTGTTTGTGAACCAGCATGATTGGAAATGTCAGCTCCATTCCAGAAAAAGGTTTGCTATATTATTCTCTTCCATGATTTGCAATGGCAGAGAACAAACTGCTCTAGCAGCTAGATAACTGAATAAATTGCTTGATAGCTTGTATTGAATAAGATAACATGCAAAACTAAAAAACATATACCTGATATAGGAATTCTAGTTATTATTGTTTGTATTATCATGGTATTGAAGAGACCTAGTCAGGGAGCAGGATGTCATTGTGCTAGATGCTGCAGAAATATGGAATAAATACATGGTCCCTTCCCCAAAGAACTTACATTAATTTAAGACAAGGACAAAAGATGGAAACATCCAGACAGATTGGGAATACAAGGAGTCAATAATAGTACAATAGGTTATGGTCTCAGCATACCAGCAACCTACCTGCTGGCAAGTTTTTCACAGGCATTACAACAAAGGAGGGATTTGGAGGAGAACAATGAAGTATCTTTGTAGATATTTATAAGGATTTCTTCCCATGTGTAATGGGCAGCAGGAGAAAAATCATGTGGGTACTTGTATAAAAAGTTAACAAGCTTGACATCATCAGTGGATAGAAGGCAAGTATCAGCCTCATGATACTGAATGAGTGACTATTGGTCATTATGAGGTGGATCATGGAGGATCTAGAACGTTAAGATAAGTTATCTGATTCTTGATGCCACAGAGGGAACAGGGAAGGGATATGGTCAAAGCAACAGATCAAGAAAATGAACTTTGCTGTAGAGTTCTGGACAGTTATGAGTGGGATAAGATCAAGCTTTTAAAGCTGAAGACAGCAAGTCTTGAAATAACAAATGTCACAGGGCTGGATATGAGTTTAGCGGTATGAAGGGACAGGTATGGTCATATCTAAGTTTATAGAGATTATGTGGAATCTGTAAGACTCCATGCTCTCACTGCATTAACACCCTAGTGGCTCCACGCTGGGAGCAGAGAAACCAGGCGTTTCCTCAGGCCACATGTTCTTGCTATCTGGTGGCTCAGCAGTGTGGAGCTGCTGGAGTTTAACCAGGGTGATAGCATGAAGCCCAGCAAAGCATGTTTCCCAAGGTAGCATGTTCTCACCACCCGGTGGTCCCACTTCAAGCATAAATCCTTTGGGGCTTCATAGCAGCTAGAGAATGGAGCCTAGGAAGGCATGCTCCCATGGTGTAGCAGCTCCACTCCCAGCTGTTAGAGATTTTCTGCCATGAGGGGGAAGCACTCCTTCCTGGAGCCCACCTGCCCCACTCCCCACAGCCGCTTTTACCTGGGATCAAACAGCAGGGGGCTTGAGGGAAAATTGCTCCCTGACAATCTATCTGAGCAGGGGAAACAGGGCCAGGTAGGTACAGTAAAATGTCAGTTAACCTCAGGTAAACAGAGCTGATGTTTTCTATTGCCTTGAGCCCAGCTAAAGGTGCAAGCATCTCTGAGCAAGGCTTGTGGGAAGTATAGAACCAGCTGCCCGAACTCAGCTTGGCACTCACCAGCCCTCTATCCTCCTAGGCTGAGCAGAGACTACAAGACACTTGGAGGCAGGGAGGGAAGCTGGGGCCCCTCTAAACTGTCCCCCACCTGGGATGGGACCTCAGGGGGGTCATCAGGTCTTGATGCAGGTGGCTGGCACTTGCCAGTCCTCTCCCACCCCCACCTCAGCCAGGACAGTACCCCTCTAGCCCCCATTCCTCAGCAGCCCCTCTCAAGTTTGCACAATCCCCTGTACCCCCAACCCAGTCCCAGCCCTGTCAGTCTTCCTTGAGAGGGAAGCACTGGGGGACTCGTTGGAGAAAGCTTCCACAAGGCCAGCAAATTAGACTCAGCTAGGGAGCTCCTCTGTGTCTATTCATAATGCTCTTGGTGGGGGTGTAGCTCCAGTCAGTGCAGCATCAAGAATGCCCATCAAGAATAATGGATGGGGTGTGGCTCCAGCAGAATGGGGCAGGAGGAATGGGCCAGGCAGACATGGAGTGGGGGGAAGGGCGCTGGACATGGACGGGGGGGTGGCATGGGGCTGGATGTGGAGGAGGGTTGTCACAGGGCCAGACCCGGAGCAGTGGGAAAGGGATGGTGTGGGGCTGAACACAGAATGTACAGGGGTGGTGTTTAACTGGACATGGAGCGGTGGCAGTGCAGGGCAGTGGGTGGCAGCAGCAGCCATGTGCAAGCTTCTCCCCTCCCCCCACTCTTGGGGGGCAATGGGGGTGGTGGGTGGCAGTGCTCAATCCCTGCTAACTTGCCTCCTACCCTTCCATCATTCTTGATGGGCAATTTGCTAGTTGTATCAAATTTTATCAAATTTGATACAAATTTTATCAAATTGTATCAAATTATCAAGTTGCTAGTTGATTCCCACTTCCATTCATCTAACCCTTGTGGAAAATTTAAATATTGATCTATAACAGGAAATAACAGAAGTCCAATCTGATTGTTTACAATTTATTAGTGCTTGGTTATTTTAAGACCTCTTTGTACACTATGCCCACGTAGAATAGAATAAACTGTAACTTCAACATATGTACATATGTTAATTCAGATAACATTAAAAAAATGTTACTCTACTTTTGCATTTAACATTGAGAAAAGTAACTATTTAAAATATGTAGGCATGGTTGTTCCCAAGTCTGATTGCTGTACCTAGAGAATGGGACATAGATTTATATCTCTCTCAGGGAAAAAAAAAATAGCAAAACCATTCCATCTTCTATTGCTAATCAGTACAAGAAAGGATATCTTCTAGATTCAGGCTGTCTCAAACAGACAATTTGCCCTAAACTTCAGTAATAGGTGATCTGTAATTCTTCACTTTAGATTCAGGAAATGCAGCCACATGCCTGCAGTGGCTCAGGCCAGAAGCCCAGGGGGCGGAGGGGGGTGGTGTGCTATGGCATGGCTCTGGGCACATAGCCAGCATGGGCTGTATGTTTGCTCCCTCTTCCTGCTGCCCTTGAGGTCTTTGGGATTTACAGTCCACACTCATAACAGTAGGACTCTGCAGGGTTGCTCATCACTTCCCCTTCCTACTTCCAGGTGCCTCTGGCATTTGTAGTCCACAGTCACATCCAGAAGTAAATTTTTAGCAGGGCAGGGCAGCTCTGTACTTGGGGGAAGGGAATGTTAACCTGTCTCTGGCCCCAGAACCCAGCAGAGGTTTGCCTGTGTGGGGGAGAGGGGCAGTCTCTGCCTCCCCCACCCCCCAGCCCTTCTCTGCTGAAGCGGACAGCACAGCCCAGTCCAGGGCTGGAAAGCATGCTGGGATGCTGGGGGACTCTGACTTAACTCCAACCAGGAAAAGGTCTGGAGCAGAAGTTTCATAAACTGGTTTGACCAAATCAGTTAAGTCTGATACTACATTCCATTGGGTTTGTATTAAACCGGTTTCAGCCATTTTGAAATTGGTTAATGTACACTGAACTTCTGGTCTTTTACAGCTTTAAACCAGTTTCTGATGACTTAAACATGTTTGTGTGTCACTTCTGTCTCTAGCCTATATGAAGCCTTATTATCTCCATAGTTAAGGCTGAAACTAGTGTCCTTTTTTAAGCTGATTTTCAACCTTCTAAGTACTTCACCACAACCAAACCAAACCAATTAACCTCATTGATCTTGTAACTCTGATCTCCTGCCAAATATCATCAGTTTTAATATCAAAGGTGATGCTTAAACTATTCAAATATCTGCTAATTTGTACAGGAACAGCCTACTCTTAGCCATTCTAATTTCGTTCAGGTTTACCATCTTGATATTCAAATGACTTGCTCTTAATAACAACCTTCAGATTAGCAGGACATAAGTTTTATAGGTGGAAATGAAACTGTATCATCAGTGGTTAAAATAGCCTAGAAGGATTAGCTATCTACTCTGGATGATTTCAGCTTCCTAAATGAGCCTGCTGTATGTTGCTTAGGCTGTGTTCATCTAAAATTATAAGATACTTCCTTGCAGGCATGAGAAGGACTGATTCTGGAGGCTGCAACCACAACTAGAGTCTTTGCCACCCATAAGCTTGATGTCTAGAGCCCTGGAGAAGCTAAATGTCCAAAAAGTATGGGGAGATGCTAGGGCCTAGGAATATGTCTATATAATGATGGGATTTTTTGTTTTGATTTTGATGGAAATTTGTCACAGGACTATCCTAATGCCTTCTAGGCAAAATAGGTCCATCATTTGTGATAATTTACATTCTATGACTTTTTCTTCTATTTAATCATATATTGTATTTTGAAGTCCTGCTCTTTCTGACATGAATAATTGCACATTGTAGGGTAACACATGTACATATGTTACATTAGGACAGAGATACCCTTTTTTTTGTTTAGCTCAGCAGCCATAACTGTGACTATATGCTTAATATAATAATAGAAGAATTTAAATTTGATAAAAACCCTTTCACTGTTATCTCCAGGATGTTGGTAATGATACTAAACTAGCTTGCTGTGTAGCCTCTTTGTGCTTAAGGCCTGATAGGATGTCATGATGAGCAAGCTCTTCTAAGCCTAAGGGCTTAGCATTAGCAGCAGACAACTTTCTTATCAGAATTCTACTTTGCAAAGCACAGGGGGAAAAGGAGGTGAACTGTCATCTCTCATGCACAGGATAGAGTGGCAATTAAGCAACACCTCCCTAAAGCCGCTATGGCAAAAGCAGGGGATTCACTGTTAGTCTTCTTACATGATTGCAAGCCACACCAGTGCATAGCTTTCTGCCTTGCAATAAGGGACTTTTTTATTTTTGAAAAAAAAAGGCAGTTATTAAACTCAGCATGGAGACAATCTGAAACAGGATCTTCATCAATCAGATTAACTACTTTCCAAGATGAAAGTAGACGAGGCACAGTGTGAGCCTGAGAAGATATTTATCAAAACCCATATTAATAACCACTTTCAGCCTTCTCCTGACAGTTTCATCTTAGCTTCCATGTTTAACATTTGAGTATCATATGTTTTTGTCAGGATGAAGCTGCTAAGAGCATCAATTAATTAATTCCTCTGAAGTGTGGTTTGGAAAGGTAATAAAGTAACATTCCCTAAGGCCAGGACTAGTAATGGTAAGCAACATTCTGGCGCTATACAATTTGTTACTTCAGAAAGAAATTAAAAGAATACAATCATTTTCACCTTTAAAAGCAGAATGTAGCCAACCTTAGTTTAATAAAATTGCTAACAAGGATAACATTAAAAAAGAATACTTTCAGCATAGATAAAAATGTTGCTGTGTTTTATTTGCTGTATTGTAATAAGTGGATGTAAAATGCCTTTAGGCAAAGTAAAAGTAAAATAAAAAGGCAAAGAGGTGACTAGTGCTTGTCTTAGCATTATTTCTTTTTATTATTATTATTATTATTATTATTTTCACTGCTCTGTTCTGGAATGTTAATTGTCTGGAGGGAAATATCCTGCTGACAACACAGGAAAATTAAACACTTCAACTCTGGAGCAGAAAGAATGTAGTTCAAATGTGGACCTGCCACTTTTCTAATATATGAGGTTAATGTAGGAATCCATACTGCTTTGCTACATGTATATGGAATATTTGTACATTTTGAAATGTGATGACCCTCATTTTAAAAAATATTAAACCCAATATTGAACCAATTTGCATTCTCTGGAGCATTGCCTCAGAAGGGGAGTTCTGATTTGTGTGTGCATTCTAGAAGAAAGGTGAAAAATAATCAAGGAGAATGAGCTATTTGATGACACAGGCAACTATCACTGACACATTTCTATTAAGTCTACTTCCTTGTGATTTGGCATTTTCAAAATCTTGAGCACATAATAAGATAACACTGACACCTGGAGAGTTTGCTCCAATTCTTTGTACCGGTCACTGATTTATTTTCCATAACAGTAAACTGGATGCTAGAATATACTATAAAGTGGTGCTATAAATAAAATACCTTTATAGACAGAAACATCTATGCACAGGCAAATCATTTTAGATTAAAGCCTTTGCCTGATTGGCTGATGGGGATGACAGCCTTTATAATTTATATGCCCTAATAAAGGCATAGGTCAAGACTAAACAGCCTGCTCACCGATACCCATATAACTATAAAGTTCCATGCATTTTTCAATTTGTTTTTCTCCAGCCCTTTCTCTAGAGGGGAGTGGGAAGGATTTTATGTACAGCTGGATTCAGAATGAGATGTGAGGCAATGTTGAGAAAATTATATACATGGTCATTCATGGCCTCTGACTGATTTCATTTTATTCCTGGTTTGAGGAAGAAGTCCTTTCAGCTTGCTTTCCTTCCTGCTTATAACAGCAGTAAGTGTTTGGGAGGCAGCAACAGATGGCAGCACTTAACAACTAAAGAAAGAACTCTGTTAGATAAAAACCTGAACTGATCTGTGTGAGGCTAGCACTCTGCCTCTGCAACCACAGTCCGCAATGCCGACTGAAGATGTGGCTGAAAACAAGCAACTTTTAATCCTATTGATAGGATATATTGGTCTCCCATATGTGTGCATGGAGCCTGCTCTGATATGCTAGAAATCTGGTGTATTGGAGCAGACTCGATTAATTGAGTCTGCTGAAGTGTAGAAATTAATTCGCTTCAGCAGACTCTAGCATCATGTGTATCAGTGTTCCTGCACTGAAAAATGGTGCTGGGACACTTTGAACTAAAGCTCAATCAATAAGCTTTAATTCAAAGTGCCTTGCTGCCATTTTTCAGTGGGGTCCCTGATACATGTGTTATGGGCAGTTTTTTTTTAACGTGGCTTGCTAATTAAAGCATCTGCCCCATGCCTCCTGGAGCATGTGTAAAAATGCCCATTTAGCTTTAATGTGCAAAGAAGGAGAAAGGAGATGTGATTTGATTCACAGGCTGCTGCTACAACTGGTAGACTTCATTTTATTTATTTATTTTTTTCATTCAAAATGTTTATCATTAGAAAATTGGGTTTGGGACTAATTTTTTTCACAAAAAATGTCTGCTTTCCCTGGAAAATTTTCCCACAAGCCAAAGTTTTTAGACCAAAAACATTTGTTTGGAAATGCTCCTAGGGGCTATAGTTTAATTGTCTCCTCTTTTCCCCTCTGTGGACTGGGATCTTTACTTTACGTCATGATACACCATGATACTCCAGTGATGAACCTCTTCCTCTTTCCAAGATGCGGGGGCATGAGGCACCCAAACTGCAATTTCCATGAGGCACCATGCTAGCTTTTCTGTTATGAAAGTATTTTGTTTTTGGAAAAAATTTGGGGGCTTAGGCATACTTGTATTTTAAAAAAAATCTCAATTTTCTGTTGAAAATATCCAACTTTTTATGAGCACTTGCTGACAAAATTGGCCTCTCCAGTCTTTGTGTTCTTATGAGGTAAGGAGGGTCATTGATTCCTGTCTTTCTTTGGGTTGAGAGCAGAACCCTGTTGTCTTATAATGGTGGGAAAATAGGGAAGATTTGTGCAGTTGCATTTGATTTATTTTACCTTATGTCAGTACAAATGACCAAGCATCAATTTTGAAGGGAGCTCTATCCCACAGTAGGGTCAAGGATATCAGAAAACAGGTTGGGGGATGGGGAGCGCCTGATCAGATAAAGAGATGGGACCTGTGGCATAAGTTAGGATCCGAATCCAGATCCAAACTTTCACAAAAATCCGTGTTGCTTGGATCCAGGCTTTTAGTTCAAACCCTTCTTCAAATAAAAAAAAAAATAGGGGGTGCATCTACATAAGATGATTACTGCAGTTGCCTAATTAGCTCCGCAGTAAAGTATCATCAGTCTACATGTATGGAGCTATTAAGATGGAGTAAGCTAATGAACTCTGCTGTAGGTTAGTAGTGCCAAAAACAAGTACTGTCCTATGGTGGAGTTACTTACTTTTCTGTGTAGCTGCTAATGGGGCTGACTGGGGCATGAGGGTGCTTCAGTGTGGAGGCTGTCAGCCAGTTGGACCTGCACTGAAGCACCCTTGTGCCCCCTCCAGCCCCTCTGCAGCATGTTGAGCCAGGTTGGAGCAGCCCTGGGCTGGCAGGATGAACCCTGGGACCAACTCAGTGTGTTGTGGCTGTGGGTGTACATGTAAAATACTCTGCTTGGGAGCAATAAAATCTGGTGCAAACTGCATTGCATTAATATTCATGTGTAGACACACCTAGTATGTAGTTATTTAAACTTAAAAGGGTTTGGATTTCAATTCTTTGCACTGCTTTCTGTTTTAAAATTTAACTTAAGTGTAAGTGATTTAGAGAGCATTTTCTGTATAATTTGAGGGTAGACGAACAGGGAAAACTCAGCAAGGCAACTTGCAAGAGAACGTGAGATGACTGTTTAATAGCCAATCAGAATCACCAGCTGAGGTCCACTTATTTGCATTCAGAGGTTATAAAGCATCTAGCAAGTGGGAGGATTATGGAATTGAATGGTCTTAGATGCAGACAGGCTGAGTATACAAGAGCTGTAGAAGAAACTGAGAAAACTCTTAAGAAGCTGGGAATTGGAACAAAAGCAGTTTGTGTTATGTTCTGATACTGCTTCAGAGCATTAAAGGCTGATCCTGTCTTTAAAACTCAGACATTGGAGTTGAACTATAGATATGTCAGGAGGAAGATCTGCCATTGCTATCATCAGTACAAAGGAGATTGGAGCACACTGTATTTATTCAAAGAATAACAAAGTAGAATCAGCTTTGTCTGCAGCCTGCTTTTTGCTAACTGTAGTTGGAAACTAGTACCCACAGTTATTTTCTTTCTACAAAACAGGAGGCTGGGTTAAACCCCTGCTCAAAATTAATCACAGCACGTTTTGCACATGCTATTCTTCCTACCACAGTTTCAAAGGCTCTTTATATGTCTTGTGTGGCTTGATATCTCTGTGGTGTCTAAAATTCCTCTGGCTGCAGCCCCCACACAAACTGAATTATACCCTATGTCCATATACTATAATAAACAATGAGAATATTTTTCTTTAAGAACTAAAAGAAAAAAGGTTATTTTCAGAGAGTAACAGGCTGTTTTTTAAAAAAGTCTAATCTTAAAATTATTGGAAGCAAATGAAACAAAATGTTTAAATCCAAAACCAAAACTGTAGCACACTTGGAACTGATGCATATTGAGACAACAACGATCATATACTATAAAAGTTCTGAAACTACTCACCAATAATCCTTTTCTATTGATTGGTAAAACAGAACATCCCATCTGGTCTACAAAACTCATTATATCCCATCAATTAAAGTATTGGACTGAAACTAAACTTTATCCTTAGACAAACTACCAGCACATTTTAATGGTAACTGGTAACCCCATATGATAGCTCTTGACTCAAAACATTTTATGTGAAGAAATCAACCTATGGTCTTGAGGCTCAATGTTATTGGCCTGATGGGGCTGTAGCACAAACTTTTTAAGATAAACCCAAGAGCCTAAACATGGTTTCCCAGTGTGTTTGAATTTCGCACTCTTAAAACCAATACAGCATGGATTAAAATGTTCTGTATAAGAGCACCTTCTACTCCCACAACATGCACCATGGTTTTAGACAACAGGGCTTGGTTGAGTTTAGAACAGAATTCTTCTTTTGTTTTATTTCGTCATTTTCTTCAAAGGTCAACACGTATGCGCTCATGACTGTTGCATATTACCTGTTGGTTAGTGGCAGAAAAAGGATCATGAGATGCTTGTTGATGCTAACTGGACATTCTAGCATCTGAGAAACAATCTGAGTCTTGATGGCGAAACCAATGCCATGTATGAGTCCCATTTGCCTTTGCCTTTTCAAAAAAACCCATGTCATTCTGTAAGTGTCCCCTCTCCTAAGCACCTGAACTCACTGGGTGCATCTACATGAGACACGTTCTTGCACATTAATGTAGTTAATGGTGCAGTAAGCATATGCATCTACATGTGCACTCATGTACTGTGCAGTAAAAATCCTTAATCCTGCTTTAATATGCTTCTTGCAAATGTAAGTAGCAAATTTAGGATTAGTTACTGCACAGTAACACATGTGTAGATGTGACCAGAGAGCAAATTTGTTCCTGGGTCTGCCCAGCCACTAGGGGGCCAGCCTTAGCCCAGC
>JAGPOW010000261.1:216868422-216881280 GCA_030014935.1 Caiman crocodilus | reverse complement strand
GCTTTTAAAGCCTGCAGACATTTTGAGCCATGGGGCACACAGACAGGGAGCCTGAGGGCATTCTAGGCCCTGTGTCCCCCTGGACAGGCCACAGCCTGGCTGGGCTTGCCTGCCAGCACCCCAGCACTGTTGCTTGGCACCACACTGCCACATGGCTGCCAGGACAGTGCTGTCCAGGCTAGCAGAGTGCTGTAGGCTGCTGCAGCCTCTGTCCAGGCCTGTCAGCCCCCAAGGCCACCTTTTGACTAGCAGGGCAGCTTTTAACTAGCAGGGCCAACACCACCTGCCTGCAGTACACCCCCAGCAGCCTGCTCTGTGCCTGCACATGATGTGGAGCATTGCCTCTGCTGTTCAGCTGCCAGTCCCATACTGTGGCCCTGCTCTGGGTGCTGCAGGCAGCTGTGCAGGCACAATAGCACCAGAACAGCTGCTTGGGGTGGTCCATGGAGCCAGTGCGTGACCCACCATGGCTTCATCCTCCTCACGTAGGGTCATACTCACATCCATGCCCACACCTGTGCCCTTCATCCAGGGCCCTAACTGGATGAAGGGGGAGACTGGTGATCTCATGGCACTGTGAAGAAAGGCAGAAGTGCAGCACCACTTTGAGCAGGGTAGACACTCTAATACCCACATATATGAGGTGCTGTCAGGCCAGATACAGGAATGTGGGCATGACTGGTCATTGCAGCAATGCTGCATAAAGGTCAAGGCCTTGTGGACACATCGGGTTGCCATGACTTACTACAATCATTGGGTCAGCCATGCCTGCAAGTCCATGCCCTTTATGTTTCAACTGCATGCTATTTTTATACCCTAGGACTGTGGTTTCAGCTATGCTATCTTTAGCAACATAGGTGGCCTGCCTGAACCCCTACCCCACCCAGGCACCTCTGGTGCCCAGTGATCCATCCCGCTGAGCTCCCTAGCTGCAGTTTCTACCAGCAGTTCAGGGAGCTCTGCCCAGCATCTGCCTTACCAGCTCTGTAGCCCCAGGGTCAGCTAAGAGGTGCAGCTGGCCATGACACACCTGGCATCCAGTAGTGCCAGCTTCTCCTTGGGTTGTCCCTGGTTAGGCACCTGCATGATGCACCCCTCTATTGGAGGATACCACTTGAAGCCAGATGCCATTGCCATCAGCCATGTCTGAGCAGACCTGCTGGCTATGCCAGCCCTGGCCACATGGCAAGGCTATGCCAGTCTCTTGGAATGGTCCCCTGCAGGTAGGGAAGTGGCAGCACCACCTGCCATTGTCCCTGGGCGAGCCCCCTCCTGCCCCACTTGCCATGGTGTCCATATCCATGGGGGGAGCAGCCAGAGGCTAGGGTGTTAGCTTCCTGCTTCTGGGCTTTGCCCGCTAGACACCCCCACCCCATAGCCCCCCACCCCAGTATGGACCACAAAGGATGGAAACATAGTTTTCATGGGGAAGAAGGTTTTTTATTGCTGATGGGTGGGTTGGGTGGTGGAGGGACTCTGCTTGTTGAAGGGGAAAGGGGGAGGGGGGCACTCTGTGTGCTGAGGTGCTTTCTTTATTGGCGTGCAAAGGGGAGGGGGACTCTGGTTGAGGGAAATAAAAACTTGTTCTTGTGAGATGTGTGTGCAGTAAGCATGGCTGTGAGGGTGGGCGGAGGGGTGGTGGGTCTATAGGTTGTGGTGCAGGTGGATTGGAGCTGGGAGTGCTGGAGAAGCTGGTCAGCCAGGGTCTCTCACACCCAGTGCCTTGGCCCCTCTAGTTTGTATTGGTAAATACTCTGAGAACCTTGCTGGGGGGCATGCACTGCTGTTGCTACCACCACAGGTAGTGCTCCCACTGCCAGGCATCCTCTGCCTGCCATGCCTTCTCCACCCAGGCTTCAGGGAAAAGCTCCCCCTTGGCCTCGTAGATGTTATGCAGCAGACAGGCTGTAATAGTGACCCAGAGGAGGTTGTCTTCAGTGAACTTGGGGTGGGTGGTGAGGGTGCACTAGTGGCCCTTGAGGTGGCTAAAGGTGCACTCTACCAGAGTGCAGGTCAGTGCCAGGCAGCAGTTGAAGTGGGCCTGGCAGGTGTTCAGGTGGCCGGTGTAGAGCTGGATGAGCCAGGGCAAGAGTGGGTAGGTGGGGTACCTAGTGCGGAAGGTCAGGACCCCTGGGGTGAAGCAGCCACTCTCCACCAGGACCAGCAGACTGGAGTTCCAGAACATGTGGGTGTTGTGGGCACTGCCCACCCAACCAGTGCTCACATGTGTAAAGGCCCTGCAGTGGTCCACAACAGCCTGGAGCACCATCAAGTGAAATCACCTGCGACTGTAGTGGGACTGGTTTCCATGGGCAAGGCAGGTCCCACCCAGGGCCCCAATACACTGGGGGAATCCCAAGGCACAGAACCCCACTGCCACTGCCAGGGTGTTATGCATGTGGAGCACGGTGTCCACTAGCATTTTCTGGAGGGCACTGCACACTTCCAGGATGGCCTCCCTGGTGGTGGCTTTGCCCATGCCAAATAGGTGGCTGATGTACTGCATGCTGGCAGGCATGGCCATTTTGAGAAGGACAAGGGCCAGGTGGGTGTCTGTGAGGAAAGGCAGCTGTATGTCAGTGTCCTGCCACTCCAGGTGAGGATAAAGCTTCTTCACAAGGTTGTGGAAGGTGGTCTGGGTCACACGGAAGGCCTCCAGCTACTGCTCATCCTCCCAGGTGTGCCATCACTGGTCCTGGCTGGCCCGGTAGGCCCAGATGGGATGGGAGTGGAGGCCCAGGATGGTGATGACGGTCTCGGCGGTGGTTTCCCAAAACCCCTCATTGGTGTCCCTGCCAGTGGGAGCTGCCTGGTGGTGGCAGCAGCCCTGGGAAAGTATGCTGTGATAAGGCAGGTGGTCTCTGCATTTGGGGGAGCTGGGCCGAGCAAGACGGCCATGTGCCAGCAATACCAGTGTGGAAGCCAGTGGAACCACATAGTGCTGGTCATCACTGCCAGGGGCAGGGGTTGGAACAGCTATAGTAGTGGGAAGGAGAGCGGGCAAGGAGAGAGATGCCACGTGCTGCTTCTGCACTGGGCATGCTGCTCCTGGGCAGGGAAGTGGCTGACCAGAGAGCAGAGAGGGGGCCTGTCTTTTTAGAGATGTCTGTCGGGTGCTGGCAGTTGCAGCTGGAGCCTAGAGCTCCTTTCGGTGGTGGCAGGGGCCCATTGCAGGGCTATAGGAAATGGTGCAAAATTTGGTGCAAATCTTCTCCCTAACTCCCACGTGTAGATGCCTGACTGAAAGCGCTTACTCCAGAATACTTTACACTAGAGTAAACATAGGCTAAATCAAATACACATGTAGACTCGCCTGCTAAGTGCAGCAATGTCAATATCAAATTGTGCAATTTTTCTAGCCATGAGGGCTGTCCTTTGCTTCTGTCAGTCACAGTTACGGTACAGAGGTTCTAGGTTTCAAACTTTATTACTTGACCTTGATTGCAGGTAGAATGATCCCACAGTACACAGTTTTTCAGTTAAGTAAAGTGAGACAGACTATGTTTAGGGCACCTTTTCTAGCCTCCTCCCCAGGCAGGGTGATTAGAATGGATCCTAAACAGGTCTGCTCAGTCATGATTGTAGCTGCCAAATTGTACACAAAATAACCATCAGCAATTGTGAAGTATTCTTCCTTAATCTGCCTGCTCCACTATTGAGAATTCAATTTTGGATCACTTTTACTCTGGAAACCTGGCTCTCAACCTTGTCACCAGGGATGACCCTATCAAGAGTACAAAACCTCAGACGGCATTGCTCTTAAGGTCATTGGTAGCACACAAGCCTCTCCACAGTGTCAAAAGTTGTGATCTTTGAGAGGTGCCAAGAGGGGAGACAGGAATAGGCAAAGTCACAGCTTTGTCCTTGTATCCCTATACATTTACAATGGAGCTTGATTGCAAAGCAAGGGTAGTATTCTGCCTAAAAAAAGCTTTGCAAATTACCTACTGCAGTTCAACAAGGTAACTATAGAAAATATTCTCTCCCAGAGATCTGTAGTCCTCTGATGCTCTCTTTAGGGTTGTGCACCTGCTCACCACCTCTTATTACTGTTAGTGTATGAATAGCAGAATCTCATCCATAAGCATTGATTAACAATGAAGACCAACAATATCTTTAAGCAATTTTCAGGCTTCAGATAGCAACACAAATATTTCTAGGAATTTCAGCAGTATATATATTTTAAAAAGTAACTTTCAATATAGGGTAATTTTAAATTTTAATCCTTTTGTATTGGTAAATACAGCCATCCAGAAAATGCAACCATTTTCGTAATGAGTTTGCAGGATTTTTTCTTTGAAATTATATTTTGATAGAAATTTTCAGACCAACAATTTCAGGCTGCCAGTTTAACAGCCTGTGAAAAAGTTGCTCTGGGATATAATCTCCTGCTCCATTACATTGCTTTCAGAACTTTAGCTGAGACATTAATCTATACTCCCTTTTAGGTCAGATTTAATACTTGTTTAATTAGTCCCAGCATGAATATTAGGTAAAATTTAGTTTTAATATTTTCTTATTTTCACATCCATGCTTAACCTTCTGTATCTTGGCTCTTCCTGGATGCTGTAGTCATGGATGATTCCTAATGAACAGAAAGCTGCGAAGATTAACTGATTGTTAAGGCAGAAGGGACGACTGCAATCACTAAGTCTGATCTCCTGGTTAGGATGAGCCATAGAATTCTATCAGTAATGTCTCAAATGTGCTCAAATAATATTTCAGATGGACCTCTAATCTGAATATTAACACTTCAGGTAATGAGAAATCCACTATATCCCTTGCTAATTACCCTTATTACTTAAAAGCTCCCATCATTTGTGGTTTGCAGTTCTCTAACTACAGCTTCCAACTTTGGGGTCTTTTTATGCATTTCTCTAGTAAAGAGTAGTGGAATTTCTGATCTGTTAACTTGCTGTAGCCACATACATATTGTGATTATGTTGCTTCCTAATCTCTTCTTTGGTAAATAAGCATAGAGTTCTTTCACTGAGGCATGTTTTCCAGATCTCAGTTTAATAGGTGGTTAATGACTTCAATCTGTGGTCTCTTCTCTTTAGTGCAGTCATTCCTCATATGCCATTGCTGAGTTAGGCTTTAAGTTTTTACTAGTTTGTTTCACAGATTCTCAAAGTGATAATCAGGATGTCTCCTCTGTCATGTCTAAGCAATCAGATTGGAACTGGATTGGAACTGGGTTGGAACTAACAATTACATTAATAAAAGCCAGTTGGCTTAGTTCATAGAGCTTTAAATAGACCTTTTAATGATTATTGAAGGATAGTTGATGACATTTTCTAGATTTATTCCTTTTCCTTGAAAATTTTATGCCTAGAAGGCAACACTTGATTTTGCTAATTTTAATGTCTTTCTTTCTGGAAGCAGCATTATAGTTCCTGCAAAGGAAATAACAAATGAAAACACTACAGAGCCACTGTTGAAGGGGAGATGACCTAGACAGGACAGGAACAGGACAGTTGTGAGAGGCAAGGGTGAATACACTCAGGGAAGCTATGAAAGATGAGAGCAGGACATGATCAATTTGAAAACAGAAATTGTTAGCATCATTCATGTAGGGTGCATCTACATGTGCACATTTATTGCTAAGTAATTTCACAGCTGCATATGTAGACACTGGGCTAAAAACTGCTTACTCTGCAGTAAGTTACTGCACAGTAAATGCATGTGTAGATACATCTGCAGTGACTGACAAAATTTGCCTACCATAAAGGAGTAAACAAGTTTTTCTTGGACCTTACCCTTTCTAATATGATGAAGGTACCATTTTGTGCAAAAAGCAAGTGATACCAATGCCATCTACATAAGAACATGCAAACTGCAATGTATTGGATCAAATCAGAGGTGCATCTTGTCCAGTATCCTGTTTTACACAGTGACACAGAGTAGATGCTGAAGAGTAAACAGGAAGGGTATAACCAGTTTTTCCACTGTTCCTTTCCCACTCACAGCCTCCAGAATTTAAGGTACAGGAAGTTCTGATTTAGAGGCTGTACCTCTAACACTCATACTCAATAGCTGCTGAAATCTATATGTAATCTCTCCAATTATTTTTATTTATATGCTAATTTCTAATACACCCTATAAATGCTTGCTAGATATCATCTACAGTTTTCTTTATATATAAGCAGTATATTTTATTGTGGGAAGAAGGACATGTGCACTAGAGATCACTGAAATCTGTTCTGTTATGGTACTGTACAAACATGATATTACTGTTGGCATCATTATGCCCCCAGTCATTTGGACGCAGAGCTATTTCAATGTGCTGATTCATATTTATTGCAAGTGTTTATATGGTGTTAAGAAGAGGAGGAGAAGGAGGAGTACTAAGATGATACAAGATTTAGAGCACTTTGTTTATGAGCATTTGATTCCAGTGATCCATATCAGAACTCTAGAAAACCATTATATAAGCTTCAGTTCTGCCATTGAAATGAGGCTTAAGCAAGGTTGCCCACATATATATTCTTTACTGTCAAACATTCCACTGATTCTAAAGACTATGAACAACTTATATGCCATTATTTTCTCCTGTACTGCAACAGTAACTCATTTTGTTTCAAATTTAGTTTGACTTTCATAAATAAAAAAAGTTTAGGTCTTAAATTTTATGCCACCTTGTGGAATGGCTCTCTGAGATGCTCCACCAGAGTTTGATTCCTGTTTCTCGAGGTTGAGAAAGGAACTGGAAAACTGTCAGGCAATGTACAGAGCTCCTTCTAGGAAGTGATGGAATATGTCACTTTACTTTCTTTGGGCACATCTACATGTGCGCTTTACTGTGCGGTAGACTAATTTACTTCATAGTGGATGAGTCTACATGTGCACATTTACTGCACAGTAACCCAAATGACTGCACAGTAACCTAAAATTACTAAGCACGATGGGTACATATCTACATGTGCACATCCATACTTTGCAGTAACTATGGTGACTTATGCTAACGTGACCATAAATTAGATACCTGCATGCTGCTGGTATCAAATGTATGCCGGATTAGTTACTGTGCAGTAACTCTGTATGTGTGGACTGACTTGGAACTAACTTTGGACACCTACAGATCATACTTTGAAAGAACTGATCAGATATCATTCATTTCTTTGAAAACACAATAGCAGGAGAAGAAAGTACAGGTGCAAACTCCATATCCATTTTAGTCTGGTTCTTAGAGGATTTGACCAGGTTGTATACCCAGGTTTAGTTCCTCAGCCTGGAGGAATTCAAACCTACATCTCCCATTCCCAAGAGTGCCCTGACTAGAAAGTTATAGGTTACTCTGAGTAGTAATACTCTGTACCCTTTTTGTGCAAGACAGTGCAAAGGTGAACAGGAACCTATATGTTATTGGATAGGGCACTGAGTTGGAAAGGCCAAGTAGGATAATTTTGGTACCTATTCCATGGATTGATTAGGTAATGTCCTAGAGAAGGGACATAACTCAAGACAGCCCCTTCCAACTGAGTACTTTAACTGAAGTCTGCCTTATGTTATCTTTCTAGGTGTTTCTTCACTGTAGCTGCAGTATGGCCCCCAATGACTACTCCAAATATGCCCCAACCACTTGCTTCTATTCACATGCTCTAAACCTGGATATCTGTCAATGAGACTTTTCCAGAGTTATCCCCTCTGGCCACTCTCAATTATTTTGAAGACACAGCTCTAATAAGTGTCTACAGTGGGACATTCTAAAGTGTCCACACTGATGTAATTCTACTTTTGGAACATATGAGTGGGAGTGAATGCAGGGGGTATGGTTGGAGCCATATTAGCTGGGCATGCTGTTGCCATAGGGTAGACATGCTCTCTCTTGTGTTAGGAATCTTGAGATTTTAGGGTTTTTTTTTTGCTGA
This sequence comes from Caiman crocodilus, assembly GCA_030014935.1. NCBI lineage: Eukaryota > Metazoa > Chordata > Crocodylia > Alligatoridae > Caiman > Caiman crocodilus. The sequence continues at coordinate 216,873,409 of JAGPOW010000261.1, read as the reverse complement.
ACAGAGTCAACATAAGAGGTGGAGGATGTTCTCCGTCTGAAGTAGCGTGTAGCATTATGGTGAGGGCACTCCCAGGGGAGATGAGATGTGAGTTTCAACTGCTTCAGATTCTGGTGTCAATTAGTAATCTCAGTTATTCTATAAGGTTTGACTGGTCTTATGACCACATATACCCTTGTATCTTAACAAAATAGCCATAACTGCATTTTTGAGAATACGTGAGGCTGCGCTATGCCAATACCATCCTGATAAAGTCTCACAGGATTTGGGGAAAGGACTGCCTTGTTTTGATCCCAGTGGAAGTTAGGCAGGAGATAGCCACTGAGGTACTCAGACTGAGGCTGTTCTGGGAAGGCACAGTAGCATAATTTTAAAGTCAAATAGGGAGGTAACCAATAGTTTTGGGTTGCAGCTGAGCAGGAGTCCCTCAGATAAAAGTTTTGGAATTAGGTACCCCAGTTGTATCTAAATCTTGTTTTAGGTCCCCAAGTCATTTATAGAGTTAACCCAAAGTTACGGGTTCTGTTTAACAAACAGAAGGCAGAGTATGATTTCACATCTGAGTTTAATAATTAAAAGCTATATTTTTAGGATTTAATAATGAAAAGCAGAATGATATTTAGAAATTTACTTTTAGAAATTGGCTTGCATTAAAGCTATGGCCCAGGGGAATGACAAGGGTTAATTGGTTTCTAAAGTCTGTTTGTGGTGAAGATTCACGTTCTCAGCATTTTAGCATACAAGAGTCTGAAGCTAGCAGAGAGACGGGCACATACATCCTGGAAAATTGAAAAGGTGCAGCAGCAAAACAAGAACTGTATTCCCTTAGAACCCATAACAAGATAGGAATATGCAGAGTTAGCATCTAGTCACAGTGATCAGCTGAAACTTGGCAAACAGCCCCTGGGATGCTGGATTTGGTGAAATTACCAAATTAGGAGACTGGGAATGACCAAATTAAGATACTGGAAAATGACCAAATAAGGTTGTATACATATGATTTGTTTAGCGAAACAAAGGGTTAGGTTGACAGGGCAGAATGTGGAAAGCATGACAAGCACAGGAAAACCAATAAACAGTACCTGGAAATGAAGAGTCATTAGGAGAATGAAAACACAAAGGGTAGGATCCTGAGGCCACGATGGATGGAGGGTGCATTACTGGCCTGCCTCACCCACCCCACTGGAGGCAGGTGGGTATTGATCCCCAACCTCCAAGGCTGCTGACATCCTGATTCAAGCAAGAACCACAAGGTGGTACTTGCATACTGTCACAACCCAAATCAAGTGAGTGTCCCTGACACAATAGACCACCCCTCTGTATGATTGGCATTGTTCTAAATGTGGTATGTTCCACCTAATTAAGAATTCCTACTCGGCAAATTTTCATTGGCTACTCTAAAGGTATAAAAGTCTGGGCAGTTTCCGCCCAAATTGGAGCGGAGAGAACTCTGACTACGTTGCAGGAAAGATCTTGCAGAGCTCTGAGCACACTGCAAAGACTGCTCTGAGCACATAGCAGGGTGAATTTGGCAGACTGATCACCCACCAACATCTCCCCATCAGCAACCTCCCGACGTACCCCTTCCCTGCGCACTTTTGTCTGTACACTCGATGCGGTAACCCGATTTTGTAACTACATAAGTGAGCATATAGCCTGCATCGCGAACACCAGCAGCATAAGTAAAATCTATTTTAAACCCAATACACTGTTCCACCTCTCCATCCGCCAGCCTGTCTGATGACTGTTTAGTTGACCACCACTTCCCTCTGCCGGCTCTGACCGGTTGGCCGGCCGAGACGCATACCAGCTGGATGTACTTTCTCCTTGTGAAATCCTAGGACTGGTAGAAAAGTAGGATTGTGTAGTCATTTTTCTTGCTTTGCTTGCATTAGTCTTATCATCTATCACTGTGTATTGATACAACTCATCTAATATCCAATGGAAGGGGTCATGGTGGATCTCCTTCAGAAAGGTTATGCTTGCCTGGAACAAGGTATCAGGTCTAGGTCATAAATCCAGTGCCAAAATTGACCAGTGATTCTCAAGCAAGCTTCTGTACCCTATACAGAATTAGGACTTTTACATGTGCAAACATCTACACATGACTCATAATATAAACAGTTTTCAAATAATAATCCATAATCCATAGTGTCAAAAACACTTGGACCTGTTGTGATTTATATGAACCGTCAGACTGACCATGAACTTTCCATTCAATAATAGGCAAAGTTATTGATACACAATAATAATAGAAAAGAAGTAACACAAGCAATCAAGCAATTCTATATATCTACCAAATCCTAGGTCTGTTGTCAGAGCCAAAATACATTTGGTCAGGAGGCAGTCTCCACTCCAAGGCTTTCTCTTAGGTGTCAGATGGCAGCATGTCAGCAGCCTGGAGATGGGATGTGGAGGCTCACACACCCCCTCCAGTGGGGTGTATGAGGCTGGCTGGCTGGTATACCCTCTGTCCATGGTGGCCTTGGGGACCCTTCCTGGTGGATGGGGACAGGGACTCCTCTCAGGGAGAAAGGTGAGGAGGGATGAGGTGTAGGGATGGGACAAAGGGAGGGACTCTTTGTTACTCTCAAATCTCTGTTTTTGTATTCTCCTTCCTTCCTGATGACTCTTTATGACGCTTTATGACTCCTTATCCATGGCTATCTCTGGTTGGTTGCCTCTTTGTGGTCAAATGTCCATGTAGTCTTCCAAGCCTTCTCTTAATTTGGTCCATTTCCTCATAAGTGAGACTCAGGCCTCCCTCCTGCTCTGGGGCCTTGTTAGCTGGTGCCACTTAATCTCATATTATGGGCAGTATAGTACATACCCCCTAGGTTCTCAGGAGTGTTTGAGCATCCTGGCAGGTAACTGTTGTGAAACTTGCTGGAGGAATGCTGCAGGTGTGATCCTGAGGAGAAGGCAGGAAGGAACCTGCACACACAAGGCTACTGATAATCCCTGGAGTGGAAAAGACCAAGAAGACCAGCTGTTCCACTGTACATGGGAGAAATCCCCCTGGGACTGTGAATGCCCGCAAGTAAGCCGGGCAGGCTTGTGCAGAGCAGCGACTTAGCTAACTGATTCTCTTTTGTTGTGATTGGGCCATGAGAGCCTGACCCCACGTGAAGGGGACATGGAATGAGTCTGGCAAAGTGACTGAGAGTAGTTGGGTTTTTTTGCTTTCTTTGTGTTGTTTTTGGATACTTGAGTGGAGGCCAAGGCCACCCCTGGAAGAGTGTGCACCTAACTAAGCCAACAGTCACCTTGGTGGCTGAGAGGCAGAATAATAGACCAACAGGTAGTACTAAGACCTGACTGCAAAGGACTATGAGTGCCATCTGGAGAGGCTAAGGTGGGGCAAACGGGAGGTTTGGAGCCCTAAAGAAGAAAACAGGAATTGAGACTGGGTAGGACCACCTCGGGCGTTGCCTTCTAGCAATATAATAACATCAAAGCTATGGCAGACAAGAAAATATAAGACCAACTTCTTGGCAGCCCAGGTGATCTGAAGCCAAGGTCCAACCTGTCACCGCCTCTAGGAAAATGAGATCAGGGCAGTGGCCGCAAGCCCTACAACACCTACGGTCGTCACAACCTTGCTGTCCATCTTGATCCATTCTAATGCATATATCTATACCTATAAGCCAATTCTCAAAAAGCAAACCTTTAAATACCATTTCTAAGCCAACACAGACCAGTTAGTCTTACCGCAATACCTGGGAAGTTACTGGAGCATATCCTATGGAAGGCCATTTGTACGGATCTGGAGGAGGAAAGGCTGAAACAAGAAGTTAGAATGGATTTATGAAAAACAGATTGTGTCAAACAAACTTAATTTCCTTTTGTGATGAAGTAACTACTTGGGTGGATGAAGGAAATGCTATGGATATATCATATCTGGACTTCAGTAAGGCTTTTGACAAGGTTCCACGTGACCATCTTGTAAAAAAACTGGAGAAATGTGGGCTGGACAAATCTACTATAAAGTGGATAGATAATTGGCTCAATAGCTACAAACAAATAGGAATTATTAGTGGGTTCATATCAGAATGGCAGGAGGTTTTGACTGGTATCCCACAGAGGTTTGCTGGGCCCACTGCTGTTCAATGTATGTATTAATGATTTGGATGCTGGTATAGAAAGCTTCTTGAGCAAGTTTATGGAAGACACAAAACTGGGAAGAATTGTGAACACATTAGAGGATGCGAGTGCAATTCATAAGGATCTGAGCAGATTGGAAAGTTGGGCTACAACTAAAAGAATTAAGTTCAATGTGGAAAAATGCAATGTTCCACACATTGAGAAGAATAATTAAACACATATAAAAAGTGAGTGACACCTGTCTGGATGGCAGCACTATGGAAAAGGCTCTGGGTATCTTGGTAGATCACATACTCAATATAAGTATGCAGTGTGGTGCAGTCATACAAAAGACAAATGTAGTTTTGGAACATATTAGTAGAAGCATTAGGTGCCAAACATGGGCAGTGATAGTGCCTCTATACTTGGCAGTGGTTAGGCCTCATCTGGAATACGGTGTGCAGTTCTGGGCTCCATATTTTAAAAAGACATGAAATTAGAGAGGGTCTAGATTCAGGCAACAAAGTTAACCAAGGGCTTAAAAAGCAAGTTATACAAGGAGAAGCTGAAGGAGCTAGGCATGATCAGCTTGCAGAAAGGTTCTGGTTTCCAATAGATTCCAGTATTGGGTAGATTCCAGTATCAGAAGGATGGTTGCAGCATACGAACTAAGAGAGATTCCAGTTTCATTTCAAATGTATGAAATTGCATCCCAGTGTATCTTTAGACTAGAAGGTATCCTTTTCCAGCAGGAGGGTGTGCTAAAGTACACTTACTGAAGGCCTAACTATAGTACTTACTTAAAAATACTTGTCCATTTCCATTAAGGAGTATATGAGAAAGATGAAATCCTGAACTCAAATCTGAGTGATATTCTGCTGTTATTGAATTGCAAAACAGAACA
>JAGPOW010000261.1:216841273-216851315 GCA_030014935.1 Caiman crocodilus | reverse complement strand
TCTATCTATCTATCTATCTATCTATCTATCTATAAACGTATACTACTTCACATAAGCTTCTTTTTCAGGCAGCTGTGCTTTCTTTACCTAGAACTCAATGCCTGCTTTTTATTTGGTAGATAAAGTATAATTTTACCATTGCTTAGTAGAAAAAAATATTCTTCTATGGCCTTTAAATGTGCAAAGCTATTTGGAGAGAATGAATACATCTCTGAACATATGGTAATATGGGTTTGAGAATCTAAAAGTATTAACTGTATTGTGTTTATAGCAAGTAGTGTTGCATTGAAATCATGTAATGCTTGGCAGTTTTTCCTTTACAGAGCTTCATACAAACATTTTCTTTGCCTTTGATATACTTGAATTAACATCTGCCAAACTTATATTTGAGTTTTGTGCTGTCTTGGTGAAATTCAGTCAAACCTACTGGATTTCTTTTGGTTTCACATTAAGCCATGAAAAACTACCACTTCAATTACATTTAAATGCAGGATCATAAACTTGTCCAGGTTGCTTAACAGGTTTGTGGGAGAATACGGTGTTGAAACAAGCCTAGATTTAAAATTGTCCAGAATGAGTTAAAAGGGGAAAGGAAGAGCATTTAACCAATGCATACTATGTGAAATTGTTGGTATGAGAAAAAACACCAAATTGACTTGAAGTAACAGTGTACGTTGGATATGACTAAATAGCTTGTGATTAAAGGTTCTGTAGACTCTTGGTATAGTTACAGAATTGCTTTAACTAAAGTAAAGCCATATGAAGGAGAAACAATGATTCTCTGACAATGAATTGATAATTTCCTAACAATTAAAACAAACAGAAAATGGTCATTTTATAACATCTAAATATTCTTGTGGAACTGCATTGATTTTACTGATTTTTTTAAAAATAGAGAATCATCAAAACATATATTTTTTTGATTTAGGGAGCACCATTGTTTGACCAGTTCTATTCATGGGTAAAGCTCCAAATAAATAATGACTTAAAGACTGGACCTTCCTCATCTATGGTTGTAAAAAAACACCATCTCTTTGCACCTGTTGGTTTGCACAGTATGCAGTGCATATGATGCCAGTACAACCAGATACCTGAATAAATGGCACTTAATGTGAAAACTGAGCTGTGATTCATAGATAGAGTCACAGTCAGAAGGCACCTCAGTGGGCCTTCTAGTCTGAGCCCCTGCCCATGGCAGGCAAGAAAAGAGTCACCAACTCTGGGGTCATGTGATCCCAGCCAGGTTGAAGACCCCCAAGGATGGGATGAGCATCACCTCCCTTGGGAGCCCATTTCAGATTCTGGCAATCCTGACCGTGAAGAACTTTCTCCCAATGTCCAGCCTAAATCTTTTCTCTAATAGCTTATAGCCATTATTCCTTTGTCATTCCAGGGGGTGCCCTGGTGAATGGATCATTGCCTTCTTCATGTTGCTCTCCCCTTATACATTTGTATGTCGCCACAAGGTCCCCTCTCAGTCTTCTCTTGGAGAGGCTGAAGAGCTTAAGGTCCCTTAGCCTTTCCTCATAGGGCCTTCCCTGCAGGCCTCTAATCAGGCGAGTGGCTCTTCTTTGGACCCTCTCCAGGTTGTCTGCATCCTGCTTGAACTGCGGCATCCAGAACTGTACACAGTACTCCAGCTGCAGTCTGACCAGTGCCACAGAGGGGGAGAATCAGTTCCCTGGACCTGGTTGTGAAGCACCTACAGAGGCACGACAAGGTGCGATTGGCTCTGTCAGCAGCTTCATCATATTGGCTACTCTTGTTCATCCTATAGTCAACAATGACTCCAACATCTTTTTCTGCCTCAGTGGAGCTGAGAATGTTACCCCCCAGCCTGTAGGTATGATGGCAGTTCTTTCTCCCTATATGCAGCACCTTGCACTTGTCCTTATTGAATTGCATCCTGTTGCTCTCTGCCCACTTCCCGAGCCTGTCTAGGTCATCCTGGATCTGGTTCCTCTTCTCCCAGGTGTTGACTGCACCCCATAATTTTGTGTCATCCGTGAATTTGGACAGGGTGCTTCCCACCCCCTCATCCAGATCACTGATGAAGATGTTGAACAGCACTAGTCCCAGAACTGAGCCCTGAGGGACTCCACTGCACACATCTTCCAGGTTGACACTGACCCATCCACTACCACCCTCTGAGTGCAACCCTTGAGCCAATTTGCTACCCAGTCTACTGTGTAATCATCCAAGGCAAATCCCCTCAGTTTATTTAGAAGGATGTTATGGGATACCTTGTGAAAGGCCTTCTTGAAGTCCAGATAGATAACATCCACCTCAACTTCTGCATCTAAACAATTGGTGGCCTTGTCATAAAAGGAAACTAGGTTAGTTAGGCATGACATGCCTGCTATAAACCCATGTTGGTTACCCCTCCACATCACATTAGCCAGCAGGCTCCCACAGATATGCTCCTTGATAATATTTTCTAGCATTTTCCCAGGGATAGAGGTAAGGTTGACTGGTCTATAGTTCCCCGGGTCCTCCTTCCTCCCCTTCTTAAAGATTGGGATGATGTTAGCCCTCTTCCAATCCTTCAGAACTGGATCTGAGCACCACGATTGCTCGTATATCCTTGCCAGTCGATCAGCTATGACCCCTGCTAATTCCTTCAGTACCCATGGTTAGAGTACCTCCAGTCCTGGTGATTTCAATATATCTAGTCCCTCCAAGCATCTTTTTACTGTTTCGGCACTGACTGTTGGTCGGTTGATGTTCCCTTTGTTGGTGTCTGTGATGTATGTTGAGGGTTTGTCTAGATTCCCATTTAAGAAGACAGAGGCAAAAAGTTCATTGAAAAGCTCTGCCTTGTCCCTGCTATCTGTCACTAAGCACCCCTACTCATCCTGTATGTGTCCTATGCTACCCTGTACCCTCTTTTTGCTCCCAAAGTACCTAAAGAAGGACTTTTTATTATTCTTAATCCTTGATGCTAGCCTGAGTTCTAGAATTGCCCTGGCCTTCCTGACTGACTCCTTGCAGATGTGGGCCCAAGAAGTATATTCTTCCAAGAAGCTAGCTACCCCCTACTTCCATTTCCTGTATGCTTCTTCTTTTGACCTTAAGGTATCTTGGATGCCCCTGGTTAGCCAAAGGGGCTTCCCGGCCCCCACACCCCCTTTCCTCTACCATGGAAATGTGATGTGTAAGCCATTTCTTAAGGCAATCAACTGAACTGTTTATTGTAACTTGGAGGGCATACATGATAACATATTGGGTCAAGGAGAAGAAGAATATGTACTTCATGAATATCTGTTTTGTAAACCCTAGATTTCCATATACATATTGGATATATCTCAGCCTGTTAACTTCAGAATTTTGCTAGTTTGGACACGGCCCAAGCACACACTTACTTAATGGAGTAAGGCTATATTTCAAAGCTACAGTGTCATCGAAGAGTTGTTTATTTCACTTGAACTGATATAAAATATCTCCAATGTCATCAGAGGTATAAAATACAGTTGCAATGTCAAGTTTTAAAAAGATACACAGGGACATCTTTTATTCTTGAAAATTGACATTTTGGATGCTATCACTTTAAAAATCTAGAGAATTTCCAGTCTGCCTAGCATTAATCTTGATGGTGCTCATAATGATGATATCTTCAGCTTTATTTTATTTTAATAATGCTCAAACAGGTGTTCAGTCTGAGTCTGTCATCCCTACTTATATGGAGTATCTTACTTCACAGCAGGACCTAACACTCTAAACTGTGAAATGTATAGTTTCATAATCATTGAAGAAATATACAGTTAGTACTCTGGTCCCTGCATGCTCCTTGTGGAAGGAGGTATTAATCTGCTTTTGCCCATACTGATAACATGTAGCTCCCTTCCAGCAACTACAGTGGCTCAGACAGGCTGGCATATTAACTCTGAACATTCACAAACTATAAAGCTCCGGGAGGCACCTATCCAACCATTGAAAACTTATGTAAAACAGGCCAGAAGATTTCCAATAACTTACGCTTTTTTTACCTAGACAGGAAGAAGGCTTAAATCTATTCAGTGACCATTTGTTGCTCCTTTCCACCCATTCTTTACCCACCATATGCCGCATTTCATGGGAAAATAACAGGTAGAGGATTCCTCATATGTTTCTGTGCTGCTATTAGAGTTTCAGAGAGGCTGCATAGGTTATGAAACGATCTATCTGTTTGAAATGAATAGGATTATTCACATAATAAGATATCACTCCAAGTGAATAGTAGTGATGGAGATGTCCAAAACCATAGGATATGCCCAGGCACATACTATAGAAATACTGTGGGTAGAATCCTATTTCCATTTATATGTCCACATGGCAGTTAGCCAGCCATGTCATTGTTGTTTTCAGCACTTATGTAGTTTATGATCCTGTTCTATGGGTAGTGGGGTCACGCAGGTGTCCCCGTGGCTATTGAGCAAGTGTATCTTAGCCAATTAATATTAAATGCAAGGCTCAGCTTCTAGACGAGGGCTGGAGAGGTGATTCTGATTGGGTAATGCCTAATCTGCAGTATGGTCTTAGTACGGTGTTCTAGAAGCAGCAGAAATTAAATCTCCTTTCAAGTGGGGAGATCACTGGGTAACTTCTCCTAGTGGGAATATAATACTAAATGGAAACAATGTTATAAAGCTATGTGTTGATTTTATGCCTATTTATGAAGAACACAAGAAAAAATGTTACCAAGGCATCTTGATGACATCATTGACAACATAAATTTAGTTCTCATTGGTGTTATAATATTATTAATAATTTTTGGTATATTTTAGGTTTATACTGAGCACACTGTAGCATGTTGGATTTACTTCCCTTTCTTTTCATGTGTGGGCAGGCTCTAGATACAAAGCTGTAGTTGTATTATGGACAAGTTAAAACAGGTTTCTTTTTTATTTCCACTGAAATTGTGAAAAAAACTAGGATCCTGAAAACACTTGTGCTTGTACTTAACTTTACACCTGTTAGTAATCTACTGGATGCTGAGCTGCATGTATGGAATTGCAGGTGCAAAGGATGATAAAAGCCAGCTGCTTTCTAAATTTGTAGTTTTGTAAAGCACATTTTCAAGTCACCTAAAACTGAATCTGGTTCTTTGAGAATCACGTAGGCATTCTATCTACCAACATCAATATGCCTTGAGAAGAGATGTGTAATGTTTTCATATGGGATATGAAATTTCTCTCATACATGAGATATGATCTAATAATTAATGAATGCCAGAAGACAAGCTAGGAAGCTTAAAGTCTTACATTTTTTTTGTCTGAGTTATTCTTTCTTTTTGCTCCCTATCAGTTTCCAACTTTGAAGTGGAACTGGGGTTTATAATTAAGAAGACATTTAAAGACCAGAACTGAATCATTCTTGTAAGCACCTAAATGGAACTCAGGTGGAATTCAGCCAGCTATTTTATCAAATGGGATTCAGATCAATTCTGCTGTAGTGACCAGAAAACTGCTTAGGTATCTAGAATCATTATTTCAATCTGAAAACTTTAGTGTCTTGATTTCAGTCTGAAAACTTTCCCAAGTATACAGAGTTTGTTTTTCAAGCATGCTGAAAAGATCAGATAAAACATCTAGACATCTAACCCCACTATAATCCAAATTTTAGTTGGGAAGATTTAATGTCTCCCTAAATCCTTGCACTATCAGGTGTCCAAAAAGCATGCTTAATTCCTGTCTAACACCAATGGAATTAAGTTCATCTCCAAGTGTGGCACTGGTGGCTATTGTGGCACATAGCCTAGTGGTTAGATCACTCTCACAGAAAGGGGGAGACCTATGTTCTTGACCCTCTTTCATCAGAAGGTGCTCAAACCCCCATCACTTCAATTTCATGAGAGAGCCCTAAGACAGCAGGCTGTTGACTGGACTAGGTGAGATCTTCCTTCGCCTGGAGCTCAGTGATAAAATGACTCCTTTGGCAGTTCTCAGGGCTTTTAGATTTTCAGTGGTATAAAAAGAACAGCAACAAATACTGAAATCAAGAAAACTGCTTGTGGAATAAATACTTCCCGGTAAGAATAAGGTTATTTGAAAATAACCTATCTGAAAATAATCATGTTACCAATTAGATTAGGTCAAGCTTAGAGAATTTTGTGATCCAGGTACCTCTCAGATAAATTTGGAGGATTTTCAGATTCACAAAATGTATCTGTAAGTGTGCTTATAGGTTCTGAGGCAGATTGCCAAAGCTATGGATATCTGTAGATACAGAGAGCATGTGGTGGGATTTTCAAAAGCACAAAAAGTAGATTAGAAATTTATCTTCCATTGGTTGTATTGAAAATTAAGAAGTTGGGGGCATAAAACACATATTAGAGGACCCATATGTAGTGGATAATAAGTGTACATGCATATATTATTTCATTAGAATTAATCTCTCTGGGTGTGTTTACACATTCATTAATGCGCTATAATTATGGCATGTTTAGTACTTGGTTAACCAAGTGCTAAATCAATGTGCAATAACTTGTGCTACTGTGCAATAGCACTGGTGCATGGGTTTTTAGTTATGCTTATTGTGCAGTAGCCTAACACTACTGCACAGTAGCATATTAGCATAGTATTTGCTTGGCATGCTACTGTGTGGTTTTATTAGGCTACTGCACAGTTAGTGTCTTGTGTAGATGTGCCCTCTGTGTCCTAATCTTGCAGCTTCTTTTCCTCCATCATCTTTTTTACCCAAGTTTTTCCTTAGATTTCAGTTCTCCTGTTTCTTTTTGGTTCCTTTTACTCAAACTTTTCTGCAAATTTAGGACTCAGTCTGCAAATAGACGTGTTTAGGTATGTTTACTCAACTATGAGCGATAGCTATAAGGCTGTCTGTAAGTCCATACTCTGACCATTTACTTGAAAATGGTCCATTTACTCTATGTCACTCTTTTTCACTCTGTGGTCTGTGGACCCCTGGGGGTTTGCAGACTATGTCTAAGGGGCCCATGAAAAATTACTATGATCAACCAAAAGCATGTGAATACCCACATGTACAATTCAAAGGGGTCCACACATCTATTGTAGATACACCAGTAGTTCCAGTGAGGTCATTAGGACTATGTATGGTTAAAGTTACTCCTTTGTATAAGTGTTTACATAATTGGTTGCCTGATCACATTCTAGTCTGAGCCAAAAATGTGAACACGTAAGAATGAAGTGCATTTGAAATTAGTCTAAGCAAATTTGATTTTTCATAGGCTTGTATATTTCAAGATATGCCCATGTGAGTTGTGAGTTGCTACAATGTGATCAAAAGTTTATAAGCCTCATAAAACTACAAGCAACATATGTATGATTCAGGGAATTCAGGATCTAAACATGTAAATAAATTTATATAAGTACATCGTAGTCCTAAACTCAACAAATAAAAATTAACAACAAAAATATCAGACAAAATAAAGTTGATTTTGTGGCATGTTTTCCTTCAATGTGATTTCACTTTTATAGTTCCTTATGCCCAGTTTAATTATTTTCACTTGAAAAAGATTGGACTAATTACAGATTTAGACTTAAGGAATTATTAATCTTTCACCGCAAAACACTCCAAAGCCTACCTTTCATGTATATTCAAAGGTAAACAAAATGTTTTCTTTATCATTTGTAGGCAGAATGGCCATTAAGCTTTTTTCAATTGTGATAATATATAGGTGTTGCAGTTTTACTAATTATCAGCTACTGTATTTACTTAAATATAAAATGGCCTTGAATATATCATACAAAACCACAGTAATTAGATTCTACTTGTAGAAAATGTATAAATTTGTTATAATTTTCCAGTAATAGAATCTAATTTTTTGAGGCTTGCATTGATTTTGTCTCCCTCCCACTGCTACAGCAGGGAGAATAGATCTGGGGAGGAGAAGTGGGGCGGGGGTCAGTTTACCTTGCATTCTGCCCTTGCAACTTCTTTCCCCTGTGGTCCTTTCTCTCGCTTCTTACTGTCAGACCCTGCTCTCCCTGGGCATGTCTAAAAGTTCATCAATGCACAGTGCCTATTGCACATTACATTTAGTACTTGCAAAAGGAAGTACTAAATAAATGCACAGTAGGGCAGTCTACTGTGCATTAGCATGATCGCATACTTTTGTGATGGTTAATGTACAATAGGCTAATACTGAACATTAGCCTAATAGTATGATTTTTGTAGTGACACCGTAATGTCCAGTCAATCAGGCTGCTGCACATTAAGCATCTCATGTAGATGCACCACTTGAGAACATGGTAGTGAGGGGAAACTTTGAAAATACTAACCTTGAAATAAACGTATATGTAGTAATTTGCCTGAAGGCAAATCACTACAGGTACCCATAGACTTAGTTCATCCAGAATTGATGCATTTAACCATTTTAGAAACTGCTCCAATTTTTAGCACAGATACTCAATACATGCACCTTTAAGCAACAGTCTTGTTTATATATCATGCAAACTATGCATAATATTAGTCTAAAGCCAAAAAGCTCATGATTTACCATACAGTTAATTGATCTGGGCTCCAGTAGAGCCAAAAGTTTTTCAAGCGACGGTGACCCCACATCTCAGCACTACTCAGTATGTTTGTATACTCCAGATGCCACCCTTCCACCCCCACCCCTGGAGCCATGTGCTAATTAGGTCCCCATTCATCTCTGGAACTGGGTGTTTTTATCACAAGTCCTGGGATTCTCTAAAAATTAATATGCAGATCAGTGCAGGGCAACCTGATCCAGCTTCACCTCATGGAGGGTAGGGCCACACTTATCATATGTGACAGGCTGAGAGAGGGAGTAACAGAGGGCTAAACTGTTTGGGGCCCTGTTTGGTGATATATGTCAGACATTTACGGCTGGTGAAGAAACAGGAATCATTGGAAATGGCAAAGAAAGGCTCATTTCAGCTGTGGGAGTGAAGCAGAAGTAAAAATAGATGCAATGTAGTGGCTCACCATGACTGGAAAAAAAGTTAGCTCTGAGGGAGACTGCACAATGGGCACTACCATATATCTTATTCAGGTGGTTGTCAGTAATGTGATGTATGGGCCATACATATACTTTCAGGGATCATTTGTATAGTCGGTGACTAGAGAAGTGTGCCTTACCTGGCAGGGGAAATACTGTGACCACTAAGGTGGTTTTCTTAGTTTCTGGGGATAATCCCTTTTCTGGCACAGGGTAGTACCTGCAGAGGTAATGTACAGTTAACCTCCCACATTCATTTCCTGTGGGCAGATCTTGGCTTTACACCCACTGTATGAAAATGAGAGATTCCTTCCTAACTTGCTTCTGTGGCCACATGGCTAAGGGTAAGCAAAACTTGGGGGCACCCGAACTCCAAGTCTCTGGGCTTGAGCTTCCATGTAGGATGCCTGCCAAATGATCTGGAAGCATCTGAAGCCCAGGTGGAGGTAGAGGATGTTTGCTGGTGGTAGGGCCACATATGAATTTTGAATGACTCACGGATTTGGAATTGATTTGGCTGATTTGACTTGGAACATGAAAAATTTTACTTAATTAAAAAAAAAGAGATGCATGGGCCATGTGTTTTATAGTCATGCTCAGTGCTGACTGTATTAAATCAACTTCATAGCATTTGGCAGCAGTTTAATGATAGACAGTATATTTAATGAGGTCTCCTTGTCAGCAAATGTAAGACAAGGGGATTCCCTGTCCCATCCCTTCCCTGCCCCCCATCCCCATCCCTCCCAATGCTGATTGGGGGAAACAAATCTCATCTTGTCTTGTAGTAAGTACTGTTTTATGGACATTTCTTTCTTGCTTTTCTTGTTTAAGACTCAGAGGGAAACATTCAAGACCAGTTGGTTGTCAACTTTTGAATATGTTATCACAGTATCATAGGATCATAGTATCTAGGGTCAGAAGGGCCTAGAGCAGGCCATCTAGTCTGACCCCCCGCCACTGGCAGGAATGAGTGCCAGGATCACAGGACCCCAGCCAAGTACCTATTTAATCTACTCTTAAAGATGCCCAATGTAGGAGCAAGAACAACTTCCCTAGGAAGCTGGTTCCACATCCTAGCCACCCTAACTGTGAAGTAGTGTTTCCTAATGTCCAACCTAAACC
>JAGPOW010000261.1:216825979-216841173 GCA_030014935.1 Caiman crocodilus | reverse complement strand
ACCCATCCACCACCACTCTCTGGGAGCGCCCCGTCAGCCAGTTTCTGATCCACTCAACCGTGTAGGGGTCAATGCCACAGCTCCCCATCTTTTTAATGAATGTTATAAAGTAGTGCTGAGAGTTGAATGAAGGCATTAGTTCCTGCAATGAAAATATCCCTTTAGATGAATTGATAAGGGTTGTAATTATTTTTAGAAGCCTATATGAAGTCTACTGTGTACATATTTTTTCACAAATAAAGTGAACATAAAACCAGAGAGACAAAAATGGAAAATTATGCATTTAAACTGTTTTTAGAATAGTTGTAATATAATTCCCAGTTCTGAATTGATTTGATCTCCTTATCATGGGGAGAAATTGGACTCTGAGATATTATCAACAGCCTCTAACACCAATCTGATTATTGTCATAATCCTGACAGTGATTGATTCCGAGTAATTATCTTAGAAGCAGAATTAGATTAAAAAACAATATTCCAGATTATAGAAGACTCCAGTCCATTCTTGTAATTAGTTCCTTCTTAGAACGTATGATGCTATCACATTTGAATAATTTAGAATGAATTATTCACAAGCATACTGTTTGACTTTGACTGTGCTTTGGTAGGAAAATAGATAAACAACAGACAAAAATATTTTAAGAGGCATTAAACTCAGATTAGAAGCCTCATTGCTATAAAATTTACCTTGCTGATGTTTACTCTGCCATACAGCCACTAAAATAATATCCAGGGAACAGTTATTCCAACTAATAATTAATAATAATATATAGAAATTCATGATGGGATAATTACTGTTGGAGTCCTTATCACCAAAAATAGATAATATGAATTAGATTTTCACAATTGGCACCTGAAACATGAGCCTATGGAATACAGGTCATTTATAGGATAGTTTGGCATAACTTGAATCATAAAAGAACAGGTTTATTCTAGGAGTTGGTGAATAGTAATGAAAGCAAGGGCTGCCAGTATACCATACTAACCAAACCATATCCAAAATGGTATCCATTATTAAACTATATCGTATAATAACAACATCATCATCAACAACAACAATAACTACTATATTGCTTATTAAGATAAAACCAAGAGAGCAATCCAGAAGAGGTCTCATTGCACCAAGCACTTCAAAAAACACAGGGTAGTAGATAGTCTCTGCCTTAAAAACATATGCCAGGGCATATCATATATTTTGGAATAGGAGTACTTGGGATTTGAGATGAGCAGTTTGCTTAGTAAGAGAGCCTGCTCATAGTCTTACCATTGAGTTGTTAGGAAAGTGATGGGGACTTTGGTGTTAGGAAGGAAAAGAGAAAGAACTCCAGGTACAGGATCAGTCAAGTAATTACACTTGGTGGAATTATTTTTTCCCAGTTCCTTAGGTTCCCAGCTTTGACCATGAACATAAACTGTTTCCTCATCTCTTACCTCTTCCTGCTCCCTCCCTTCCCCCAAAACACAAGATAAAGGGAGCTGGGCAGTACAGTACATGATAAAAGGAGTTGAGACAGGAAAAAAAAAGGCCTTGATGGGATGGAAAAGATCTGGTTAGGCTAAAAGGAAACTGGATATAGATAAGGCAAGCAAAAGAGAAGAGAGCTATGTTGCAAATTAAATTACATACACATGTGGTTTAGCTTGCAACATAGCAAACCCATTTAAATTGTAACCCCCCCTGCACTTGTACAGCATGATGCAATTAAACTGCAAAAACAGCCAATTTTTGTCATGTATACAAGTGTCCACCAAATGCACGAAGCTTTGGCTTTACCCCCTTAGGCATGCCAGCCATTTGGGGTGGAGTAGGCCTGCAAGAAATTACTAGCACTTCCCTGGAGCAAGGAGAGAGTAAGGAAAGAATTAGCTCAAGGAAGGGCACCTTTGAATCTCTGTGGTTCCAGCTCTGCTGGGCAAGTTCATTTTTGTTTAGGCCTGTGCATCATCGCTTGCTCAGGCCTGCTCTGAGAGTCACAAATTAACCTCAGATTGATTGTTTCTTATATTCACAGCCCAGTTGTGACATCCAAAGAAGAATGCTTTTACACTGTATCTTCAGAGAGATGACAGACATCAACTTGACTGCATGTAATCAGGAGAGGGAGGCTATTCAGATTTTAAGTTTTTGTAAGGGAATTACAACTTACTAGTATGCAAGTGTATGGCAGCTTTTATCATTTTTCCATTTTAAAATTTTAACAAATAGGAGGCTCTCTTTACATCATTAAAGCAAACAAACACAGTCCCTAGCTATTGAAGACTCCTTTTTACTCTCCTAAATTGAATGGAAATGGTTTTTCCCTTTTAGAATTGCAGAATCCTGGATAAAAGTGTAAGCCTGATCAGGATATTTATTTTTATTGCATAACAAATTGAACACCTGTTCCAAGAGCCAGTCTTTTTACCCTTGAATATTGCTGAGAACCTTGGAATGGCATTGAGAAAATTCCTTGATTTTAAAACAATATATATTACCTTGATTTTTGCACAGGAGGACAGAAGACATTACTTTTTTTAAAGTTGATTGACTTTTTTTCCTGCATCTATTGCCCACAACAAAATATGCCCTCAGACCAATAATGTCACTAATACAATGTGTTAATACCTAAATCTTTTATCCCTTTACAGAATAGTTTTCTCATTTTCATTATCTCATCTTCAGTACAACTGAACCTAATTCACTACCTCTGAAAGGATTTATTTTCTGTCAGGATTAAAGCTGGAACATTTGAAAGATTTTCCTTTTAAAAACAAAGGATGTACAAATTCTAGCCATTTAAATGAAGATAACGGTTGTTTCTATTATGTCATGTTCACAAATGTACAATGTAGAAACACACTTCTTTCCTCTAGTCTCAAAGGCAGACTCATAACAGAGAACTTACAAAGAAAGAACTCTCTGTGTGCATCACAATTCCTTTCTTGCTGAAGCCATTTCTAATTTACTTAGGTTACACATCCATCCTCATTACTTATTGCTCTTTATGGGCAGGCTATCCTGATCAATCAAACATCGTAGACCTTACACAGGTTAAAAAACAACTTAGCTTTGTTCCTTTAGACCTTTCTACATGGCTTCTTGCCCCTTCTTCCAATTCGTACCCTTTTTTTTTTTCAATGTTTAAAGACTCCATATTTAATTTCCTCTGTGTTCATTTATGTCAACATATTTTATTTTTAAATAATACAATTCAGCTACATGATTAGGGAGAGATACTGTATAGGATACAATGCTGATTGCTTACTGTGCTGGTCTAACCAAATTCCCTTTATGTGAAAAGATTTAAAAAACAAATACTTTATAAATCTGCTATTAAATAGCCATAATAATCTGTGCTTGCTGACATCTTTAATTTTTTCCCATGTAGAATTCAAAATCTTTCTAGATAGGACATTTCCAAGTACAGTGTTTTGAAACAAAATATTATAAATAAAGGAGAAATATTTAAGAATATAACTGAATACTTGTTGAATAAAGAGACCAATTGCTAAGTTACATTCAGTGAAGTGTTCATCATGCTCTGACTTATGAGCATGTGCTTAAGTACACTGAATTAAAAAAACCCTATTCAGGAAAGCAGCTAGCACTTAAATCTCAAAGCCACTGGAAATAAACATATGTTAAAAGGCGAGCATATGACATCCTGAACTATGCTTTCCTGAAATGAGCTTTCTGTTTCAAGGTACTGTAAAATCTCATTAATTTTCCCATATCCATTATTACCATTTATTTTCAGTTCCATAAATTGTATACTGAGAGAAGGTACTTCAATTTAACAAGAGTTAAATCGAAGGCAGGACAATCAAATAGGTGCCCAACACCAGCATTACACTAGTAGCAAGATTATTCATAGGATCATAGGAAAGTAGAACTGGAAGGAACCTTACAAGGTCTTCCAGTCCAGCCCTTTGCTCGAGGCCAGATCATCCCTGACTAAACTATTTTTTATTTTTAATTCAATATCTGGTTGAAATGAATTCCAAAGCTATTTTTGCCATAGCTTTATTTTCCCTGAATTAAGGCAAACTCCTTGATATGCCTTTCTCATTGGTTTTTAATGGGAGAGTTCTCACTTTGGATATCTGAGAAATTATCTTTCTTTTCCTTTCTTTTCTTTTCTTTTTGAGCACTTCAGTAAAAAATGGCTTTCAGTTGTGATATCTAATCTGTTGCATTGGCTGTGAAATCTAACTGGGCTTCTGATGTAGCTTGCATCTTCCCTGGTGTAGGCCATTTGCAAGGGTCACTATAGGTACCTGTCTCTATGGAACCTACTAGTTCCTATACCCTCCAGCCTGTCCCATATCCAATAGTTTTTCCTACCATACCTTGATGTTGAAATTAGTGTGGGAGACTATATTGAGGGAAAGGCATGCTTTTGCATAGAGATGGTACCTGTCTGATGTGAAGCTCCTCTCTTGATCTTGTCCAAATTTTACTCTCACCAAGCCTCCTAGCTCAGGGCTCACTGTTCAGGGCAGCAAGCTCCCAACTCAAATCTGGTCACTTCTCATGACTTCAGGTTCCAGCATCTGCAATATCCTGTACATAGGCAGCTGGAGACTCCCTGCTACCTCCTGTGTTACAGTTCAGTCAAGTTCAACTTCCTGCAACAGCAAAACATACTCTAGTCACATCCATGACCACAAGATCCACAAAGTGCACTCTCAAGTTTGGGGTGCCCCCTTCAGTCACCCCCTTTTCTGTGACTTCTTTTACTCCTACATCTAGACTTGGAGGCCATCTTGTTCCAGGTCCCCGCTGCCAGTGGTTTTGGCCCTCAGGTCACCACCAGGGAACAGGCAGAGGGAGAGAGAATCAAGATGAAGTGGAAAGAGGTGAGGGGAAAGGGGCAAGAGACCTCTACCAGGGGAAAGAAACATCAGTAAACACACAGCAAGGTAGAGAGGAAAAAGTGTAGAAAGGGGGTAGGCGGTGAAGAAGAGGGATGGACCATGGGTGCCTTGTCTCACTTCCTCTTCTAGTAATAGGGCAGGGAGCCCATTACACCTGGTTTCCACTTCTAATTTTATAGACATTAGGGCTGGAAAGGACGTTGGAAAATCATTGAGTCCAGCTCCCTGCCTGAGGGGCAGGAAGTCAGCTGCGGTCATAGGATCCCATAAGCATCCCAATTTCTCTTGAAGGCATTCAATGTAGGTGATTGAACCACCTCTGATGGCAGGCTACTCCAGACCTTGGGGGCTCGGACAGTGAAGAAATTCTTCCTTATGTCTTGAAATGGTCTTGCAGTAGTTTATAACCCTTCAACCTCACCATTCCTTTGGGTGCTCTGGTGAACAATCATTCCCACAGATCCTGGTAAACACCCCTGATAAACTTATAGGTGGCCATCAGATTGCCCCTGAGCCTGCACTTTTCCAGGCTGAAGAGTCCCATAGCTCTCAGCCTGTTGTCGTAAGGTCTGTTTTCCTGACCTCTGATCATCTGTGTGGCTCTTCTCTGGACACTCTCAAGCTTTTCCACATCCTTTTTTATTGTGGAGCCCAAAACTGGATGCAGTACTCCAGCTGTGGCCTCACCAAAGCTGAGTACAACAGGAGAATGATGTCCTGGGATTTGCTTGAAAAGCATCTATGCATACAAGCCAGCATTTTGCTCACTTTACTAGCTGCAGCATCACATTGAAGGCTCAGGTTCATCTTGTGGTCAATCATGACCCCCATGTCCCTTTCATCTGTAGTGCTAACCACTGCCGAGCTCATAAAGATGCTGCAGGTTTTTCCTCCCAAGGTAAGGAACTTTGCATTTTTTGGTGTTAAACACCATCAGGTTCTCATGCACCCATTTTCTGAGCCTTTCAAGGTCAGCCTGGATCGCCCTCCTGTCCTCAGGTGTGGATGCTTTACCCCAGAGTTTGGTATCATTGGTGAACTTGGCCAGTCCACTTCTGACTCCAATGTCCACATCATTAATGAAGATGTTGAACAATATAGGTCCAAGGACAGAGCCTTGGGGGACCCTACTGGTCACAGGGCATCACGACGATTGACTTCCATCAATCACCACCCTCTGGATCCAACCATGGAGCCAATTCCCCAGCCCGCGGATCGTGGTGGACCCGAGGCCACAGTTGGCCAGTTTTGCCAAAGAGGTGATCATGGGGTACCAGATTGAAGGCTTTTTTAAAGTCAAGATATACAATATCCCTTGTCCAGGTGATAGGTCAACTGGTTGTAAAAGGAAATAAGATTGGTCAAGCAAGACCTACCTGCAACAAACCCATGCTGGCTATCCCTCAGGTTGTTGTCATCAGCCAGTTTGTTGAGAACGGCCTCTTTAATAATCTTTTCTAAGACCTTCCTTGGGATAGAGGTCTGGCTGATGGGCCTGTAGTTAGCCAGATCCACTTTCCTCCCTTTCTTGAAGATAGGCATCACATTGGCCTTCTTCCAATCTTCAGGCACTTCACCAGAGTGTCTGGAGTTCTTGAAGATCCATGCCAGGGGCTGAGCTATGATGCTAGTCAGCTCCTTGTGTACCCTGGGGTATAGATTGTCAGTGCCAGCTGACTTGGTGTCCAGCCTCTCAAGGTGTTCCTTCCCGAGGTCAACATTGATGAAGAGCAGGGAATCTCCCTCACCTAGGCCTCCCTGTCCTGTAATGGGCAGGGGCATCCCATGGGATTGATGAAAGTTGGACGCAAAGAACCCATTTAATAGTGTAACCCTGGGCGTGACACTATATGCGCCCTCACCTGAATAATGGGATCCTGGGGTACCCGGTAGCCAGTAGCCCTGCCCAGCTCCCCTGGGAAGCTGCTGCAGTGTCCCCGAGTGGATAACCTCCCCTTACAATCAAGCACCCTCTCAGACAATTCGCAAACTATTTACAAGATTTAATTATTTACAACATAACAAATAGTTATTAAATAAGCACATGGATATACTGACTAATATACCCTCAAGAACTCATTTATACAGTCTCTCACTTGCACACAGAGTACTGGGGATCCTGTGTGCACTGCCCCTGGTGGGGTATCTCAGGGAGCAGGACTGTCTGTGTCCCTGCTCGTGGTCTGTGGATGCTCCCTGGTGCTGGTGTCTGCCTCCATGCTCCTGGAGTCTCTGGGCAGCAACTAGTGACTCCTCTTCTACAGACCCTGTAAGACAGCCTCCCCCTGCCTTTGACCCCCTTCCCCAGCTCTGCTGTGAACAGTATCTGGGCTGCAGGCTGTAGCAACCCTCCTGTCTCACACAGTTCAAAGCCCCAGCAAATGCAGCCCTTCCCTGGGATCTGCCTGCTGCCGGGACCCCTCACCCATCAGGGAAACTAGGGCAGACTCCGGCAGTCCCCCTGGCTCTGCTGTGCTCACCCAGCCACACCAGCTGCAGTCAGGTCTCTCCAGGCTTGGATTCTCCACACAAGCAGTCCCTGCCTGATCCTGCCTCGGCAGCCTTCTGGGGCTGGAGAGAAGAACTGGATACTACATCACACTGGAGACTGTGTCACTCCCTTGCAGCTTCTCTGCTGCTGCTTCTGCAGAGTTCTCTCTGGGGCTGTCCGAGGCACCACTGTGCTGAGACTCTGAATCTGGTCTGCAGCCTGAACCTCAGCCCCTGTCTCTCTCTTGTTCCCCCCATGGGAAAAACTGCTCCCCCTTTTATCCAAACCTCTCAGATAATCCCAGCTCAGGGCCCTTCCCGGGCTCTTGCTAATGGCTCTATTTCAAAACTTTGCTGGGATTATATCACCCCTCCCACTTCCAACAGGGCTACCTCCAAACAGCTTCACTTGCCCTCAGAGCCTACAGTGTCCCTTCCGGGACAAACTCTGCCTCTCTGCCAGGCAGCCCTTCCCATTCTTTTTGGGTGGGTCCATTTTTTAAAGGCTGCTGCAATAGGTTGCCTTTTTCCTGGGCATCAGATGTCAGTTGTCCCTTCTGGTTTAGCAGGGGTCCAATGCTGCCCTTGCTTTTCCTCTGGCTTCCCACATATCTAAAAAAGGACTTTTTATTGTCCTTGATACTTATATCTAATTGGAGTTGTTGCAGCCTTGACTTTCCTGGTTTGCTCCCTGCAGGACCAGATCAGCGTGGAATATTCCTCCCTGAAGGTGGATCCCATCCTCCATCCTTTGTAGGCCTTTCTTTTTAGCTGCAGAAGGTCTGCTAGTTCCCCGGAGAGGCGAGGGGGCTGCTGTGCTATTTTGCTGCCTTTCCTCTGAGATGGAATAGCCTTAGCTTGTGCATCAAGGATGCTCCTTAAGGAGCAACCACTCTTCCTGAACTCCCCTCCCATTGGGGAGGGGAGTGTGAGGTATCCGGCTCTATATTTGGTAAGGAGAAAGCATGACAAATGACACTACATTCTTCTACTGAAAATTCCCCAACTTCTGCAAATTTTTTACATTCCCAAGGCTTTATTCAAGAAACTTGATTTTCTGTCTCTCTGTCTCCATCTCTATACATACATCACACAGTCCTTTTCAACCTAGTATCTCACCATATGTCCAGAGTTTAAATATGGTAAGATCTACCTGATCAGTCCTTTCTGATTAGAGCTCCAACTATAAAAGATATTTCCCCTAGGATTCTGATTCAGCAAAACAATTAAGTACCTATTTTAATGTGCTTGCAGCCTTTATGCACATGCTTAAGTCTCATTGTGTTGAATGGGATTTACATATATGCTCAGAGTTAAGCATATGCATGACTTCCAACAACAATGGGCCATGTGTGTTCTGGTTGTTCAAAAGGCTGTGTCTGTATGTAAATGACTAGTAAAGAGTTTCCCTTTGGAGAGAAACTGCTGTTTGAAAGCCGAAAGAACAGGCTCATGCACTAGAATTTATTCTTTCATTCTCCTTCTCTTAGATATACGGGGAATGCCAAGGAAGAAGCAGCACGACAGAGTTCAGAGGTTCTTAGTACTAATAGAGTTTGGCACTAGTTCTATTTCAGAAGTGTTCAATATGTAGCTCATAAGGGTCCCAGTAGTGCTGGGAATTCATGGGTGAGGCAGCCAGTAGTGGAGCTAACAACCAAAATCCAAGGCACACAGCCCACTGGAGATGTACATTGGCAGCAAGGGCTAAAAGATGGTTGTTGCTGCTGCCACATCCAAATCTGAGCCATAAGGAGCCCTGTGGTCTGGAACCATGCCAATGGTAAAAATGGCTAAATGCAAATTAGCTAGAATGTGTCCCTCTTAGAAAGAAAGGGCTTTGGTTCTGTAAGTAGAATATAAAATTATTCAGATATTCAGAGCATATTAGATAAGATGACCATATGACCCAGGTTGGCTGGGACAGTCACAGAATTTGATGGTCAGTCCTGGCAGGTTGGTAAAAACGAAAACAAGAGTCCTGGATCTGCAGAGGCATGGGGCACAGTCTAGTTGAGAGGTGGAATGGCATGGTGCACCAAACAGGCGGGTGGGGAAGCACCGCTGCTGCTGTGAAACAACTATGAAAATTCTGAGTGTGCTATTTACATTTACAGAAATGTAAAAAACTATTTACATAATTTTGTTGGCCAAATTCCAGAATGTAATGTTTTGTTTTGGGATTAATAAACATAAAAAAGCCCTAAATACTCCACTTTGTTTTCCAGCTCTCTTTTCTACTCTTAGACTACCATGCATATGTTCTGGTCCTAGAGTTTTAGCACTGTAAGAGTTTTAGACCTTTTAATAACCATTAACATTGTTATCTGGATACTTTCTAATTTCTACTCCTTTGTTCTGGCAAATCTAATTTCTAATGCAGGCAAATGTTCATTGATTTCATTTGTATTGGCTGTGCTTAAGTAATTGTAACATCTTTGCTGTTTTCTTATCCTGCAACACACTAATTCTTTTCTAATCACTCTTGAGAGAGTGACTTTTCCTCCTCTACCATTTGGCACAAGTGGACAGGATTTTCATTGTTTCTTTTTATCCTGGCAGAAAAATAGTTTTACCACTCTTTATTAGATGTCTATTTATAACAATCCTCATTATTTTGATCTGAAATATCCTGCTTTATTCAACCCTTATAGTGGGTTCAAGGACCTAACTCAAAGGCTGGGTACAGACATTCAAAAAGCCTTAGGCTCCTACATGCCTGCATGGGTGGGGGTTTGCTCCCACATGCCTCCCAGCATGCCAGAGATTGCTGAGGACAACTGAGTGGGGGCCACCTCTGACTGGCTGTCAGGCACATGCCTCCAACCCTCTGCTGTCACTGTAGACCCTACCCTATGCCTAGCCCTAGGCTTCCAGGAGAGCCCCAGAGCTGGTCACCATGGCACTTCCAGGCTGCCAGGCATGCGTGGTGACCTGCTCTGGAGATCTGTCTCTGTAGAAGGAGGGACTGGGTTCTGAGGGACCTGATCCTTCTTTTTATGGAGTGCTTCTGTCTCCACTCCCTGGCACAAATCTTCCAGGGTGTTTAGCACCACCCCCGACTTGCAAGATGCACTGGGTAGCCTGGGAGGCTCGCACTAGCCAGTGGGGACAGGAGCACTCCATAGAAGGAAGGATTAGGCCCCACAGAGCTTGGCATCTCCCTCCCCCACCTGCATCTGTGCTGGCTCAGGTCTGTGACAACCCAAAGCAGCGGAGCACCAGGCAAGTGCTAGCACATTTCCCTGTAAGAGGAGGCTGGGGTGGGGAAAGGCTCTGAGGATGCCAGAGGACAGTAACATAATATGAATTGATAGGGTATCTGGTATAGAAGTTTGATAGACTGGTCTAAACTAAACTGATTAATATCCACCAGGTCTCACCTAGAGTAGGTTCTGCCATTTTTAAACTGGTCTATGTAAACTGACCTTCTGTTTTGTTCCAGGTTTAGACTGGTTTTCGGTCATGTAGGCTTGTTTGTGCGGAATGCCTCTACCTGGGCAAAATTGCCATAATGCAAAAAATCTCTGCTATAAATGTAATTGTGCGTATGAGAGTTTTGCAAGAAAGAGAGAAAGAGAAAAGCTAGTTTGCAGAGTGGTAAGAAATATTTCAAAACTCTGTATAGGAAATAGGTTGTATACAAAACCAAAGAGATGGGTGGGGAAATCCATACCTTTCATTGTTATTGTTTAAGTTGGCTGCAGGCACAGAAAGACAGTTCCTTTACATGCAGTTAATATTTTCAAAGTTATTCTACAACTATGAGGAATACAAACAATTACAAAACATAAGCTTAAGGCATTTTTACATGTGGTGTCAACACAGTGCTGGGCACTTTTAATTAGTGAACTGCACTAATTAAAAGCACTCAGCACCATGTCAGGGGCACATATATCAGTGGTGCAGTGTGACTCCACGCTGAGAAAATGGTGGTCGTGAGCTTTGTACTAAAGCACATTGAATGTGTTTTATTTCAACGTGCACTGCTGCCATTTTCTCAGTGTGGAGTCATGCTACGGCACTGATACACGTGATGTGTGATGCTGCCACAGTGGATTTCCAGGACATTGGAGCGGCTTCCCATGTGTGGTTTCAGGACCACAGCTGAATTTCATGGTAAATTCTGTAACTTAAGCCAAGCAAATGATGCTGGTTTCTAGGCACTTTTAGTTTTATACTATTAAGTCATTGAGTTGAATCTTGCCATGACCAATTGTGAACAAAAGCCATCTGAAATCATTTGATGTCTAAGTGAAAGGAATCAATATCTTCTGTTCCAGTGTACTTATATTCACTTCAGAGAAACAGCTATTGAAACTGATACTACATGCACCCTTGTTGGGCTTCATAGCAAAAAGTTTGAGAATCCAATTGACAGGAAGCATGAATTATCACAGGTAAAAATGGAGTATCTTATAAAAATTGAAGTATATTGGTGAAAATGTTGTATTGTTCATGTAGAGGTGGTCCTATATATGTTCTAGATCTGTGCAAATTCAGGATTCAAAATACTCATAAATGTAAATAATTCCTGTCACTTATCTGATTTACATGGCTATTTATATATGCTGTGGTCTTAAAGATTCCTTTACTTTAAGGTCTCTTGCATGAAATGCATTTGGACTAGACTATGGAATAGGCCTGCATTTGTGGAAGCTTAGATAGACTACTTTTCACTGAAAGTTATAGAAATCCTAAGTGAACGAACTAAGTTTGCACTGAAGTCACAGGACTGATTGCAGTGTACTTTGCAGATACTTAGCTATCCTAAGAATTGGTGCAATCTAGTCACAGTAGCATGCAGCTCAGCATGGGGTAATTTACTCTGCTTCACTTCTGTGACTGTATACTCTCATCAGAATTCTTCCTCTCTCTCCAGATATGTAGCCTTTAGTGCTATCATTTTAAAATGTTTTACAATCATGAATGATTTTTTAAATCTTTAAAAACCCCTCAAAAATGAAAAGATACTGTTCCCTTTTGCTGACATGCAACTGAAGCACAGCATAGATTAAGTGAGTTGCCCAAGGTCACATATTAAGTGAGTTGCTCAGTGTCTGTAGCTGAATTGGGAATTAAACTCAGGATTCTTGCAGATCAGTCCTGTGTCTTGTTCACTAGACTATCCCGCTTAGATCTGCAGTTCCAAGTCAGAAGTCACAGCAACAGCAGCTCTGATACTGTGGAAAAGTGCAGTATGCACTACCCATCATAACTACCTTCTCTTTATCCCACTGGGGAAGTTAACGTGACCAAATTTTTCAACATGGAGCAATGGCTATGCCCCTCAGAGACAGTAAGGATTCCAAGACATACACTGTGAGATATAAGGATTCATGTAGAACGATATATTTGTCCCAAGTGCCTTCATTCCATGATGACTACATCTGTCAAATCCCAATGAAAGAAGGCATTCCCTCCTGTAAGTCATTTAATGTGCAGTTCTGTTGCCCTTTGTGCACTTAAATGTCTGTTCTCTAGTTGCATAAGAATAACTCATCCCAAACCTAAGTCTTTCATAGCCAAGTTTCTGCAATTTACCACCAAAGAGAGAGTGCTTAAAACTGTCAGAGAACTAGGAAAGCTGACAGAGTAAGCCTGGCATTCATATAATGGTTCTTCCTGTTCTTCCCAATGAGGTGGCTGAAAAGCAGGCTCTGTTTAAAACAGCAAAACTACAGGCTGGACACAAACATCTGAGATACTTCATGCATATCCGAGGAAAACTCACGTTTTCTCTGACCCTAAGGTCAGAGATACCATCTGGAGATGGTAACTTTACAGAATAATGTGAGTTGTACAAAAAAAGAAAAAAAATAAAGCACCAAGGGAAAAAATGAGTATTTTTAGATTGTTCATTTGCTGCATGTTGTAAGAGCTGAAACAGAGTATAAAGAGAACATGTTCAAGAATTCAGTGTAAAGTTTCTGCTTTCCAGTTTGCCATACCTGCAGTAAAGAAATTATTATTTTTGCTAGTCTCAAATAAATTAATGATATAGAATGTGTAAGTGTGTGACAAGAGTAGGAGGGAAATTAAGTTAATCCATTTCTTTATATATATCTTTTGAGATGAGGGGAGACTTGCTACAGAATAGCTAAGGCTCTCAGGCTGGAGCCCAGTCTGTGTAGCAAATTCTGAAAGACTTGGGGGATTCAAAAGAATGTTTTGAAGGACTCAAGAACTGAAAGCATGTCTTTAAAATACTGTAAATGCATTCACTGCATGGTTGGAAATAGGTTATGGTTTTAGCTAGAACTGTTTGGGAATTTTGTAACAGAACAAATTTTCAGCAGAAGATGATGATTTGTTGCAACTGGTTTGGGGAAACTCTTTAAGTTGTGTGAGCTGGGAACTGAGAATTATAGTGTCACCACAGCTCTTTTGTATAGATGTGGGGGAGCATGACTGAAAATTCTGAGACCCTCTCCCAGATACGCAGCTGGAAGACTGGCAGTCCTACAGGATTGGCCTAGGGTTGGAGCTCTATGAGCTTCTGGGCTCCCTGCTCTCTACTGGAAAACTTTGCCCACTCTACGGATTAGTTCCATGCTGCTCAGGGAGTCGTGCCTGATATAACCTGTTCTCTAGAGATGAGGTAAGCAAGTTGCTCCTTTCCGGCTGTGTCTACATGAGATGCTACTGCGCAGTCATTACTGCACATTTATTTTGTACTTGTATAAACAAGTACTAAATGAATGTGCAGTGACCCCAGTTGGTGTGCAGTAGTGCCAGTGAATGTCTTTTTTGTAGTGTAATTATGCATTGCAGTCTCTTTGTTGTAATCTACACAGCCACTAATTTGAGACTTGAATATGCCCCACTTCCCCCCCACCCAATCACTAGAGCACACATATAAACTCCCAAAGGGTCCTTGGCCCAGGATTAGTCCTGGAGAACAGTGTCTCAGAGAGAACCCTTTGAGACAAAGTTATCTCACTGCTTCCCCCTGGATCTGGATGGGGGTGATATCTGGAATATACTAGCAGTGCCACATACTACCTCATCTATCCTCTTATCTGTGCTGCCCAGATGTTTAAAGGGGAGGTACTAAGTATCTATGAATTCCCCAGTTCTGTATCCTCATATGCAATTACCACATCTGCTTAGTCCAGTGTGCCTAAATCCAAAACCCAAGTAGACTGCATAAGGGGTCAAGAGGCTTTATTGTAGTCCAAATCAGAATTTGTTAATTCTTAAATAAATTGTGACAATTTAAAAAAAATGCTATCCAGTGTATGGCAACTTTTCCCATGAAATCTTATAGAAATGTTGCAATAGTACCTGATTTCACTGGCGTGGTATATAACTGCCTCTTTACCTCTTAACACATGCTATGAGAAGAATTGCTGTCCATCCCAGAGCTGGGATCTATTTTGGATGGCCTGTTTGACATTCCCTTCTGAAGTATTTTTTGGTCTTGTCTTGACATTTTAAGAGAGTTATTGAGATTTTAGTTTCATTAAGCAGCTGGGAAGACGGGGCCTCATTGGAGTAGCTCGTCTGTTCTTTGCAGCTTCAGCAAAGAAACCTCTTTGTATTGCACACCACTGAGTAGCTGTATCTATCATTTCTAGCTACAAGAAATCCCCTCAGTAGGCTAAGATTCTCAGGGGAGGGAATCAAAAAGCATTTAGACCTTCAACAGATTCTTAACTATGAAGTAGGAAGTTCATTCATTTCCTCCTTTCTCCATGTAATTCCACTACCAGCAAATTCTGAATTTGTGCATGGGTTAGATGGCACCTGTGCAGACTGCATTGTAGGTGGTGACTCATGACACCACCTAAGAAGCCAAACCCCCGTAGTGAAATCAAACCCCTTGTAGTAACGCCTGAGGCCAGC
>JAGPOW010000261.1:216779717-216825879 GCA_030014935.1 Caiman crocodilus | reverse complement strand
CTCGCGATATCTGATCTGTCTAGCAGCCAATAAAAGGGAAATCAAAGCCTAGTGCGGGAAAAAGAAATTAGTTAGAGTCCGTTCGTTCTCGCCCTGGGGGCCTGTCGGAATTAAGGCTCCAGAGGTGCGACAGCACCCAACAGGATACTGGTGAAATTCTGGGTAGAAGGTTCATACAAATACACCTCTCATGTCAATCCCTCCCCCTATTCACCATTAGATAGGGCAACACAGTTCCCTTCCTCTCACATGTTGCTATTTATCTGGAGTTCTGGGTAAACTGGGTATCCAGTGGTCAGCAACCTAGAGCCCCAGGTCAGATCCAGTCCACAAAGATGTTGGCTCTGTTCCAGGAAGGTCCTACCCAACCTGGACAGCATGGGGAATTGGATGGCATGTGGCTGTGCCCATGTCACTCATCACCTCCATAGCACTCTTCTCTGCAGTCTTCCCTGCTATCCTCTCATGTCTGTGTTTATCCTCACTGCAGAGGGTTGCAAGCTCCATCTTGCAGCATATGCAGGTGGAGTGAACTATGGCTCTTCTCCTTGGTTACTAATAGATAAGGGCACAGAGCTCCATACCTCTCAGATCTTCAAGTCTTGGGCCAGGTATCAGATTGTTCAAGCGGATGGAGAAATCTTCCCTCCTTTTTGTCCTTACTTCCATTTACAGAATCCAGCCACAAATGCAGTCCTTGTGTTCTCCTACCAGTATTAGCTATTCTTTGCTAATTCTTACTTCCTCTGCTTCTACCTACCCCCTAAAGAAAAGCAGTGCAAAAAGTGGGCAAGATAGAGGCATAATTCTCTTCATATCAACCAGAGGGACATTCTGCAAGGGAAGATACAATAATGAACATGCTTGTTTGCATATCGGGGCCCTTTGTGAGTCTATCTCCTTGAGAACTTACTGAATTAATGTTCCTTTGCATTGTTCACAGCATGGGGCTCTGGATAAAAGCCACAAAAGAATCCTGAGTCAGGTAAATAGCATATGGTAGAGATTGTAATAGCAGGAAATAACGGCAATAAGAAACACTACTAAAACTTTTTGTCATGAAGAAACCCAACAAATTTTAAAGAGATTGCTCATATGTTCTACTGCAACATAGCTATGTCTGGGATGGAACATCATAATAAAGCACCCATGCCAAAGGTTAACTTGCACGTCAAGGTAGAGTTGCAAGGGAAAAATACCATATCAAACTGAAAACATGGAGGGAGCTTTGATAACAATTCCAACTCTAGGTCTTTAGCATTAATCTCTTTGCAGTCACAAAAATGTCACTTTGAATGACCAATGATTTTTATTGTGTGTTATGTTATTTTTCAACTTAAAGCAAAAGAACCTTAGATTAATTGTATGATAGCCTTGTATTTTTATAAACAGTTTTAAACAACCTAACACCACATCTGAGAGATGATGGTCCAGCCTGCAAGAGAAGGTTAAATTATGAAATTAGCAGCTTATAAAACTTGCAAGGTACTGGTGTCTTACCTCCCCGATATGAAAAAGAAATGAGAATTTCTGGCGGTGCAATGTTTGAATCTTGTTGTTGTGTTTGGTAGGTAGTGGAACCATTTCTCAGGAGCCATTCAAAACTGGAATTACTTCCAGTTTATTGTGTAGTTTCAATTAAACCTAAGTTGAATTAAGCTTTTAGTAAAATTGGCTGTTATTTTTTAATTCACCTCTGGACTCTTAAATGCTATTACTCCAAACACAATATACTATGGGTTTTGCTAGGTGGTTATAGCTGAGATATGTAAACAGAATGTACCAAAATCATCCTTGGCATCACTCAGCTGGTTTCAGTGTTGTCACATGATGGATGCTTCTGGCTAAGAATACTTTGGCATTCACTGGAAAGGTCATTTCTGCAGTTTGCCCTCACTATAGAAAGTGTTATCAAAAAGTTTTCTGTTTTACTTCTTTTTTGATGGTCCCATTAAATCTTATTACACTGTGGTACTTATTTCACTGGAGTGTCTGTGGGCTTTCTTTATAGGCAAAGCTTTCATCCCTGGGCATCCATAAATAACTCTATTCACCATGCTTTCTACAACTGCAACTGAGTTATGTTTCAGGACTGAGACAAGTGTTGGTTTGAATGTTCTGCAGATGGATTTATCCTTCACTTTTGTCCACTTCTGAGAAGTTGCCTATTGAGGAGAGCTTGTTACCCCCGGACCATCTATTGCAATCAGCACAGTCTGCATGTTTTCCCCTTATTCTATGTCTTTGATAGGGCACTTGTCCAACTTTTTTGATTAAAGTGTATTCACTACTGTAGATTCAGGGCACTTGAAAACCCAAGCTTCTGCTGAAGACTCTCTTTTTAAATTTGTTTCTGAAATAGACGTCATGGTAGAAAAATGTGGTAGATGCATATTTTTGCTCAATAGAGTCTGGAAAGGACATTATATTTAGGTGTATGGAGAAGTTATGACTCAGTGTAATATTATTCAGGACTTTGTTTGGGTAAGTTACTTTCTGATTAGTTATTGATTATAATCAGAACCCTTGGAACCAAATGTGCAATACTGCTAAGAAGCAGATCTTGTGAGGATGAAGAGTTTCTTAGATATAATTTGCCACAGTTTAAACTTTATATTTATTGAACTTTCCCATGAATGGCAAAATGTAGCAGGTTATTGGAACTGTAACAATTATAAAAACTATGTAAATCTGCTAACTGTGGAAATAATACAGTAATAGAAATTCTCACTCTTTAGGCTCACAAATCATACAAGTAAAAGGCATCAGAAAATATACCATAGTATTAAACCTAATGACTGTGCACTCTACCCAATGAGAGAAAGAGAAAAAGGGAGAATATAGATGATATTTTTGTATCCACAAAGAGAAGCATATTTAAAGATGCATGTCCTTTCATGATTAGTAAGCATAGGGTGGATGGTAGGGAAGGAGAGTCAAAAGTGCATCCTGTATCTTTTTAAAGTCCAAGAAAGTAGGTCCAAATTGTGTTTCTAGGCACCTCCATCTTACATGCTACAGTGCCTAAAATTAGCTCCTTTCCCTGAAGAGCACCCCAAAACTGAGAGGCTTCTAGATAACTAGAATCACTGTGAAGTCAAAGGAGAAAGGTGTATCTGAAGAAATCTCCATATCACCCATTTTCTGTGCAGGGAAACACTTACAGTTAGCCAGTAAGAAAAGGTAGGCACAGAAGTCTATCTGAATACCCACTCCTGAGTGCATTAGGGCAGAAACCTATTTTATTTTACATGACCAAATGGCACTTACCCAGCCACAAAGCTGCCATTTTTGACAGAAAATAGGATTTTGTCCAACATGTCTCTGTCTGGTATAAAATTCAGAATTCAAGGGAATGCCCTTATCACTGGGCTATATACCTGTTAGTCTTCTTACTTGTTCTCATTTATATACAATAAATCTTGTACTTTGTCACTCAGTGGCCTGGTTTCAACGAGATGAAAAGACGATACAGGAGCCCAGACTAATCAATAGCCTGTGCTTAGGTCATTCTCCTAGGATGTTTCAGGGTGAGAAAGGCCTATAACCTATGCCTCCCTTTTCCTGAGTGGGGCTCTAACTCTAGACCTTTGTGAAGAAGGTTGGCAATACCACTCAGTCATGTTAAGAATGCACATGAGGTTCTAGGTCTTACACTGAACTCAGTGCTGCTGTCAGTTAGACACCCCCTTTTGGTATTCTGGACCCTGAGATGATGGAGACACCTGCGCCAGGAACGGAATTTACATTTTTATCGGTATAAGTGATCAGAAACCAATCTACACTCACAACAGAACAGAAATTCAGCACACAAAAAAGGCAAACCCAGTCTAAGATATGCCCTCACCAAAGGGTGAATGTGTGTTCTGTTTGCTATCAGTTGAAACTATATTGCTTACAGAAAATCATGGAGCTTAAAACAATTCCACCTTGGGCTTTTTGAATGTCTGTACCTAGCCATAATGAATATCTCTGAGTCAGAAGCTTTCGCTTCAAGGAAGAGCAGGTGTCCAAGCCTGTCCCTGTGCCTAGCCTATTTGCAACTGCTTGCTCAGAACTTTAAATTGTCTTTAGGAGGTGCCTACATCTCCCCATTCACTGAACAGGAATTTTAGGAGCCTTACCCTATTGATAGGGACATACCCAAAGTGTGGTATCAGACGAGCCATTTTGTGGGCTAATGATGGTGATGGCTGCAATTTTCATGAGCTTATCACATTCCCTCCCCCACCCCCCACCCTGGCTTGATGGGCTAGGGGCCCCAGCAGCCCAGCTCCTTACCACTGATTGGCCATGGGATGTCTTTCATGCAGCCCTGCCCTTTGCTGCTGATTGGAGGAAAGGCGTTGGGCTGCATGAAAAGCAGCCCTCCCATCCAGTCAGAGGTGGACGGAGTGGTCACCCTCTTGGCTTCAACCCCAGCAGGCTACCTCCCACTGAGGAGCCAACATTTTATTTCTAGTAAGTGTTTTTTTCATGGTGATTCTGCGCAAGATTGTGGAAATTGACGTTTCTCATGGTTACCAGAAAAATCACAAAATGACAATTTGAGTAGGTCCCTACTTATTGCTCACGCTCCTGAGGCAAATCACCTACGTTTTGGTGGTGCAAGATTAGAGTGGAAGAACACCCATGAGATAAATGGTGAGCTTCATTACATGTGTGTCAACTGCAGATAAAACACTGATACAAGCGTTCAGCAGTTCAAGCAAGAATGAATGCAACCAGTCATTCATAATCCGGACAATTTTCAGTCTAGATTTCTTTCTGTCTTTTGATTTGCCTCACAACTGCTGATATAAAATTCATGCCCAGTCTTTCCTGCTTCTCAGTTATGAGATTGTTTGATGACTATCATAAAGGTCTGATTGTGGGGTACAGGATAGGCAGGGCAGACTTTCAAAATTAACTCTTGAGCACAGAGAAAGAAGGAATCTCCGTAGCAGCTCATGGAAAAGTATCTTATTAAATGTGAACCTGAAGTCCATTAAAATAAACAACCTACTATTTAATTACAAAGGTAGCCCAATATGTTTGTTATGTTGTACTTTGACAAGTTGATGAAACAGTAAATTACTGATAAATTAGATTTTCATATCATATTAACAGGTTTTCAGAGTGATGTTCCCAAACTGTGTAAGTACAAGACTCCATATAAGGTGTCCTAAGGAACTTTACATTTCTTCAAAATCACTGGGAAAAAAAGCTTTCTTTGATTACAGTAGACTGTGGATTGGCCTTCTGTGGCATGTTCACCCTAGTATAAAAAGTAGGAAAGCTTACTGGTGCATATACAATGCTTCACTAAGCCAGCACCAAAATTCCTCTGTCTAGAAAACAGCGTGCATGGAGCAAGCATTATGCTACAGTTTTTTAGGAGTTTCCATTTTGTCCATATCCATCTTAGAATTATTAGTCACTAAAGGCTATTCAGTGATGGGGTGTACTAATTTGGAGTCTTAAGTCTTTTATTTTTGAGATGTTAACTATCTCAGATCGCCCATGTGAACCAACAAATAATAGATCTGCACTAAATTTTTACTGCAATTTGACACCATTGCTCCTAGTCCTGTCTCCTTCAGCCACAGAGAAAAGCCTTTTTTATTCTTTTTATAATTTCCCTTCAGATATTTGAAGTCTGCTTTCAAATCTCCCTTAATTTTTCTCTTCTTCAAACTAATTAACCCTAGTTCTTTCAGTTTTTCCCTATAAGTCATGCTTCCCAGGCCTTTATTCATTTTTGTCACTTTCTGCTGAACACTTTCAGTTTGTCCACTTCTTCCTTGACGTGTTGGGCCACAAACTGGACAGTATTCCAAGTGAGTCCTGGGCGTCTGCTTTCTCTTTCCTTTGTTTTGAAGTCTAATAGACTAGAAGAATCACTTCCCTTGATTTGCAGCAGAAACTCCTGTTAATACAACCCTGTGGGTGCATCTACATGAGATATGTGTTACTGCACATTAGATTAATCTAACATTAAACTAATCTAACGTGCAGTAAAATGTCACCATCTACACACACACAGCAATTACTGCACAATAATTTAGTCTAATGTGCCATTTTCTAGTACCTGTAGATACAGGCACTAGAAATCAGTGCATTAAATTAATGCACTGAAGCACATGTTTAGATGCTAACCAGGAACAAATTGTTCTTGGTCAGTGTAGCAGCCCAGGAAAATAGGGGGTAGAAAGAGCTGTCCCAGCTCCACAGGACACTGCCTCCAAGCCATTTGTAGATTGGGGTGGCTCCCAATCTGCACAGGACAGACAGCTGTCTGCCAAGCCAAGGCAACTCTCCCTGTTCCCTGGGGCTCAGGGCCAGCCCCAATCTCCCTGCAGGTGGCAGGGAACTACCAGCTGAGCAAGGACAGCTTCCCCCATGCTCCACCCAGATCAGGGCTGCCCCCAGAGCTGGGACAGCTAGGTTAGCATCTGGCTGCTGCAGGGGGCAAAGCTGGGCAGGAGCAGCCCTGGAGTGGGCTGCTCCTGTTGTGTGCAATTGGCTCCTGATGCAGGTGCACATGTAGAGTTGCACTTGGGAGTGTTTTAATGATCCTGAATTTTCTGCAGAGAAAATTTGGGTGCATTAATTGTATGTGTATATGTGCCCAGTGTGTTGTTGTTCTTTCTGGAATGAGCATACTGTTGGGTCATATTCAGCTCATGGTAGACTGTAACCCGTAGGTCCTTCTTTGGGGTGTTGTAGCTTTGCTTATCATCCTGTTTAATCTATGTTTAACCTATCTTTAACCCAGTTTAAGCTAAATTTAATCTCTACCCCACAGTTTCTGTGTGTGGAAAATTTGAGCAAAAACCCATCACCCATTCTTGAAGAGATATCACAGAAAAAATGTGTACTTCTTCCATGATATCACCCTCTTAACTAATGTGTTTTAACAGATTTACAGCCAAAACAGACTAATTTAACATGGGTCGATCTAGCATTTTGAAATGGTGGGGAGCATAGGTTGTGGTGCATTACCCCATTATTTATTTTTCTTCAGTTAAAAAGAAAATAGAAGCTTTAGTAATATGCTAGGGGCCTACGACTATATTATTCAATTTAACATTGAATTGAAAACAAATATAACTTCATTGGAATGAGTTAAAAACAGTCTGCAGGACTGTGGAATAGGACAATGTTACTAGGAGCAGCTAATAGACAGCAGAATTGCAAAAGAAAGGCTAACTTGATTAGTAGAACATCAAGACCATTAACAAGGAGAGAGGCTAGAAATGAGGCTGTTGCTGCCAGGCGGTTGCTTTTAAACTTTGAGTGGAGCAAGAATCAACAGGAGAATGCAAACGCACTTCCCTGGATCCACATCTGTAATTTAGTTCTTAATTTAATCCTTACCAAGGGGTGTCATGTAACTTTATTCTGGGTAAAGTTAATTTTACAAAATGGGATGGCAAGAGGAGCTCTCCAGGGAGGGGTGTGGGTATGCAATGAATGTAGGTGATAAAGTCTTGAAAGTTTAGTCTCTGAATAAAGATGGACCCATGATTCCTCAGCTAGTGCTTCTCCATATCAGCTAAGGGATATTGTGGTATAGAAACCAGAAGCATCAGGAAAATCATTCTTTTTAACAGTACCTGCATGTCTAAGTGCTCTGAAAACTTTCTTTTGAGTCAAGAAGGCAGGTTTCCTTTCCAGCCTAGCCTTTTTCACTAAATGTAGAGAAATGTATCATGATTCCTGTGAAATAGGCATAGAGTCAGTGTCCTGTGTAGTTTCACATATATGCATTAGCCATCAGAACACTGGTAGACTGAACTGAAATCCCACTCTTTAATATCCATTTTTAAATGCCCCAGACCTCTGATAAATTATGACGATTTTCACCAGTACTGTGAAAACGACATCTGCCAAATTTAAAGCTTCTATTATTTGCCACATCTTTTGCAATGGAAAGAGTAATTTCTCTGCTCTCTTTATTCCTAAAACAACCTGGTGAAACAATTTTGCCTGATGTTTGAGTTGAAAAAAAAAGAGTTTGGCTATCTGACAAAGGTCAAACTCTCCCAGTTGTGACCTGAAAAGGAAAAAGAATGATGATGTTATAATGAGTTGAAAAAAATTCCTTTGAATGGAAACACTTTCCCAGCTATAGTTATGAGCAGCACAGTGAGTCCTATTCATAATTTAAAAAAATCTATGGGACTGGTGGTATAATCCTTCATAATTGCAATATGATTTATTAGTACTTTATTCAAATGCTCTAATAAGCAAATGCCTACAGTATTGAAAAGGGCTCTGTCTTCTAATTGCATAATGCCACATACAGTGCTAAATTAAGTTTCATTAGAGTGGGCCACAACAAGGTTTTTAAGAAATTCTTATATTTCTTAATCCCTTCATTCTAGAGTGTTCCTTTTATTTTTTCATATTAAAGAGAGTTGTTGCCAGACATGAACTTTTTGGGGATGTAAAAAATAAAAATATTCATATAATCATTGAAATAGTTCACTAGTTGCAAGAAAGTTTTTTTAATGAAATAGCTGTCATGGTGATGGGACATGCACTTACAAACACTATACGTATGATAGTACTACATAAGTAGGTTTCTGCTTTGTGTCTTACAAGTTACCCAAAGTGTATCCAGTGCAACTGTGGTTTTTCATGTGTTACCATGATAATGTGAAGGGTCAGATATACTGATATACTCATACCTGGAGCATTAGATCACAGCTGTTAGAACACTCCTATAAGCATGAAACATAGGCACAGCGTATTCCAATTTTCTGAGCTTTTTCTTATATGGAATGAGATTAAGATCATTCAGTTGATTGACCAGGGGTCATCAATGTTTTTGGGCAGAATGCCAAAAACACCCCAAAACTTGCCTTGTTAGATGTTGGCATGCCAAGAGTGGACAGTGGGGGAGCTATGAGGGGCCTGATACTTGTTGTGGCAGCACAGCCCTGTCCCCTTCTCCACTGTTCTCCCCAAGGTGCAAGTGCCAAGCAAAATGCCTTGCTACCCATGCTCTGGCACCTGTGCCAGCAGTTGCTTACCCCTGTGATAGATCAGCTACCCTGAAACATATTCCTTTAAATATTGAAATAAAAAAAAAAATTGGCCACATGATCAGATGTCAGAAGGAATTCCGTTACTCTTATCTTCCTTAGAGACAGGGTCAGCATCCTATCTCTTTGGATATACCAAGATATTAAGAAAACAATGAATACACTTTAATGTGTCTATTGATTTAAATAAAATCATTGTTGACAAACACAGTTTGATTCCATATGATATTTAGTTGGGCAGCATAAAATCATTCAGCAGACATAGGAGTAAAACTTATTTGAGAAAGGTACAGTGGGCTGTGATTTTAGTATGAAACACTACAGCCTTTTTTTTCAATATTTTTAACATGTCTTGTGAAACCAGTATCATATTCATGGCTTTGAATGTAGAGTAGAGTTACATAATAAAGCTGTATAAAATATGACTGCAGATTTCATTGATGACACCATTGCAGCACTTTTTAGCTTTTTTCAGACTGAACATGCCGGATGGCTATTAAAGTATAATAGCACAGAACATCTTGTAAAAAAAAAAAGAAGAGCCCTGTACAGTATTCCTGTTTATGGATGATATTTATTACCTTTGTATTCTTATGGTGTGCTTCTGAGTCAATTGAAATGCAAGTGCTAATGAAACCTCTACCATAACACATTCATTCTTTCCTACACCAAATGAGTCCACAACAAGATGTAAATGACTTACATATATCTGCTGCTCAGGTTTTATTGTTTTAGGTTAATTTATTCATGGTAATATTCTTAATGAAAGTAATGACTCTTATGCTAGTTTGTATATTCACATTCTGCAATTTCATTAAATCATGCTGTGAAAGTTCACATTGGCTGCCCAAAACATTTTTAAAGTTTCACATTATGTCTAATATATAAATGCAATCTTCTAGCAGATTATAAAGACAGTATATTTTGTTATCCTTTGTTTTTCCTAATTTCTTCTCACCAGGGTACATCTACGTAAATGGCTACTGGTACAGTCAGAACTGTAACCCTCTTACAAGTTAACACAGAACATTGCAAATACAGATCAAATTCCAGAAATAGGAACTAGCTCAGCATTTTTTTCCTATTTTATTACTATGGGATTTCTACATAAGTGTATTGGTCTAAATGAATAGCAATTTGCCCATAGGATTCATGGCTTTATTTTCAGTGCTTGAAAAGAGGCTTTTCAAGAATAAATGATAGGCAATAGGCAAATAAAATTCTCATAGTGGAATCATTTAACCCACATTACACATACATAGTAGTCTGATTACTTTCTAAAGATAAATTTATATGTAATCTAAATTATTAAATAGCTCTGAACTGTGCAATCATCTCTTCCAAATCTTTTAAGACTTATGAAATTGTTAAATAATCAAGCAAGATTATCCTTTTTTTGTTGCTTTTAAATATAGTGATAAATCAGTATCATAGTATCATAGTGCTTAAGGTTGGAAGGGACCTAAACAGATCATCAGGTCCAACCTCCTGCCCTGAGCAGGAACGGATGCTGGGGTCATATAACCCCAGCCAAATATCTGTCCAGCCTCCTCTTGAAGACCCCCAAGGTAGAAGAGAGCACTACTTCCTTTGGGAGTCCATTCCAGAGCCTGGCAGCCCTAACTGTAAATTAATGTCTCCTGATGTCCAGCCTGAACCTTCTAACAATATCAGTAACTCATTTTTCAAAGCCTTTTATAAAAGTAATTAAATATGTATCAAAACTCTCTTAAGAGAGAAGTATTAGTATTTCCAATTTTTAAAATGGAAAGGAGGGATAGAGAGGTGAAGTGGCTAACCCACAGACAGACTGAGCTAAGCAGGACCTGAACCCAGAACTAGTGGCTATGATTTTGTTTTCTGGCTAATGGACTTAATTCATTCATATTATATAATATTATACTACAACAAAGGGTGTGTATCTTATGTGATCCTGGTATAAGTACTAGACAATGGTAATAGGTAATGCAAAATTGACTGTCATCTGACTTAAACAGTGTAACTCACAATAATGCTTCTTCCACAGACAGAAACAAAATCAGTTGATCATCCCAGCATTTTTCATAATACTCAGTTTCAGTGTAATTTTCCCCACTTGTACCCTTTAAAAATA
The DNA here is from genome assembly GCA_030014935.1 of Caiman crocodilus. Taxonomy (NCBI): domain Eukaryota; kingdom Metazoa; phylum Chordata; order Crocodylia; family Alligatoridae; genus Caiman; species Caiman crocodilus. The sequence continues at coordinate 216,814,734 of JAGPOW010000261.1, read as the reverse complement.
AAGAGGTTCCAAGATGACCAAGAAAGGAGTTCAGATAGGAAGAAGCTGCATCACCTTTTACTTTATCTACAATTATTGAAAGTTAATCCCTTTCTGGTAGATAACAGAATCAATTAAACATAGTTGTGATTTAGGAGAAGGTTGATTCTGTTGCTTTTGCTAAAATAGATCAGGACTAGCTCTGCTTAAGTCAGTGCAGTCAGTATATAAAACTGAGGCCACATAACTTCAGGCATTTCTCAGGTGAGCCTAGTATACTATACATGTACCTTCTAGAAGTCAAATGAGGAAGTTATGCTTCCCATTTTTTAACAGACCTCAGGCAGAAGACCAAGATTCAAAGTCCCCACCAGAATTCATTCCCATGTTGGCTGTGGGGCTTGTAGTGGGTGTATTGTGAGGAGTGCTACCACTGCTGCAAGCCCCACACCTCACAAGGCTTGCAGTGGCAGGAGCATTCTCTCCACTGTGAGCCCTGTAGTCAACAATGCTTGCAGCGGGGGCAGTGTTCCTGGTGCTGCCCCTGTTGCATGCCCCACAGCCCACACTGGCTGGAGGACTTGCAGTGGTGGCAATGTAGGAAACACTGCTCTCACCTTTGGTGGTGGCATTTTTTTTTTTTGATGGTAAGTGTTTTTAGGCATAAAAACCCCGCAAACTCCCCAAAATGGCACTTTACTTTTAATTCAGCATGCTCCCATGCCAAGCCCTGTGCATGCCCAAAAAAGGCAATGCATCACTTCTACCCAGCTCTGCAGCATCTGTAAAGATCAGGGCTAAGGATAGGCATTACACATAACTCAGTTTAAGTGATTAGAAACTGGTTTCAACCTGTAACAGAACAGATGTTTAGTGCACATGAACCAGTTTGAAACTAGCTGAAACTGGTTTGAGACAAACCTAGGTGAATGTAGTTTCAGACTTAACTGATTTGGGTCAAACCAGTTTATGCAATGTCTGTTCCAGACCCCTTGCTGGTTTAGATAAATCAGACTCCCCCGGTATCCTGGCATGCTTTCTGGGCTGGGCGGGGCTCTCTGCTCCAGAGCAGGGCTGGCCCCTCCCCTATGCTCCCTGGCTGCAGCTCCAGCAGGGACTACAGGCTACTCATCCCCCTCTTGCTCACCACTCCTTGCTAAGCAGGAATTCCTCTCTTCCCTCTGCCTTGCAGAGAGTTGTCTGTGGATTAGCTAGCAGACCACATGCTGGCTACTGTCTGTGCTGAATCAACAAGCAGAATAAACACGTGGCTGGTAATGTCCCTCTGTTGTTTTCTTAATGGGGTGGTAAACACTGAGTTAGGGGTGATAAACACTGTTATCTATTCCCTGCTGGGCTAATCAAAGCATTCTGCCTGAGCCTGGCCATGCATCACCCTCAGCCCAGTGCTGTGGAAGGAAGGGAAGACTGATCTAGCAACCCCTGGCTTCTAGCCTGAGCCACTGCAGGCATGTGCCTGCATTTCTGGGATGCCTGAATGGTTACAAAACTGATTTAGCTTAGCCAGGTTAGACTAACTTGAAAAGATTGAATCAATTCAGGCTCAGGCTTTTTGAATGTGTGTCCCTAGCCCAGGTGCTTTAGTGGGGCTTTTTTGGCACTTTATCTAATAGCTGATTGAGTCAGCTTTACCTAAAATTGCCAAAAAGCCTGGCTGCAGTGCCTGATCTTTACAGACACTGCAGAACTCGGTTGAAGTCATATGGTGCTTTTTCCAGTAAGCATACTTTTATTTTTAACACCTGCAGGCAGCTCTGTGGGTACTGAATACCCATTAATTTTTTTCAGTGGGTGCTTGAGCCCTGGAGCACCCATGGAGTCAGCACCTATGGCCCTCATTGCAAGCCTTGTCAGTTGTGGGGTTTGCAGTCATAGAAGCTGGTGCATGGAGAGCCTGTGATTGTGATCCCAGTCTCCCATGCCACTGACGATAAGATGCAACAGGATCAAATACACTATCCTACAATTGCAGGTGTGGCATAGCAGGAGGTGATAGTGTGAATCAAACATTAGATCTCATTGTGTCTTTACCTGCACGTGGAGAGGGGCCCCTAGTTCCTACGTATTTCACTTTCTAATGACAAGACCGGTCACATAACTGGGGGTGGTCAGCAAGTGAAGCATTGCATCTGGGGGTAGGAGGGAGAGTAGAATGGTGCTCTCCTCCTGCTTCTGCCCTTACCAGGGAGATTTTTCTCACAGTAGAGGCAGCCTTGCACTCAGTAGCAAATCTGAGGTTGAGGAAGGGCAGGTAGCAAACAGGCCTCCAGGAGTGACTCCCAAGGGACCAGGTGCCATGGGGCTCCTGCCACCAGACTCTCATTCTGCCACTGTTGCCTGGGCTCTCTGTACAGGGGAGACAGCTGCTACTGCTACTGCTGTTGCTGCTGCTGAATCAATGTTGGTTACAACAGTAGCAGTAGCTTCTGGCTTCTCTGTGCAGTCTGGGCAGGTAATATTTCCCCCTATATTCACTGGAATACACACTTTCCCCCTGGAGCTTGGGCATAAAATTTGCTCACTACATCTTTGGACAAGGCCATAGCTTCAAAGAACTCTCCAGCTTTCCTCTTGAAGCGGGCCTACTCTACCTTGCATGCATTCATTATTCACTGAAGAAAGAAGGACTGGAATTGTTTTAATCCTATTTGAAATAGCAGGCAGAGACAGAACTCAGGTTCCCTCTATTTAAGGACAACATCCATTTCACTGAATCATGCTCCCTTCAGCTTGTACTCTCCCTCCTGACCCCACCAATCATTCTCTCCTGGCTATCTATTGACTATGCCTAAGTACTAAAATTTGTAGTTACTTTGCTAGGTGCATAAAGGTGAAATAGGATTTAGTCCTAGGTGGATTGGTACAGAAAAGTATATATTCACTACTGTTAGTAGGGGAATAACACTTTCAAAGGAATAATGCTTCCAGGACTTTGAAAATAGGTAAGTAGGTAAGTAGTAGTTTTAATCCTATGTGGCTAATTTCATGCAGTACCTTCCACTGCAAAGGTTCTTATTTATTAGAGATGTACTATGGAATTACACTCAGGTTTGATTCTCTGTTCTGTTTTTCTAGCTTCATGCTTTTTGTACTGATGTAAAACTAGAATGATATAGTGAAGGCTCACTTTGATTGTACAAATTATGCCATATGAGAACACGATCTGAAAAAAATACATTTGTCATATCTGGAGTACAATGCATAGTAGAGCCTTTTCAGGCTTGTAGGGATTCTCTCCCCTGAAAGAAACAGAACATTTGTTATTCAACTCTTTTTTGTTTTAAGCATTATTACTGAGGTGGAAATAAAGGACCTGTGTTTCAGGAAGGAATATTTTCTAAGTGTACTGTGACAGAAATGCAAGTGTTCATTTGTTCCACATTGTGAAGGTGATGTTCTTTGGCCTTTAGAAGTCACCATGGTCACAAAACTGCATTTGAATGTTTCAGGAAATGCTAGTTCTATATTCTTCACATAGTGATGGCTCAGCTTTGATCAGGTTTCATTATATTTCTTTTTCATAATGTTCTTAATGTGGGATTTATCAGCTCACTATAATTACAACTGCAAGTAGTACAATAAATGTCAATAGAATCAGAAGAAAATTCTCACAGATGGCCTGGCACTCAGACAGAAACCATTTTGTCTTTTATTGTTCTTGATTCTTTTCTTTCTTTCGAAGGAAGTCACTCCACTATCTAGACTCAGGTTTATAACCATGACAGACCACAATAAAGGATTCAGGGGCCTGAAAGTTGTTGGAATGCCTAATTTTAAAGCAACTGGCTACTGCAGTGGAACCTAGACTCGATATACAATGCCGGGAGAAAAGTTAGGCATCTCAGAATGGGATCCCAAAAAGCTGACACACTGAACAGGGAGTATCTTAAGTGAAGACACTCAGCATGCAGCTGGCTAGAGCTAGCTACTAGAAAGCAGTGAGAACAAGGGTAGCTCCTAAATCCTGACCCTCAGTACCATAGACAAGCATCTCCATCCATGCAGCGTCTCACAACCGTCACCTAGGTGAAGCCCCCCAACCAAACACCAAAATGCCACAGATGCTTCTCATCTCCATGTGCCAGATAAAATGGCGCTAGGGCCAGATACAGCCTAAGGCCTATAGATTGTTGACCCAGTCTAAAAGTATCTGCATACTGGTAACATGCATTGTAAGGCTTCAAACAAGCATCAATGCTAACATGCAGTGAAACAATTGTCCTTGTTCCAAAGAGCCAAGAATAAAAAACATAAGGCAAGAGATGATGGATTGTGATTTATCATAATGGATATGATAAATAGATGGGGACATCTGAAAATAACTGTGAGAATGTGATGAACTGATGTTTCACCACACTGGTTATCAGTTGTTTTATAGGCATACAAGGTCTGTTCAAAATGTATCGATAGTGAATGTGTATTTGTGGTACAAAGTATTGGGTGGAGGCTGTGGCTTTGCTGAATGTGTCTGGGCAAGTTGGGACTCTTCTGGACAGATCTGCAGCTCATGGTGTTTCCCCAGTTTTCTGTAGTCAGTGGTTGAAGTAAGATCATTTGGGTCTTGCGTCCCTTTTCGTTATGTCAGAGCATCTGGAACAACGCGTGTGCATTAAATCTTGGATGAAAATCAGGAAAAGTGGTAAGTGAAACATTTGAATTACTTAAAATAACATTTGGTGATGACACTATGAGTCGCAGAAGAGTTTTTGAATGGTAGTGTCAGTTTAAAGAAGGACGATCATTGGTTGAAAGTGATGAGCATTCTGGACACCCTTTAACATCACACAATGATGAAAAGGTGGCAGTGGTTCTCAGTTTGGCTTGCAATGATAGGTGATTGACTTTCTGAGAGAGAGCAGAAGAAGCTGAAATTTTTGTTGGTTCATGTCTTTTAATTCTAACTGGCGATTTGGGAATGAAATGACCAGAAAAGTGGTGCCTGACTCTTCGATGCTTCACCACAACAACACGCCTGCCTGCTCAGCACAGCTTGTAAAGAAGTTTTTAGTCAAATTTTAGCCAAACTTCATATTCTACGAGTGCCACAGCCTCCATATTCACCTATTATGGTCACATGCAACTTTTTTCTCTTCCCTCAACTAAAGAAAACCTTGAAAGGAAGAAGATATTGTGATGTGGAAACCATAAAACAAAATGTGACTGAGCAGCTTTTTGTGATTCCACAAATCCCTTAGCAGAGGTGCTTCCAGCAATGGTAGAAACATCGAGAGAAGTTTGTAGTTGTAGAGGGAGCATACTTTGAAGGAGATTAAACCAAAACCACTGTAAATAAAATATTTTATTTCCTACAGAATCAGTCTTGATATTTTCTGAGCAGCCCTCGTATGTGAGTTTGAGAGTACAGGGCCAATTAGCTCCTATCTTCCTTCACTAGCCAGTGGGAGAAAGCCAACATTTTTACATGTTTTTACATTTAACATTCACCAGATTGCCCTCTTCTGTTTTCTAGAGGCTCTTCTTCCCCCCATGGTTGAATCAAATCTCCTAGTGATGAGACAAGTTGGGAATGTATTAGTATTATGAATACTCACAGTATTGCAAGCATAGAGTTCTGGATTGCTTAGTTTATACCAACTCCAACTCTCCCTGAGCCTAATGGTCCTTCAGTTTAGGCATGACATTTTCTACAACCAACAGCCCACAAGAGACTGATGTCATTTTTAGCACTTCTGTCTACCTTTGGCTTCCCAGCCTTAATGACCACGCATTTACAGTTGGGTCAATTAAGGAAGGCCTTTGACACAGCATGCACTAATGCCTCTGTTGCCATAGGAGGGTACTTTCACCTCTATGTCGCCAATTCCCAGCATTTAACTTTTATGCTACCAATGTAGTCTTACGAGTGACTGGTAGCAGCTGTTTTCACCAAATAAAGCATCCAGCTCTGGGTATTTTTCCAAGACCACGAACAGGTAGTCATTTTTAGAGATGGAAATTTTCTAGTGGTCTGAGGAGTGGGTGGAGAGCAAGGAGTGGCAGCTCTTCCCCTCTCCTCCTGGTCTATGGAAATGGTGGGCACAGTTGCCCTCCCATGCCTTCACCACAACAGGGTGATCCTATTGTAGGGAAGTCACAGGAACTTTTCTCAACTCCTCCCAGGACCAGGAGGGAAGTAAGCAGCAGCTGATTCCCACACTTTTCCTAGACTATGTTGGCTTGGGCAATATTAATGTAAGGTAGAATGGGTAGTTCATACAGCTGGAATCATGAACCAAATGGATGATGCAAAACCAGACAAAAGAGAGTGGGTAAGAACTTGTTGACACCAGACGCATTGAGACTGAAGGGCAAAGCTTGCACAATAGTGCTAAAATAGACTCTAATTTAGACAAAATATATTTGTGATTGGAAAGGTAACTGCTGCTATACAACAGCAAAAAGCCAAAAAACATTAAATAAAAGATGTAAACAACTAATGCAAAACAGGCTGAGGAAAAGCCATGTATCTCTGGAGTTGAGTTTCCCATTTCTCTCTCCTTAGGCATACTGCAAGGTAATCACTTATGAAAGCCTAATGAAATGACTTGCTCGCTTTCAAAATAAGCTTAGCTGGATGGTCATTGTAGCAATGACTGGGCAGAGGAAGGAGAGTGGAAGATCCTCAACACCCCAGTCTTGGGAAGACATGGTTCCCAGAAGGAGCCAAGTGACAGGGAAGTGTACATCTATTATATATTAATTTCTTTTCCTGGGAGTCACCTCTACCAGACTGGATGTGGGTTATTTTTTTCCTGGAATTTCCACTTTTATTTTAGGAGAAACTGTGTTAATGCCTGTGCACTTATGATTCCTACTGGAAGAGCTATAATTCTCCCTGTAGAAATGTAATATCTGTATGTAGTGTTTGTCTTTACACCTCCTCCTTCTGCTTCCAGAACACATTTACATTGCTATTATTTTTCAGTATACTGGCAAACATATTCTTATCTTTCTACCTAAAGTTCAGATTCTTCTCTCAAGAATTATTGGACACCTTTATTGACATCAGTGAAAGCAGTGCACAGAAGAGTCAACTCCAAAGTCTGCTGCTGTCTCCAAGAGTTTCTCCATTGTCTTCCATGGGCTTTGAATCATAGACCATCATAACCTAAAGTCAAGACCTGGAGTTTGTAGTGGTATGGAATTTGTTCCTCCCAAAATTTGAAGATATGAGTTATTTCCTAATCCTTTCCTATAGAAGACATGTCATAACAGCTCCTTCCTTTAAACAATACCTGTAATACATTTTGAAACCATCCAGGATTTATATTAACACTTTTTGGATAGCTTATCCAGACAAATCCAGACTGTTAGTAGCAGTTCATCTCTTTTTGTTTGCTTTATTAAATAAAGAAGGGAATAAACAAAGCAATAGAATGTCCTCTGTAAAAAATTAAAAACCACAGGGAAATAGTTGAATGTATTCCACAGGAAATTATTTATGAGAACACATCATATATATGCCTTTGAATAGTCCCATCTACATTCACTTTTAATTTAATTCAGAAATGAAGTGAAGAATTAAGTAAATCAGTGCAAGTAGCTGTTTTTAGGGTATATTTTGTATTATTTGTAAATACATATGCATTTCATTTTAAACTATTTTCAACATGCACTTTCCAAATGAGAGAAAGATAGGAGTTAAAAACCAGTGTGCTCTTTCTATTTCAGATGAAACCTGGAAACTAGTAGCTTTCTACACCAACAGATGTTCCCTAATGATTTGAGTCCTGTATCCATCATATACTTGGAGGCCTCAAGTTTACATTCACAAAACACTTTTCTATTTAAAGATTTAGAAAGCTCTTGTTTTCTGACACCTTAGAAAATCCCTTTGCAAATGTTGACCTATTCACACAAAAAATCATGTCTGAGTATGTGCGCTGCATATGTATCACCTTTTCCGAGCATTAAAGAGCATTTTTAAAATAAAAATTAGGTTATCAACTTTCCGATATCCATTCCCATAAAGGTTATTTGAGTGCTTGAGAGTTCTTAAAAGATCTAGATCATAACATCAGGAAAAGTAAGTCATGCTATAGGAAGGAGAACTGAAATATAAATAAAAATGAAATCTTTTTGATAGGGTATGACAGAGATTTTGATCTGACTCATTCCAATAAGAGTAGGTACATATAATTGCAGAATACGAATAGTGATTTTCATCTTCATAATTGCTTTACAGACATTAATTAATCCTCACAATGAGGTAGGTGATAAATTAAACAGGGCAGAGATTTCACAATTAATTTATTCAGAGAACTTTGCCCCCTTTTTTTACTGTCTGTGAACTATTCAGAAACTGATAGGAATTTTATTGACTTATTTACATTTCACAACACTCCTATTTACATTTTATGCAAACAAATTTCAGCCCAGAGATTTCTTGTGTATTGTCCGCAGGGGCTTGTGGTTTCAGAAGAACCTCAGGAATTAAACATATATGAGTTTCAATATAAGCTTAGAGTCCAACTCTTATGATTTTGATAGCTGATAGTTTAAGCTGAATTACTGGCTATCATAACCATGTTGTATTGATTCTATTGTCTGAGGAATAAGTATTTCTACACAATCCTCTTTTAGCATGGAATTTATGTGACTAAATATTTGCACAAGTACATGAGGCTTTTTCTTCCTTCAGATGTTTGTGAGAACATAAATTATTTCACTGCATATTATCAGTATGGCAATACAAAGAGCTGAAAGAAATGTAATTTAGTAATTGATGAAATATTTAGAAAAAACATTTCTTAGAAATTGTCCCTCTTCTAGGGATAAATATTATTATCCCTATTTTAAGGATGCATAGATTCAATGATTTGATCAAAGTAATGGAGAACAATGGCAAAGCCCTTATTTTTAGTGCTCTGCTTAAAATATCATATTACCCCTTATGTTCTATAGGACCTACATCCCAGCAGATGTAGCTGCCATTATTGATAAAAGATTTAAAAAACCAAAGAAAATAGGGATGGAAGAGACCTGGAGAGGTCAAGTACTCATCTCCCTGCTCTAAGGCAGGATCAACTATATCTAAACCATTTCTGACATATTTTTCTTACCTACTTGATTTAATCAATATAGGACTCTAAGAGTCCAAAAGATGAACTGTCAAACACCTAACAAGTAGGGATTTGCAGAAGGATTGCACTGGACACTGAATTTACCCAAGAGCAAGGTGAGTTTAATTTTTTATTGCTTAGTGCAAACCACTGTATTCTGTAGTTTAGACCAAAGCTCATACCTACTTGAATGAAGGGGTCTGCCCCGCTTCTTATTCCTTTCTTAAGCCTTTAGGTTTCAAACCCCATAACCTTAGTGGCCTTCCCTTCCTAACAGGTCAATAAACATTCTGCACCTTCCCCCAGTATTTTTTCTCTGTATTTAAACATTTGTTAATGCACTGATCTATGCAAACGTGCAAGGTGGAGGGTGGGATTAATCTATTGTATGCCACCACTAGTAGCTCATAATTTCCCAGAAGAGACAGAAAGTCCCATATCATTAGTACATTATTCACATAGTATTTATCAATCAGTAAAAATAAATGGAATATAGTCTGCCATAAAATAAAATCCAAGATTGTGACCCCTCCCAGATTGTTAAGATCTTAATGATGTCTTAATGTTGTAATGTCCCCAGTTTGTTGAACTAAGCTGTTTGTTAATGATTCCCGCGTGTTAAGTGATCTGACCGAGGCGATGAGAAAGCAGTAGCGGAGAACTATCCAAAGCTTCTTCGAGGATAAAAGGGTTAAATATCTCACCCAGGTAGTAATGATTGACAGGCAGTCATGACCCAGATAGCTGGAACTGACAGAACCTCTGAGCAAGTTCCAGAACCATCCACTCCTGCAGCTATATGATTGGTTAGTAAGGTGATAAATAAAAGGGCCTGTTTGCTGTAAGGTGGGGGGTCGGTGGTCGTCTAGAGGTAGTGAGGAGTGTTCTGGGCTGCTCGTGGTCTTCTCCAGAGAAGGAGGTGAAGCCAGGGCTCCTACGCCCCTGTGCCGAGGAGGGATCCTATCCTAACTCGCACAGGTACCATGGTGCTGTGGCCTTCGCTATAGCTCAGCATCGTTGGGTCCCTAGAGGATCTAGGGAGATTAAAGTCAGGCGCTGTGACATGACAACAACCGGTTGCAGTTGCTGTGAACGATCTGGTATACTTAACGCTCATCAATTTCCATCGTGTCAGCCATCACTCCGTTTCCTTTGAGGCCACCTGTATCAGCAGTTCGCCGCCCTGTATATAAGTTGGACCATTGCCGTGAGTAAAGTTTCAGTCACCTTTACCACGTTCTGGGGCTTCCTCCTTCTCCCCCGGGCCCAACCTCACCTGGGTAGGCCCTGCCCTCTGGCGCCCGGTGCTCTACCTGGTGAGGCAGATCGGCGCAAGGCCTGGAGGCCTCCGCAGCTACCTTGAGCCTGCGGGCCTTGTCTCCCACATAGTCATGCAAAAGAAGTATTCCAAGTGGAAAATACTACTTTTCTTGTGTTGGGAGTGGGAAATGGTGGCGTGTTCGGCTGTAGTAGCGCATATCTATCCAGTATGTATAGCACATACATGACAGTTCAAACTGCTCCTTTTGCTAATCCCCAGGTAGTACTGATTGCCTGACTGAAGCTGACTCCTACCTGGTGCACAAGGTACACAATGGGTTTAGCAGTTCAGGGTAATGTCATTTACACTTGTCTACACACACTTTAAATTAATCTTTCCCAGAATCCTTGGCCCTACCCTTCAAAATATTAATAGCAGAGACATCATAGAACTGAACCATTGGTGACAGAGCAAAATAAATACTTTTATTAAAGCACTTGAAACATCTGGGGAGATGTACATTGGGATAAAGCAGTAAGGGTTCTTACTTGCTGATAAATTTGACAGATTTCTGTGCTACTTCTCACACAGCAATATCGTGGGAAAAGGGAATACATGATGGAATCTGTAGTAATATTTTAGCAATGAAGCCCTAGTAAAGCAAGTGTAGAGGAGGAAAATCTCATCAGTTAGGGCAGGTGCTCCTGTCTGCAATGAAATAATTTATCTTTGCCCTTTGAAAATATCCTGTATACAATTACCAAATAGCCCAAAACTTCTGGGCTGAGAATGTAAACCTCATCCCCTTTTTTGCTTGGTTGCAGAGAGTGAACAGAGGCAATTTTATGTGTTTTTCCCATGATTTTCATGCTATTTGCAAAAAAGAATCAATGTTCAATGTTCCAAAAACAAACAAGCAAGCAAGCATGGATATGAAGGCTAACGTCTGCTTTGCTGTTAAGATGTGTTGACTTAGGCCTTGTCTCTCATTTTTTCTAGGTTAATACAAGCAGACAGAAGAAGATACTCTACTTCACCTATTAATGGGGAACTAGTGAGCCTTGGGAAACACACTTTAACCTGCAGAATTATACAGGCTTCCCCTTTTAGTTAATCACTATATGATTTCTCCAGAAAGGCATCCATTCATTTTAATGGAAATGCTTTTACCTGTCTTAAGCAGTGCCCACCTGGTCAGAATTCCACTTCTTCCCAGTTGCAGTTAGCCACTGCCATCTTGGTAAGAATTCCGACCTGAGCAGGTAGATGTCTCTTTAGATGACTGTATCTACCTACTGCACAACACTGAATCCTCTTCCTTCAACAGTCTAATGGTTTGAACCCCATTTAACTACAGAGGAGGTGAACCTCCCCCTGGGGCAGGAGGCTGGACTCAATGATCCTCTGGGGTCCCTTCCAGCCCAAATGTCTATGAATCTATGAATAAATCTCCTTGAGAGACTAGGCCTAGGAAGCAAGTCTCCCAAGCAGTTGATATGTGCTGGGCAAAAGGAGAGCACCCTTTCTCCCTCTCCAGTTACAGTTGTACAATTCCAATAATATCTATGGACCTCCATGTAAAATTCAGTCAGAAGGGAATTGGATCCTTCTGTGGATATAGGTAATAACTTCTGTGTGTGTTCAGTAACAGAAGTTTAGTAGAGTAAAGTGACCTTGTAGACCTGTAAGAAAGTTAGATTTTATAGCATGACTCAGATTGTTCGAGGGTGAAAAAGAATGTCTTTCTATGACTTAGACGCTTGAAAAGTCCATAGATGCCATTCAGCCACCTTAGGAGCAAAGCAGAATTTTCCGTTTTCAGGGCCTGCTGCAACTCATCCTGATGGAGATTTGTTTCTTGTTTCGTTTGTTGTAAGCCCTGGAGTTGTTGCCACTGTTTAGAATCTGATCTGTAAATTTAACTTTAGAGAAATAGTCCATTCAAAATTTCAGATGTTCAAAATGTTGTGTCTCAACACCATTTCCAAAACAATTGTAAAGCTGACAAAAAAGGGGGGAAGGTCCTTCTGTAATTTAGTTAATCCACCTTCTGTATAATCATATAATGCCCATATCAGACCATAGGCATGTTTTATTTTGAATTTTACCTTTAATTTATAACTATCTGTACTTTATAGCTTCTGTAATGTAAAGAACATGCCTTAAACATACTGCAGTAAATTCCTGTCACTTCAATAGGCACATATTTTATAATAGCCATTTTACAGGTATAGTATTTCAGTGATTTCAGGCTCCAGAGAACAATCACACCTACAGTCATGCAGACTTTTATCTACATTCAATAAGTAAATCTGGAACAATTCCACTGAATTACGCAAAGTTTACACTAGTGATTCAGATAAGGATCTGGTTCATGCTTCCCCTAAAGGAAGAAACATGTGTCCTATTTGAGATAACAGGAATAGGGAACAGGAATGAATGCATCTCTGGCAAGGTCCTTAGGCACAAAGCTATTTTTAACCAGGTGGTTTGCCTCATAGATGGCAATGGAACTTAGCAGATGCTTAAAGTTGGGAACATACTTAAGGATCATGTTCAACTGTGGCCTAAGATCGTGTCTTCTAGACACAATTCTTCTTGGAGTCACGCAACCTGTACCTCTCCTGTGGAAGCTCCAAAAGAACACATCAAGACAGTGTTAAAGATGGGAGAGTTGGTAGTCCCCTCCATAACACAGAACTGTACATAGGCTAACAGGTTAAAGCTATCTGAGTCTTGGTAAGTCCTTATAATATTTCTTGGGTTTTAAAACTTCTCTCATGCATCTGCATGTAGGATGTAAATGGGGAAAGACTTTTTCAGCCTTTTCTTGTTTTCTGAATATGTGTTTCAAATTCATTGGAAAACCCTAAGTAATTGCACTCGTAATGCTCTAATTCAGCATAGATCCTTTGAAATCTTTTCTCCCACCCTACAAAATGACTCCCCAAGTTTCTAAGAAATAGTTTATTTCTTTATTATGCCTCTTAAAATTGCCAGTTATATTATTTTGAACACCTTAATTATGAAACTTTCTCACATTAGAAAAAGATAAGATTCTCAGGTTCAAACCAGAGCTCCTCCAGAGTGCCTTATGATTGAAATAAGAGAGGGTTAAAACATAGATGGAGGCCAGTTGTGGAAAGTTGAAAACAAACAATTAAAATGTTGCCCAATTGTATTATCTCCTGATTTTTGCAGTTAATAAAAGCATAATCTATTTGTACCTGCCATTTGCCTTAGGAGACAGCAGAAGATAATGAAAATATTTTACTATCTCTTTTCAAATTATAAGCTGTTGTTTCCAAAGAAAGTCAAAACCCATGTATATTATCACATTATTGTTCTCCAGGGACTGCAGTCACTATAGTGATTGTAATTACATGGCTTCATTAACTTTCCACATTCTACCTGTTATGGGGGTTTCACATTAAGAAAATTTGCATACACAGGAAATGAATGCCGTTTGCAAGGAGCTAATGTCATTAAACATTTAAGCAGCCTCTCTCAAGTAAACAAGGGATTTTCACTGGAATATCCTTTTTAGTATGTCTTTAAAACCAACACAGTCACCATTTTCACTTTAAAGGAAAACTTGTAAGAAACATTTAGAATTAAATAATGTGTATACAACATCAAATGTGACCAATCTCTTTTAATATGGGAAATAATTCAGTTACTAAGTTCATGATCATTACAACATATAATTATGTACAATATCCTTCTTTCAGAATAGTACCAGTTCATGTTAAGAACTGGTATTGCTCTTAACATAACTGGTGTATGTTCATATGTGTGTGCATATGATAATATGATATACTGTATTCACTGGCTTATATTTAAAATAGTATGTGCAACAGGAATTTGTTTTTTCTCTACTGTAATTGCTTAAGTTTTGCTACAAACTCTGCCCACAAATTAAAATAATTTTCAGATTTTAGTTACAAATTATAAAAAGGTGGAAAGAGAGAGAAACAAAAACTTGTTCTAGCTTGTCTGATACTGGAACTACAGAAGGTACATTATGCATTCTGCTCATACTTTCTTTTCCTGGGCCTGGTGACAGTAATGAGACTTTTTACATTGAGATTAGAAATGGATCTTGCAAAGGTATCATTGGCTTCAAGAAAGCCAGAACTTCACTCTCTGTTTTCAGTACCAAGCCCCTTGTCTTTCACAGGGCCCTCACTGTGATAATTAATTTGTTCATAAAATCTCACACTCAAGTATTTTTCTCATACCTGGGACCTAAGAATTGTGTCAACTAGAAGGGCAAATTATAGAGACAAACGCAGAAAAGTGTTGATACTTGAGACATTCCCCATAATGATCTTCTCAGGAAAAGTTTTGTAGAAAAGAAAAGCACTAAAGGCTGTGTTGTGTTCTATCACTGTGAAGGTGGGAGAAGAGGGGGGAATGAAAAGAATTTTTCACAATCAATATTGTGATTCTCTCAATGCAAGGACAGTGTGAGGCTAGAAATGTGGGGAAGGAAGAAACTGGCCACAACACTAACTGCACTATTCAGGGTACCAGAGTGTAGAATGCATGATATATCCTTTTAAAATAAAGCATTAATGGTTTTGATTTGTGACAATACTGAAGCTGTTTTGCACTGAGGATTATCACTGTAGGGTAGAGGGACTTTGGTGGCTTATGGTACCAAACTTCTTGTGTACAATAGCTAGTCTGAGGGATACGATGGAAAAAGGGAATGACAGTGGCTCCACTATACTGTGGTGATCTTTCAGTCCTCCATAGTTTTTGATGATCAACATAATTTAAAGCAGTTTTGGCAAACCTTCAGCATACATGCCACAAATGGCACAGATTGCATTTGTGTGGCACCTGACAGATCAGGGAAGGGCAGGCATCACAGGGCACATCTACACATTACACTGAACACATTAATGTGTTTTAATGAATGTACATTAAATTTAGTACCTGTAGGCACTTCTATATGTTTTCCTGGGGGGGGGGGGAGGGGAGAGCGGGCAGTGCTTTAATTAGAGTGCCACTGCATCTCCTGTATCAGCATTCCCATGCTTGAAAATGGCGGCTTTTTTCATCTCCTGTATCAGCATCCCCATGCTTGAAAATGGTTCAAGTGCCCCCACCACCATTTTCAAGTGTGGGGATTCTGAAAAACAAGATGCAGGACAGCAATTGCTATACTCCAGCAGACTTGATTAATTGAGTCTGCTCTGACATGCTGCAATTCCAGCATATTGGAGCAGCCTCCACACTCATGCACAGGTGCTTTCCGGTGTTAGGTACTAGGAAAATTTGCATTAGCTTGTCTTAATATGCATTCACTAGAGACCATGCTTTAAAAGTGATACTTAATGCTTAATAGGCTTAATTTTTAATGGGCATTTGCCTTTTTTAATGTGCATTAAGTAAAAAGCATGTTTTTAAGTGATGCTTTGAAGCACATCAAAATCAGCTAATGTGCATTAAAGTGCTCATGTAGACACACCCATAGGGACATATAATGCAGGGAGCAGAAAACAGAGCAGCAGATCAGACTGAAGAAGGGGAATTGAGTAGTACTCAGGGGGCACATCCATACATACAAGCATGTGTGCTTGCAGCAGCTCAAAAAGAAGTGGAACAAATTTGAGCCGGGCCTTTTTACCTCAGCGCACATACTTGGACATGCAGTTTGTGGAGCAAATTGTACCACTTGGGGCACTTGTACCACTGGCAAATTGTACCACTTGGGGCACTCCTTGATCTGCAGCAGGGGGAGCTAGAGCCTGGGACCAGTACCTGTGTTGTCCCCAGCAGTATAAAAAGCTACCCTGTCCTGGCCCCATCAGTACAAAAAGCTGCCCTGGCAAGCAGCTTCAGGGCTACTCACTTTCAGAAGCTTCTGAGGCCCGGCCAATTGGTACCTGTGGACACTCCCCCTTGTGCCAGCTGGACTGCTGAAGCAGCCCTGAGAGTTCCCTGCACCCTCTACCCACTGCAGTAGTCTGGCAGTGGCGGCTGCTGCCTGGCTGTGACCTGCTGTGCACTTGCCAGGCCTGGATGAGGCATCTGCCCCTCTGGGCCAGCTGCCAGTGGGCTATGACTGCAAAGTTGGCCTTTGTGTGGCACTACTGCCATGTGTGCCCTCTGCCTGGCCATCGGGGCAGCTATTTTCTGGAAGATGTTCTGGGTGTGGTTGCCTGCTTTGAACTGTCCAAAAATGTCTTCCTGGCCCAAGCTGGACAGCAGGTCAGCCACAGACAGCTTGGCCCATGGTGCCAGCTCTGAGCAAGCAGGGTCCTGTCACCCGCCTCCCTAGCAGGAATTCTGGTGTTCCCTTTGGAAAACTGAAAAATACCTGATAAAAAAAAATCCCAAAGTCACCCTGTAAATTACTCCCAAATCCATGTTCCTCCACAAGTAAGACAAAAGACCATTATAAAGAGAGAGAAAGAGAGAGTGAGACTGAGATCAGGGGTTACCCACCCTCAGGGGTTACAGCCCTCCCCACAGGAACTATGACTTTCCCAGAGGGGTTATAATCCCCCATTGGGGCTGCCCGCCTTCAGAACCCACATGCCCTGCCTCACCCTCTCTTGCTCCCCCATCCCTCTGGAGTGCTGCCCTACCTGGCTCCTGCAGCCTCCCGGATGGTTGCCCTGCCAGCCCCACCCCACTGCTCCTCTAGACCCCCAGTGGCTGCTCACCCAGCCCCAGCCTCTGGCACTTAAAAAAAGAAAGAAAGAAAAAAAGCTCTACTAACTGAGCAGGGGCTGGTGATGGTGTTGGGGGGAGGCTCTGGGGCCTCCTGGCAGAGCAGCACAGGACAGCAGGGGGAAGCTGGGGCTGTCACCCTGCCCTGCACTGTGTGGGTAGGGCCCCAGTAACCTTAACAGCAGCTCGAGCTGCCGGTAAGTACCGGGTTTTTTTTTTGGTGTTTGTTTGTTTTTCTCCCAATGCTGGTGTGTGTGTGTGGGGGGTCAGGGATCTGGTGGCGGGGTCAGGGGGCTGTGGCCAGACAGGAAAGGGACTGGGGAGCTGAAGGAGTGGGTGGGGCCAGCAGGGGTCCCCACCATGGTCCTCTCCCCTCTCCTCCAGCCCCCTGCAAGCCTCTACTTACTGGCAGTGGAGCCTGGGTTCAGCTCCCAGCTGCTGGCTGGGGCTGGTGGGGGGGCTCCGGGGCCTCCCGCATGTGTGCTTCAGCAGCAGGGTGAGGGGATCCAGTCTCTGGTTGCCTCAGGGCATGGTTTCAGACCGTGCCCTGCCCTGCTTTGTTTCTGTGTAGGTTTTTTTGACTCCTGGCTATCCAGGGGTCTAATTTTGCCTTTGTGCTGCAAACTTGCAGTACAGTGAACATTTTCTCGTTCCTGCACATGCCTCTAGCAGCATCTCTAAGGGGTTTGAGATGCTGCAAGAAGCATGTGGGGGCTCATCTAGACGTGCCCAGGGAGGGCATGGGGCTTCACTTGTGGCATAGGTGCCAAAATGATTGACCCTCACTGATTTAGAGCAACCCGCAAGTGGTTTACTGACCAGTTGATAAACAGCTTGCTCAGAGCTGGGGGTGTGTTTTGTGTTACTGCTATAAATGGTGTGTGAGTCTGGGTATTTCATGTGACTATAGCTATATAACTGTATTCCACAGATATGGCTGTGGAAGTCCTTTATCCTTTGATTTAGGTTTGGGATATGTCTACACTGTAATTGGAGATATAATTGCCATATTTCTAGAACCTATGTATGTTATCTTTTATTTAGCTAGGCCTGTTATTAATAGCAATGAAGACATGGAGATATAGAGCTATAATGTAGAGGAAATACCCAAACAAGCAACCAAGTTTCCTGGTATTGATGCTTATACTGCTATATTTTTAATGAATTGCTAGTTGAGATAATTTGATGAAAGACAGACAGTTTGGGTATATCTTTGTGGTCCTTAGCCATGCCAGTTGGTATCCCAGTCCATTGCAGATCCATGATACCTCTGAGTTTAGTTTCTGTCTCTTGGGTCATTTACCTCCTTCATTTGATGACTTCTAGGTGGCATTCTTGACTCTGTATCTTTTTATTGTTATAGCACAGTGGTCTTCAGCTTCTGGTTCACAGACCATATTCAACCCACTTAGTCATGACATCCAGCCTGCAGGGCCTCCCCCAAGTCCAGAAATTTGGTGGCAGAGGAGGGGTAGCAATTAATGCTGCCATTACTCCCCCAGCAACAGATTTCTAAGCCCTGAAGACCAGATGATATGGCTCTGTGCATGTGGTTGAGGCTAGGTCTGCAGGTGTGGTGTGATGCAGGGCCTGATCCCACATGTCTGCCAGGGCCCAATTTGGCATGCAGGGCAAGAGCCAGGGAATGAACTGGTGTATGGGGCTGGGGCGAAACACTGAACTGGCCCTATGCACTGGACTGATTGCATTGGCCACATCCAACCTGTGGACTGATGATGCACCACTCATCTGGCACAGAAGGCCAAAAGGTTGGGGCATCATTAGTATAGCCAGGTCTATACTAATGGTCTTTTCTTTTCCTTTTCCTTTGATAATGCAACTTTGATAAAGTTTCTTTCCTACTTAGTTCATATTAATGGTTTCTCTCATTACTTCATTAAATCCTTCTGAAATATAATATTCTGTGTATATTTTATTCTATACAAGAGTTTCCAGTTGAGTCTTACAGGATCCCAAACACCATTTGAATTGTATTCGTTTCCTGTGCTGCATCTATTGAGCTAATCTATGTTACTGGAACCTTTTGATTCAAAAACTTTATTACATCCCAGTTAACCCATTGTTTCTCCTCCACCATTTTCACTTCTCAGTGGATATATTTTTTAGTCTTTTACTTTGTTAACAGCTGGTCTTAAGGAATCTTAGTATTGTACAGTTACTTGTGGGTTTGACTTTTTTACTCTCTTGATACCTGCTGTCTTTACTTGAAGCCTCTACACCGGTAATTGGTAACAAGTTTCTCTCAGTGGGTTTTACACACAGCTGCAAGGCAGAAAATAAACAGTTCTTTCAAGTCTACACTCTTAGGGTTACAGCTGTATACTAATTATTTCTCCATTCTGCTAACAGAAATTTTAAAGAGATATACTCCATTTTTATTTACTGGTTTTTAAAACCATTAGTACTGCTTAGATGGGGCCTTAAAATGCCTAGATGATGGTGGTAGCGCTATCAATCAATTACTAGATAGTTTTGTTATGAACTATGTACCTTCTAAGCATTTCAGTGAGTTATTACTCATCTCCAAAGATTTTCAGGATATTGTTTTATTATAATTGTTTTATTTTTACCCACATAATTATTTAAGTTTTAAATATTAAAAAAAAATCACACAGTAAAAAAGTCAGAGTATTAGAAAGTACACTCATTTTTTCATTGTACAATTGTACAATTTCATGGAATTTTTTTTTTCAACCTAACCTATTTATGGACTGTTTTCACTTTCCCAAAGAATATTTTTTTCTATGAAAACCAAATGCCAAAATTCAGCAGTTTTCAGTTGAAATATTTGTTTTCTGTTTTTCAGTTTTTAAAGAAAAGGTACTTCTTTTGGGGAAGGGATAATTCTTTCAGTATTACTTTCATGGGCCATGGCATCTTCCATCCTGTAAAGGAAGGAAAGGAAAGAGACAGCTGTGTTACTAAAAGTCCTGCATATGCTTTTACCAGTGTATGTGTCTGTGTGCATGCATGTACATGTGTACATGACTATGCAACTGCATACAGATAAATAATTCAAATGCAGTTACAATTACTGTGTTTCTAAAATACTTTCTTTTATTCTATTTCCAAATAAATGCTTCATGTGATAACCACAATTTTTTTTCGTAAAATAATTCCAGTATCAGTGTCTAATTCCTTTTCCCAAAATGGAGAAAAGTATTGGTTATTTTGCCTAATGAGAATTGTGTAAAAAGATTCTTTGACAGATTTGTAAAAAGTCCAGTCAAACAGCTGATTTGGGCATCTAAGGGCATGTATCACCATTATCTTTAGTATAACCTAACTTTGGTTAGGGTGATCTAAATGCCCAGGTGTGAAAATGCTTCAATGGCTTACATTGCCCTAAAAATAGCATGTGTGATGTAAAGTTAGTTCTCATTAGAGGAGAACTAATTTTAGATTGGCAAGGGATTAACCTGACCAAGGAAGGATTAACCTAGCCTAATGAATGCTTGCATACATTCCCAGAACAGTGCTAGAGCTGGGAAAGCCCTGGGGCTGTGCTAATTTTAGCCCTCTTACCTTGACCAGCCTATTTTTATACTTCCAACAAGCACCCCCCTCAACTGGACAGTGCATCCTCTGGATCTGCCAGCCCGTGCCCCTAGACTTGCCAGCCCCTTCCCATCCCTTTGGACCCACTAACCCTCCCAACTTACTTGCCTCCAGTTGTCCACACCTCTTCCCAGAAATCAGTGCTCTTAACTCAGGTTTAGGCAGCTTAAACTAAGCCACTTAAACCTGAGGTAGGTTCCTCAGACACTTATTTTCACTTTGAATCAATTAGAAAGGGGATATGGGTATTTCCACGTACAGAGAAAAATGGTAGGAAGAAGAGGATGTATCTACGCAGGTGTTAAACTATGGCTGTTCTGCGCTCAAAGCAGGAAAGGAGTAGTTTCCCAAGAAGAGACAGAATAGTAGTTTGCTCTTTTCATATTTGCCAGGGGATAGCCACTCAACTGCTTTCAACATCTCAGCACTTTAACCAAGCAAAATGGTAGGTCATACAGATATTACATATCGCCGTTCTGCTTCAGTAGGTAGATCATGTCACACCTCAACTTTGGTAAAGGGGCTATATAATTAAGAGTAGGTCTTAAATGAGATGAGATGTTTGGTTCTATGCCAAAAACCACCCTGCATTCTACTGCATTTGTTTTTTACTGATTAACATAAGAAATAGACATTTTCCTGAACGTGTGAAGAAGCCATTTGAATGACAAAGAGAAGAAACAGCAGCAAGAAGGAAAAGCTGTCATCATTGGAAAAATCTGAGCTGCAGAGGGGCAGTTGCAATTGCACTATGGTCCCTAGGAGGACGGTTGAGGGAACAGCCCAAGACATTTGGCAATTGCACAGATAAACTAGATGTTTTGCACTAATTTAAAACTGAATTTTACCACCATATGGTACCTGATGGTAAAGGGGAATATTATATTTCCCTTTCAGAGCAACCAAACACATAGTAGGCTTTTTCAAAGCCCTTATCTATAACCAGGTCTTTGGCTTTCTCTGCCCAAGAAATGGATAGAGATAACTAGAATAAAGCTAAGAAATTATTAGAAGAAAATGCAGCTTCAAATTTTTTTAAAGAGAATGATCTTTATAGTTTTGCTATCAGTTTCTGTATATTTGGATGCAGATTATCAAAGGTTAAACTAGGAACGGCTGCCATTGCTTTCCATTTTTTCTGAGAAGCCATCTTGACTGGCTCAGGACGTTATGTGAAATCCATACATTTCTATTTGCTCAAATGGAAAACACCCTCTCAATTGACTCAAAGCACTGAAGAGAATTGCATGGGCAATCTCATTTTATTACTTTCAATGGTCCATGCCCAGAGTATCTGAACAAAAGCATTCTTTACGTATACCTCTGTTCAGAAAAGTGCAGTTATAAAGTATTACTAAATGTCTGGCTATTATTTTCAAGCTGGGAAATGTAGAATTTTTAAGAAAATGAAAGATAGCTAGCTATGTTGCTTGCTTTCTCTCTTTTGCACTAATGTGATGTACCAAATGAAAAAATAGATTACTGAGATTCTTTTAGTTTACAGAGGCATGTGAATGCCCAAGTTATGGTAAGGAATATAGCTTTTTACAAGGAAGCAAATCAAAATGGTGGAACAGAGGAATACTGAAATTAAAAGAAGTATTTGTTATGACAGATTTGCCTCTCAGACAGCTCTTTCTCTTTATTAACATTAGTTATATGGTAAAAAAGGAATCTGAGGATTTGCAAAATCAGAAAACAGTCACTTGACCACATTATATGTTATTGCTAATAAAATTCTTAACACTGTTTAACAAATGACTTTTTTTTTTTTTTTACTTTTCATTAGAGCCCCTTGTTGCCATCCAATCTTGAATTTAGAAATTAAAGCTAACAACCAGATTGAAAGAATCAGGAGAACGACAGCATGGGGCACAGTCTCAAAGCCACAACTAACAGCATGAGGCAAAGTGAACCTCAAGCTATTCCAGCTCTTAGAGAAGAAAGGGCAGGGGGGGTGCATTTGCAGGAAAACTCAATTATAGCAACCCTCAGCTATAGTAAAGCACTTGTGAATGTTGACACTAAAGCTTTTTCTGCTTAATGTTTTAATTAAATACCTAGAAGCCAACTATTCTCCTCAGTCAGTGTCAGAGCAGTGCTTCTCTGTGGATAAATGTTTACAGCAAAAGCTCTGCTGAGGGTTTCAGCAAACAAGTCTCGAAGAACTGAGAAGGCTTTCAGCTGAGGCACTTGAGATCAAGAAAGCACTAGTGATTAGAAACTAGCAGTACAATAACAGGACAATTTAATCCACCCAAATGTCAGTCTCTGGTTTACAAGTTGGCAATCCCATCTTCATCTGCAGACAAAAGGGCACTGGTTAGTCATCTGTTTAATTCTCTTGCTGCAGCATGTCATTTGGATGTTGAAGGAAAATCCCTTGATTCAGTCTGCCATTTCTGACAGTCTCCCTCTAGACCACATTAATAAGCCTTTTAGAGAACTGAATGCAGAATAAGCAGCAGGCAGCCCACACTCAAAATGGAGACAGAACTGACAGTAGAAATGCCTTTTTCCTTTTGTAGGAATAGTGCTTAGGTGACCCTTTCCCTTACAGATCTGTAAAGGATCTAAAAGTATAATTCATTTTTAATCCACACCTTAGTAAAACACTTATGCAGAGGAGATTTTCCAGCTGTAAAATGCGCTGTTTTGAAAAGAAAAAAAATGATTTAGCTGCATTTGAGTTCTATTTATAAACCGTATCAACAATAGACCAGACAGATAGGAAGCTTGCCTGGCATTCGGGAATACCTGGGGAATTTCCCTCAGAAAACAAACATGTTACTCTTTAATGTAGGCTCACATCTCATTATAATATCACAAGTGGAATGAGACACACTTTGCCTTTGTAACTGTGTTGCCAGGAGGCAGGTAAGTGTTGTGCTACAGACAGTCCTGCTAACATCTGCATGATTTTAATGTCCTTTGAAAGCAAATAATTTGTTAGATAATGGGGTCCTGCTGCTGATACTTCCTGTTTTTCGCTATTAATAATTTCTATATAGCCTCCCGTAAATTGCAGCTGTCAATAGTTCTGTTTAACTTACCGCACACAGACCTGGTGAGGCATGAGGTATGTCTGAGAAACAAAGTATTTCACGGTGTCCTTGACATTTTATTTGGCAGAAGACATTTCTGGCTAAACTCTATTACACACTAAAGACTTGCTTTTCCAAAGTGCAGAGCCCCACAGCTTCCTCTTAGACCCTCTGCAGACGAAAGAGCTCAGTACTTCCAGATATAAACCCTGAAGGCTGTATGCACAGCTATTCAACAGTGAACGGGTTAAAAAGGAGAGGAAACAATGTAATTCTGCATGATGTGGTAAGATGTAGGTAAGGCTTGTGGAGGATTTTGTCAAGCAGAAAATTGACAAAACCTGCTATTAATTATTGTGCTGATGCTATCAGTGGCATTACCATAATCAAAGTGTGAGGCGTGAGCATAAATTCACAAGGCACTGGGTAGTTTGGGGGTTAAATCACTGATTTTCAAAGTAGATTTGAAAAACATAATTAACAATAAAGAAAGAGCTTTTCTGCAGTACATATAGTTTGTTTATAGGGTATTAACAAATTCAGCTATAACGGCCTATGCTTCTCCCTCTTTTTCTGCCTTCACCTATGTGTTTGAGAACGAGAAACAGACAAAGTGAATGAGTAAGTGAGCACACACGTAAAGGGATACTTTCTAGATTTTTGTTTATGAATATTGACTGACAATAGGGTATACTGTATCACAGGTAACCCATGTTGTTATGTATATAAAAAAGAAACAAGGCTGTTTTCTGTGATGTTAGTTTTATTATTATTCCTGCAGCATTATCAGTGTGCTAGCTACCTTGCAGAAAGGTATGAAGATGATGTTCTTACCCTAAAGAGCTGTACCTTAGAGGGAACAGAAATGAGTGTGACCAAAAAGGAAATGGATGGAACAATGATGTTTGCCATGTGCCTTGTTAGTTTTGTGGCCTTTGTTTGAATGAAATAACACACAACAGTAGTTGCTCAGACAAGTATGACTTTTCACGGTTTTTAGAAAGCCTAGCTCCTTAACAATATCCTATTTAAGTGGGACATTGGAATGGAAATGGAGTATTAGCTTGGATCAGCAGTTTACTCATAGATACACAGGTATTTCAACTATTAGTGACTTGTAGATTCAATAGAGGTTTAAGAAATAGTCAATATTTATCATAGATGCCACTAAAAATGAACATGAAACATCAGCTACAACCAAAAGTGAACAAATAACGGTAGAAGTATTTACAGATGGTATTTTTGATTAAAAAAAAAATCACATGAACTTTGACAGACTTCATAATCCACTTCATTTGCTGACCTCGTACATTCATACAAGTAGAGTTTTATTCATATTAGTATTGTCAGTTCTCACACTAATAGCTACTTGTATCAGAAATTAATTCAAAAAGTGTTCATATGACAATCTTGAAAGCTCATTGTTAGTTTGAGAAGCATCCAATCAGAGAAGAGAAGTAAATAATAAACTATGAAGCATAAGTATTCAAAGTAGCAATCACCGTTAGCAGTTCTCAATTGCCTGTGTTTAGTTAATGTTTCTTTACTCTTTGGTTCTGTTCTTGACAGCACATGCTTTCTGGCAGCCTGATTGCCCATAGCCTTTAAATCAGTGGGAACAAACTTTTTTGGTAGGTATGCCACCAATTAGACCTGGATCCTCACAGAATGCCACTCCAATCCTTTTCTTGTTCCCTATCTGCTGCTCTGCTTTCTGCTGTCTTCCCTGTTGGCCAATCTGCTGCTCTGCTTTCTGCCCTGTGCTTCCTGCTTGATCTGCTGCTCTACTTTGCACTTCCTGCCCTAGATATCACTGTGCTGCCTATCTGTCTTGGATCTGTCATGTGCCACACACAAAGGCTGTTCATGTCCTTGGGGCACTCATGTCACAGGGTTGCTACCTCTGCTGTAAACAAATGACACCCTACTTAATGAAAATTCCTCTCCCATTAGTAGCTATTGTAATAGTAGCTAATCAAGTCAATATACTGAACCCTGTCATATCAAAGGAGTAAAAACCTTCTCTGGCTGTTACTGATATCAGGTGACTGAGAAGCCAAGAGATAATATTCAATGTCTGTAAAGACACTTCACAAAGAATTGGAGGGCTTACAGATTTTCTTGGGAGAAGAGAGTACTGACGAGAAACCAAATAGAGGGACCTGTAATATTATGTAGTGCCATTCAAAAAAAATGTAGTAATAGTCTGAATCATGCAGAAATGTCACTAGGTAGAAACCACACTTTCTTTACAATGAACCAACAGCAAGGTGAAACCATTAACTTTTATGTGACAGACCTATGTATTAAGGTGTGAATTCAAACAGCTAAAAGTGGAGTTCTTTAAATATATTTGCTGAAGGGAGAGTGTGATAGGAATAGTTTTGCACTTTTGCACCAAATCAGACCTGCTGTCATCTGTGACTTGTATCCAAACTGAAAAAGTGTTTCATTTTCAAAGCCAGCTAGACATGATTTTTGTCATTGTTCTTAAATATGATGTTGTATCCAAGTCCTCTGAACCTTTACAAAAGTTTAGCTTAAATAAAATGATGGCAGAATTAGTTTACATGATTCTTCTTTTCACATCTGGCCAGAGTCAGTTATAACAAGACATTAGCTCCAACACAGCCTACAGCATATCAGACTAAATGCACCTGACCATGTCTGATTTTGGTAGCTAAACAGTCCCAAGCCTAGCTAGTGCTTCGATGGGAAATCACCTGAGAATCTTGTGTGCTGTAGGCAGTCCTCAGGTTTAGCAGGATGGACTGGGTGATCCCCTGACTTTTCTATGATTCTTTGCATCAAAGCATCACATCATGGATTTTTGAAGAACTGAAAGGAATTGAAGTAATTAATAATCTACTTGTTTAGGACAAAGAACTAATGCCACAAGAAGAGGCTGTAATATACTCTGTCACATGACAAACACAAGAACCTTAACAAGTAAAGTCAAATACCAAGTCAACTGATCAAAAATCATCATGTAGGACACAAAAATCAAGGTCCACTCAAGAAAATTCAGACTCTTATACAATCAAAAACCCTTACTGTTACAGGAAGTAAGAGTTAAACAGGTTAAGACATCTAACCAAATGTACACCTTAACTGCCTCAGTGAAGCGCTGCATTTAGGGTATGGATAAATGAACAAATTACAGTGAATAAAAAGGAGGGAGGGAATTACTATTAAGCAGAAGATAGATTGTAATTATCCATTTCCCCATAGTTACCTGGTGGTAAATAAAAACTGAACTGGGGCAATTTTATATTAATAAAACAAGACAAAATCACCCTACTTTAATGTGAGGTAAGAGATGACACACAAGCAGTTACCATGAGTCCGTTGTTCCATGATAAGTCCTATTTTAACATTGTAAGTTGCTCACTTACCTTTTCCCTTAGTGTCTTGCTGAAGACAGTGCAGGAAAACACTTGAATGATAGCAACAGAAATACATTTGGGGTTTGGAGTTAAAAAAAAAGAGAGTCATAAAAGTACCAGTGCAGAAATTTGAGATAACTGTAGAATCTAAGATGTTAGCTGATACAAGCTTTGATTGAATAATGACTCCCTTTGTGTCGGACTTTTACCCAGGACGGTATTCTATATCTCTTTGTCCATTTAACTGGTGGTTTTCCATCCATATATCTGAGTGTTTTAGCTCCTTTCCCTATACTGTAGGTATGTAAGCGTGTGTGAATAGATTGAGCATGCTCAGTCAGCTAAATACTGGTTGGTCACCTAAGTAGATAGATGCAAGTCCAGTAAAGCATGGGTGACAAGAAGCTCCAAGACTGGGTCTGAATAATACTTAACTCATTGCACGCTGACTAGAGCACTAAGCCAGGGTGTCAGAATGATGTAATATGAGGAGAACAAGTACAAAAAGTGATTAAAGAAAAACTTACCATGCTGGCAGGAGCAGCAGCAATGTGGAGAACAGCTGGGAGCCAGAACAGCAACTCAGGGAGGGAGAGAGACAGGGGAGTGAGGATGCTCAGTGGGATTGGTGGCAGTGGAGGAGTGCAGGGCCTGGTACAGAACAAGGCAAAGCACAAACTCCCCGTGCATCTAAGGATCTGGTGAGAGCGTTCTGGGGCAAGAGGGTGTGTGCAGAGACAGTAAGAGACCAAGAATTTACTCCCAAAAGCTTATTGTTAGAAGACAGATGGGAAGGCTATCTGAAACTAAGTATCAAAGAAGTATTGAGTGAGTGGCAGAACAGTCACCATTAATTAGAAAACAAGACAAACATGCCTACACTAGCACTTTAGGTCTAAGCACCTATGCTCAGCATTAGCGCTTGGTTGGATAGTGTACCACAGTTGCACTTTATAGAATATGAATTAGATTATAGTTTGATGCAGTTGAGGAAATCTATAGGAAGGTGCAATAGCGATAAGGCACTGCACACTTTAGATAAGATTTAGGTGCAATAGTAGGAAAGCTGGTGCACTCTACATGCAAAGGGAGACAGTGCAACAGAGTGCGAAAGACTTGGGGCCTGAAGAATCAGACAAGATTAAGACGGATGAGGTACTGTCAGTAACAGGACAGAACTTCAGTCAATACTCATTAGTGGCAGTCAATCTTTCCTGCAAAGAAATAAAAGGCAAATATTTGGGAAGCAAGCACTGTAGTGAGACTGTGACTGAACAGAGCGTGGAACTTATGGGAAGTCTTACTAAGAATTCTTGTATCTGGTGCTGGGCATATTTGATAGAATTCAAAAATTAACAGTCCATGAAGCTGCCAAACAAGACATTGAAGCTATAGTTGAGATTGTGACTGCTCAGATAAGCTACTTACTGAATGAGACACTTAAACATCAAGGTGGTATAAGGTCAGGGTGTGTGGGGAGGTGGAGTCCTAGAATCTTACACTGGAAAGAGATTCACTGACTTCCAAATCTAGAGAATTAAAGGGGATGCGATGGAAGAGTACCTCTTCAGTCACTAGATCTATAAAAACATGTAGCAGGCAACTTCATCAAAAGTGCAGCTCGAAACTCCTGGGATAAGGAGGCATGGTGGCTTCTATTAAAACAATGGTGAATTCAAAGCATCCGTAAAGCAGGTAAGGAGCACCAGAGCCAACATGAAGATTTAAACCCTTTCTGGGCAAAGCGGGCCTGGAGAGGTCTTCTGCTTCCTGAGTAAGTGCTTTAACCAGTTAAACCCTCGGGAGGGTCCGCTTTCATCTAACACTTTTTAGTCATGCATTTCTTGTTAGTTACATTTTCATGACTTAAATTTATGAGTCCAAAATGGGTACATATACATAGTCACATATGAGCCCATTAGGTGACTGTGCATGCTTAGTGTGCCCATGCATGCTTACTTATCAACAGTGCAGGGATTATAGAACCCTAAGATGTGCAACCTGCCAAAAAAACACCACATATGCAGCTGGACAACTGTCATCAAGGGAAATAAAATCCCTGGTAACAAGTGCTTCTGAGGCACTATTTAAAGTACAACAAAACTGAACTACAATTGAAAGGGCAATGCTGCCATTTGATATTTGCTTTTTAGCAAAGAACTTGAGCAGAAGCCTTTGAAAACCATGCTGGAGAGGTGATGATGCAAAGCATCACCTAGATTTCTGAAAAAAATTATTTGTCTTGATGGCCACAAGTGGTTGTAGTCAACAACTGTTGATCATAACATGTCACTGAGCCATAGCATAAGTTTCCTGGAAATACAAGGTGTCCACAAAGGCTGCTTGCAGATGTTAACCCCTGCCCCCACCAAAAAAAAGGTGATTTACCAGAAGCAGCAGCATGCTATTTTGACCTGGCTCTGTAGCATCTGTATAGATTGGGCGCTTTAGGGGGAGCTTTTTGGTGCTTTGATCTAATATCAGCTATTAGATCTAAGCACCAAAAAGGTCCCCCTAAAGCGCCCAATCTATACAGACGTTGGGCAAGCTGGGTCCAGCTAATGTGCTGCCTCTTCTGGGCACGTGCTGGGCTTGGTGCAGAGGCATGCCACGTTTAAAGTGACACTTTTTTTTTTTTTAACATCTGCAAGCAGCCAAAATGTGGCATCTCTGGAGGGAATCTGCAAGTTGATCTAACTTGCACTTCTTAATGTGAAAGTATAGTCAGGTTGAATCATCACACTCTTGTGCACAGCAGTGTGGATACCTTATCACTGTAAAGGCATCTTTATATAAAGCTTCTGCAGACCATGAAGACTTATCCTTGCCAAATGGTTCATCTTATAAAATATTATTCTGACCGTATAATCAAAAAACGCCAAGATTCAGGGAGCAATTATTAATAGGTATCCAAATAAAGGTTTAGAATAATGATCTCAGTCTCCCTGGAGTTCAGGCTGTTTTTTAAGGTAACTGCTAGAGTTAATGAACATATCATTTGGGAATTAATGTTTGTCATCCTGACCTAGGTCATTTAACTTATGCCAGAAAACAAGCATTCTTGTGTGTTGGACATACATATACCTACCTTACTCTTCTATTTCTCTCACTGTTTCTTTTTCCCACCTCCTCCTTTTACATTCTTTCCTAGCTCCCCTTAGATGCTCCATCACTTCCCAGTCTTGGGTAAGTACAGACATTCAAAAAAACCCAAGGTGGAATTGATCCAATTTATGGAGCTTTCTCTAAGCTGCACAGATTGGATTGGGAGATAACAGAACTCATGTTCACTCTTTGGGTGGGGGAGGGTGGCAGGTACTTGCTCTATCTGAGACCAGAAGCAGGCAGCCAAATGCAGTCAAGTAACTGCACCATCCCTGATTAGCTGTCAGTGCATGGTTCAGAGTGTCCCTACTCTGTCCCGGGCCCTGGGACCCTGTGCTGAAGCATCTCTGGGAAGGACTTCCAGGATTTCCTGTCCACCTGCCCTAGAGACAGCATCGAATTCCTGGCTGAAGATGCTTCTCTGCAGATGCAGGCTGTGGTCCCAGGTCAGGGAGAGAGTCAGGATAGCTATCTGACCCATCAATTCTGCATCTGAATGATCGTTATAACATTTATGGACTCTAATTGAATGTGTTTCATTGTATAGTTGTTTTATGTATTTTAGTGAATTCCCCTATCTTTGCTCTGATCTAAACGAGTAGCTGGTTGAAAAAAGAGGTAGAGCATATGAAGGGCAAGTATGCACCAAAGGCACGTTTGGAGTACCATACAGAAATATGGTACTTCATCTTAGGAAGCCTAAGGTGGAGACAGAACCAGGACTAGTGACCTGGATCAAAGGTAACAAGAAGTCCTTTTTTAAATACATAGGGGGTAAAAAGAAGATACTGGATAATGTGGGGCCTCTGCCAGACACACTAGGAAATCTGGTGGTCACACCAGATGATAAAGCTAACTTCTTTAACAATTTATTTGCCTTCATTTTTCTGAGTGGGGACTGGGTCATCCCCTGCACCAGGATTCCTGACGGACCTGGGGGAGGCACAGCCAGGCCCAGGGTCAGTGAGGACCTAATTAGGGAACTTCTGGTGGGACTGGATATGTTCAAATCAGCAGGCCCTGACAATCTTCACCCCAGAGTGCTGAGGGAATTAGCAAAGGTCATTGCAAGACTCCTGGCACAGCTTTATGAGCACTCGTGGTGCCCTGGTGAAGTGCCAGAGGACTGGCAAAAGACCCAGAAAACTATAGGCCCATTAGTCTTACCTTGGTCCTGGGGAAACTCTTTGAAAAAATTATCCAGGAGCATATCTGCGAGGGATCAGCAGATCAGATTATGCTTAGGGGCAACCAACATGAGTTCATTAGAGGCAGGTCCTGTCAGACCAATCTGGTGGCCTTCTACGACCAGGTCACAAAATCCTTGGACACAGGTGTCGCGGTGGATGTAGTCTTTCTGGACTTTAGGAAGGCCTTCAATACCATCTCTCACCCCATTCTTATTAAAAAATTAGGTGACTGTGGCGTCAATGCCTACATAGTCAAATGGGTTGCAAATTGGTTGGAGAGCCGCACCCAGAGAGGGGTGGTGGATGCGTCATTTTCAACCCGGAGGGATGTGGGCAGTGGGGTTCCCCAGGGCTCAGTCCTCGAGCCCACACTGTTCAACATCTTCATCAGTGACTTGGACGAGGAGGCGAAAAGCACCATTGTTCAAATTTGCAGATGACACTAAGATGTGGGAAGAAGTGGGCAAGCTAAAGGAAAGGGACAGGCTGCAATTGGATCTAGACAGGTTACAGGGGTGGGTGAATGAGAACAGGATGGGTTTCAATACTGATAAGTGCAAGGTACTACACCTGGGGAGGAAGAACCAACAGCAGACTGACAGAGTGGGGAACTCCCTTCTCATTAGCACAGAGGCAGAAAAGGATCCTGGAGTCATTATTGATTCCAAGATGAACATGGAATGCCAATGTGAGGACACAGTCAGGAAGGCTAACCGCGCCTTGTCATACATCCACAGATGCATCACAAGCAGGTCCAAGGAGGTGATCCTTCCCCCTCTATGCAACACTGGTCAGGCCGCAGTTGGAGTACTGCATCCAGTTCTGGGCGCCGCACTTCAGGAGGGATGTGGATAGCATCAAGAGGATCCAGAGGAGGGCCACTCGCATGATCAGGGGCAGCAAGGCAGGCCCTATGAGGGAAGGCTACAGGACATGAACCTGTTCAGCCTCCACAAGAGAAGAGTGAGAGAGGACCTGGTGGCTGTCTACAAACTGGCCAAGGGGGACCAGCAGGCAATGGAGAGTCCCTGTTCCCCCCCGAGCACTACCAGGAATAACAAGGAATAACAACCATAAATTGGCTGAGAATAGATTCAGGTTAGACATCAGGAGGCACTACTTCACAGTCGGGGCAGCCAGGAGCTGGAACCAACTTCCAAGAGAAGTGGTGCACACTCCTATCCTGGGGTCTTTAAAAGGAGGCTAGATAATCACCTAGCCAGGGTCGTTTGACCCCAGCATTCTTTCCTGCCCATGTCAGGGGGTTGGACTTGATGATGTGCTCAGGTCCCTTCTGACCCTACCAACTATGAAACTATCTCTGCACCATACTTCAGTATGGATGCAGTGCCATAGCCCTGGTACATCATTGAGTGTCTGTCTCATGTGTGCACAGAGCAGGTATGCTAGGTTTTATAGGAATGTTCTTTAGCTCAGTTCTTTGGTGATGCTGACGCTTCCTTAGAGCAAAGTCATATGTGATAATGCAAAAGCAGAGTTATTTTGTGAACATGTACCTCTAGTTATGTTCAAATAGGGTTATAGTGTTACTCACTGTAACCCAGTAAGATACAATACAGGAAGCTAGTATTAGTATTATTGCTGACCTCATGGGATTAAGCTGACTTCATAAGATTAAGCTACTAGAGTCATATGAACCCATCTCTCCATGCCACGTTTCCACTTTTTGTTTCCTAGAAAAACCTAACTCGTGGTCCTGTACTAAAAATCTTAGCACAAAAACATCCTTCCAAGTCTTTTTATGGCTTATATAGTGTGCTATCATGTGACTTTTCAAAATTGTGTGTCAGTGCAGCAGCTGTGAATGTCTGAAATGAAAAACCTGTTTTATGCACAGAGAATATAAACTGTACTAGCATTTGTATGATTTCCTGTGCTTTAAGTATTAGCTATTCAGTGATTCTCCACTCATATACACCAGAGTACACCATAAGATTGCCGTTCCAGCACTCACTGGGGTCTATCTAATTCAAAATTTTATCTTCAAAAGTAGCAAGCACCAGATACAAAATACCTGGCGCTGGAATAAATGAAACAAAACATAGAATTTCTGTCCAGGAGATATATAACAGTCTAATATGTGTTTTCCATGCAAATTAGGATGAAAAATTGAAATTCTGGAATTATACACATAATTCTAAAATCAATAAATAAATATTTGTAAACATAAATGATTCCCTTTGACAGTTATGGTCGAAATAAATGATATGCCAAAATTTTAAATGCTCCATTTCTGTTTATAAGCTGTGCCAAAACCTCTCTTTTCAAGTCAGGTGAATATTGATGTGCATTTTCATACAGTGAAATGCCATCTTATGAGCTTTATAGTTTGTAAGCTTGATGCCTCCATTTTGCCTGAGGCTTAGGCTTCCTGACTAGACCACTTCCATTATGTACCAGGAGTCAAGTGATTCACATGATGCAAAATGCATTTCATTATGGAAGATGCAGTTCTCCAAAGAGCTGGTTTCACAGAGGAGAGCAAGGGCCTGAAGTAGATGTTAATGTTATCTTGAACTAATTAGAAACAAAGTATTTCCAATCTGTTAAAAAATAAACCTTAAAGTAAATATTCTTAATCGGGTCAAAGTAGCCTGAAATGAAATATTTTTCTACTCTAAATAAATACATAAGAAGCATAATAGTAAATAATAAATGAACAAAAACAATATTTTCCCACCAGAAATTCTGATTTTTGTAGAAACTATTTTGTGTCAAAAATATTTTAATAGAAAATTCCCAGCCACCTTCTCTAAATATAAAGAAAATTTCCCCCCTATTTCTCATAAAAGAGTTATAATATCAAGAATCTGTCACAGAAAGATGGAGGACTGGATTTACCAAAAAAATTATCAATCAGATCCAAACCATTCACACAGGTCTTAGGCAGAATCTAGGTGATGCTGTCACAAAAAGTGATATAGATTAACATTACTTTAGGAGCTGCAGAACCATTTGGATACCTAGAATCACTAGGCACCTTAATTTTGACCTGACATTTTTTTACCCACCTAGACTTTTATACATGTTCAGTAGCCATCAAGATCAAGCAATTAAAGATGGGATTGGATTTCCCTTTGTGTTACCCAAATGACAGTTTATCTAGGTGCTTACCTGGGAATTTTTTACCCCGCCTCTGCACTGTGGATATATGTGGGAATGAGCAGACTGAGCATGCTCAGTAGGCTATGTATTAGCTATCGTGTATGTGCAGATCTGAGCCTGAGTCTGGGAAAAAACAAGGGCAGGAGTAGAAGCAACCACTGCCTTCCCATGTTTTACCCCTAATAGCTGAGTGGTTAGGGCTGGTTGAGAAGACGCTGCAGGACGGTAGGGTTGAGGACATGGGCGTCCACGAAGGGTGAATGTTCCTTAAGGAGACGATCCTCTGAGCCCAAGGGGTGACCGTTCCTGCCCAATGCAAGATGGGCAAAAGTGCCTGGAAGCCCCCGTGGCTTAATAGGGATATTTGGGGGACCCTGAGGGCTAAGCAGGAGGCATACAACCTTTGGAAGAGAGGAGCAGTCTCCAAGGAAGAGTACTCCTCTTGTACTTGGAAGTGCAGGAGTTCTATTAGGAAGGCCAAGGAGGGAGTAGAGCTTCACCTGGCAACGAGACTCAAGGAAAACAGGAAGTCCTTTTTCAAATATGTGGGGAGCAAAAAGAGAGCCCCGGGCAACGT
>JAGPOW010000261.1:216749969-216779617 GCA_030014935.1 Caiman crocodilus | reverse complement strand
GTCATTGTTGACACCAAGATGAACATGAGCCGCCAATGTCAGACGGTGGTTGGGAAGGCCAACCGAACCCTAGCGTGCATCCAACGATGCATTTCGAGTCAGTCCAAGGAGGTGATTCTCCCCTTTTATGCGGCGTTGGTCAGGCCGCAGATGGAGTACTGTGTCCAGTTCTGGGCACCGCACTTCAAGAGGGATATGGACGGCCTGGAGAGGGTCCAGAAGAGGGCCACTAGATTGATATGTGGGCAGCAGGATAGGCCTTACGAGGAGCGTCTGAGGGACCTGAACCTGTTCAGTCTCAATAAACGGAGGCTGAGGGGGGACCTGGTTGCTGCCTATAAACTGCTGAGGGGAGATCAGCAGGAAATAGGGCAGGCTCTTTTTCCCCGGGCACCACCAGGGGTAACTAGGACCAGTGGTCATAAGTTACTGGAGACCAGGTTTAGGTTGGACATTAGGAAACACTACTTCACAGTTAGGGTGGCTAGGATGTGGAACCAGCTTCCTAGGGAAGTTGTTGCTCCTACCTTGGGCATCTTCAAGAGTAGATTAGATAGGTACTTGGCTGGGGTCCTGTGACCCTGGCACTCATTCCTGCCGTTGGCAGGGGGTCAGATTAGATGGCCTGCTCTAGGCCCCTTCTGACCCTAGATGCTATGATACTATGTTTGCTCAGGGAGGTCTCCCTCACTAGCTAGGTCCCCTGATCAGCTTCCCAGTACAGTACTCTAACCTCCAAATGACAGATCAGGCATTATGCAGTCCCTTTCCAGGGCTCCATTAGAAGCTGAGTCACTATCCCTTACACATAATATTCACTGAATAAAATCAGTGAAGGACAGACAGTTCAGTTTGGCAGCAGAGATGTGGGCTAGAACCTAGGACTTGTGTACTTCCAGAGCATCCATCTCATTGAGTTTCACGCCCTTTAGCTTTCTTACTTCCTTTTGTCCTAACATATCTCCCTGTCTTGGCTATGAAAGAGGCCAACTGCAAAAAAGACTTATAGGGGGGAGGCCTAACTTATACGTTTAAAACACTATGCTGGGAAATTAGAGAGACACTGGTGGAAAATCCATCTTGGTGGGAAAGTGACTTAGAAGCCTGATCTCCACAGTTCTCAGCAAGTGCCCCTAAACATTCAGACATCGGGGAGGATGTTTTAGGTGCCTCCACTGGCTTACACCCATTAGTCATGCCTTTCTGGCCAGCTATGTTTCTGTGACTTAAACTCATAAGTCCAGAATAGGTGTCCAGAGATAGCTGTGTATCTATTCAGTGGGTACATGGCCTACTGCACATTCACAGTTGACAGTGCAGGTGTAACAGAATCACAACCTGTATGCAAGTGCCAAAAACACCACTTATGCACCTATAAATCTGTCATTTAGGTACGTACAGGGCAGTAGATTTCTATCCTAAACTGTATTATAATCCAGAGTGCTGCTAGAAGGCACCTGAATTTTTCCTAAATCCCTGACCATCCATAGGGCACAATAATATCTGATGGGTATCAATGGCATTTGTTGAGTATAAAGTGCAGCACTCACAGTAACTCTTAAACATAACTGGTGATGGCGTCAGTTTGCAGTTTTTGCATAATAGCCTAGAATTTAGAGCAGTTACCCAGGAAGTCTAGACTTTTTCCAGTCCAAAGGAACTCAAACCCACACCTCCTGTTTCCCACATGAGAGCAGAGCCCTGAGCTAAAGGCTATAGGCTAGACAATAGAATGATGCTACCCAACTTTACTGTTGAAGCTGGACTACTGGAAATCCAAGAGTGTAAGATTCGTATATCAGAGAAGAATGTTACCTGGATTCAGTCCATATTGCCAGCTCTATTTTCTGATGTTTAACCAATAGCTGTCATATAAAATGCATAAAAAATACTAGACACCAGAGACCAGATTCTAGGATTCCCCTGAAAGTGTGGCATACAGGTTTGAGGCCTTCTAAGCTGAGGAAGCTTTAGAACTCAGATATCCTAATTCTTGGGGAAATATTCCAAGTATTATGCTAATGTGAATTATTAGGTGCCTAACACTCTTCGTTTGAGTTATCCTCTAGAGGCAATGGGCCTAATTTTTAGCCTTTGCAGTGTCTAAAAGGAAGGTACCCATGAGAATTATTTGGATCTGTCCTTGTATGCCTGAAAAGTCTAACTTTTATAGACTTATTTATGGCCATTTTGGATTCCACTGTTCATTCCAATGTGCAGCAAAGACTTCAACATTCACTTTATACAGTGGAATCTGGAGCACTCTTGTTAGATACACCGGCATCCTGGACAGTACAGGAGAGAACTCAGTATCCCAGAACAGGATCTAAAATAGCTACCAGAGTGAATCAGTAGGAAACTGATCTGACTGTATCTATAATGTTATTTTTCTCTGAGGCTTAGATGAATCCATCCACTTGGGATCCTCATCCTGGAATCTTTTTTTGAAACTTGTTAACAACTATAACCCTTCTTACAAAAAGCCAATCGAGCTCACGCTTTAATAGTTTTGTAGAAGTGATACCATCCACTTTTATATAATATCCTTCTTGTTAGAGCACAAACCAAAAAGTAGGAAACCAAGTTGAATAACTTGTGGCTAAGAGGATTCAAACCCCCACTGAAGGAAAAGGGTCCTCTACAATTCAGATGATGAGCTTTTATAGGTATAACCATCTTATAATGTTCCTGTTGGAATGATACCAGTGTGCAGCAAAGAATTCAAAATTCATTGCGTCAGAAAGGGGAGCACAAGTGAAGGTATGAAGCACCATCTCCCCCCACCTCTGCTCTGCTTATTCCACATCCACTTTTCTTAGAGGCTGGGTGTGTGGAATATGTGAACCTTTTCAGGCAAAGGGGTGAATTGAGAGGTTTACTAAAAATGCTGTCATCAATAGGTTTTATATAACAAGTGGGCAGCATCTCTGCTAAGTTAAAAAAAAAAGGCCACAACTGTCTTTTTTAGGGATCTTTATTTTGGTAGGGAATGCTAGGCATGCTCTGGGAATGCCTATAGGATAGGATCTCTCATAGTAATTTATCAGTAAAATGCTGCATCTCTGGATCCTTCCATGCTTTAATGGATTTAGGTGCCAAGCTACTCAGACTGGGGCAATTCTGGGAATGCCCAGAGGCATAATTATCATTATATAGAGAATTTGTAAGGCACATACGGAGTTTAAGTGTATCTAGGTTTAGGCAGCAGGATGGGAACAAATTCAAGGCAAATCTCCAATAATTAGATTCTATACCTGGAAAATTATAACAAATTTATAATTTTTCCATATATAACATCTAATTGGGGGAGTTCATCTAATATTTACGTAAATATGGTGGGTTGACTATTAAGATAACAAGAAAGGAAAATACTGCTAATATCCTGGTATCTATTAGCTGGATAGGATAAAGGTTATGCAGTAAGGATCTAGAGCTATCAAGCATTTAAACTTATGAAAGGCTATAAATAATCTATAATAAGATCTTATGTTTACTTGAATTTATCTTTGTTCAGGGAGAATGGGTGTCAGCAATTTCACTTCATTATACTAAGGATATGGGAATAGCTGTTCTGGAATTGCTGTGGCTTCAGGATCAGTAACAAAGGAAGCTTAGGAAAGCATTAAATACAATAAGAAAGCTTACAGAGGATAAAACTTGAAAATACTTAGTACTGATTAGCACGAGTACAGTCTGGGTCTGAATCCAGTTTTCAAATACCCAGAGATCTGTAATATTCAGATTTATGTTTTTGATTTAATGTATTATAAAGACAGAGGTCAAGAGTGAAAACTGGATCCATATCTTGTTTTGTATTTACAGATATTGGATCCAGGAGTTTACATCCATTATCAATTCATAGTGCTATTTAAAATAATGTGTTTTTTCTTTCCTCTCTAAGTGGCATTCTCTATCGCTGACAAGAAGAGAAGTAAATCTGATATAAATTACTGAATCCCAAAATGCTACTTTAAAATAATGTAAAACAGAAACTCACATT
This sequence comes from Caiman crocodilus, assembly GCA_030014935.1. Classification (NCBI taxonomy): domain Eukaryota; kingdom Metazoa; phylum Chordata; order Crocodylia; family Alligatoridae; genus Caiman; species Caiman crocodilus. The sequence continues at coordinate 216,775,617 of JAGPOW010000261.1, read as the reverse complement.
GTATTAGGCAGTCTTTGGTTATTGTAATGTTTGACTTAGTTTGATGTTTGTCTCCAAATAATTCTGCTTTGTCTAAATGATTTGCAGAAATTCTCACATAGAGACACTCTAAAATGGCTGCCAGGATGTCAAAACTGATATAATAGAGGACATACTTAATTAACAATAACAATTCAGTTACTATACAACACATAACTTGAAAGTTCTTTTCTAGGTAGAAGCCCCCCAAATCCCAGCTGTTGCCAGTAGCACCAGATTGCTCAAGCATTCATGTGGGTGTAAGGAACATGTTAGAGCTCTCAAAATAAGTGCTTCTATCTTGTGTGCATGATCCTCCATTATATAAAGATTGGAACTGTATATTGTTGCTATAAATGTGTAACTTACAATAATAGAAACTTTCTATAAAGACAGGCTTACAAGGCCAATTTCCATGTTCTTACTGATTTAAACCAAAAAGCACTAAATTTTTAACATAAAACACAAGCAAAATATCAGTGACCTAAACACATTATCAGAAGAAATAGTAATCATTGTCAAGAACTGAAACCTAACTGATAACCTCTGAAGACCCTCCTAGTTAAACCATGAATGTGGAATCAAATAATAAATTCTTCACTTACTTGAAGTGGGATGGGTCTTCATGGTCAGCCCCTTTCATTAACATATGCCCAATCAAATTCTAATGAGATGTATGGCATACATAATTACATATCTGTGATTGTAAATCTGGGGAGGATTGAAGCAAATAATGGACCTGAGCTGTTGTGGGAACTGAACAACTAACAAGAGCTCAGAGATCCCGGGGTCCAGCCAATACATTTCCTTCTAAGTATGAGTATGTTGTTACATTTCCATTGCCCAATCTGAATGCTAGTTAAACTTATGTTCTGCTTTCTAATAAAGTGATTCTTTTGTAGCAGCATTAAAATTGTACTCACCTGAAGGGATAGGAAGGGATGCCCTAGAGAGAGAGCTTGTCCCTGTACAGACACCATTTGCCCTGAGGGTAAGTGAAGCTGCTTTGGAGGCAGCCCTCTTTGAAGTGGGAGGAGTGATGTAACCCCAGCAGGGTTTGAATGAGAGGAACGCTAGCAAAAGCCTGGGAGGAGTCTTGACAGGGGATTGGCTGAATGGGCTTCTTTAAAAAGAAGGGAGCAGATTTTCCTGGGGAGAACAACAGAAGAGAGACAGGCCAGAGGCCAGGAAAATGACCTCACCATAGCTGTCCCTCGGCGAGTCCCTTCCAGAGCCCTACAGAGGTGGCGCTGGAGGCTGCATAGGAGAGAAACAGCGTATCCTTTGGTCCTCTTTTTACCAGTGGAGCCCTGCCTGGGCAGACACAAAGGAGGATCTGCCTGTCAGGAGACTCCAAGCCTGGGAAGACCCTCCTGCAAGCCCCTGTGTGGCTGGGTGAGCACAGAAGGCGAGGGGGATTGTAGGACCAGGGGGAGATGGATGGAGACTGCCCTGGATTGCCCCATGAGTGAGAAGGCACCAGGGAGGGACCAGCTTAGGTTGCTAGGGAGAGCACAGGGCTAGGGGGGGCAGGGGACTGCTCCAGCCACTGGAAGCCTCAGGGACAGGCAGGGCCCAGAGAGGGGCTGCATGTGCTGGGTGCTGTGAGGCTGTGCTGGGCAGGGGAACTGCTACAGCCTGCAGCCCAGACACTGTTCCCTGCTGTGCCATGGACAGGGGTCTGAGCAGGAATAAGCTGTCTTTCAGGGAACACAGGCCACTGCCTGCTGCATTGAGATCCCTGGAGCTCGTGCAAGGGATGCCAGCATCAGGGACCCATCCACTGCTCCTGTGCCAGGGACACAGAAGCAGTCCCACTCCCTGAGAAACCGTGCTCAGGGGCAGTGTACACAGGGTCCTAATAGTCACCCTGGAGCATATCATATAAGTTATAGACTGAGTGTATAAATAAGTGCTTGATGGTTTATTAGTTAGTGTATCAATGTATTTATTTTTTGGTTCCTTATGTACAGCAGGTAATTTGTATGTGTAAGGTGTATCTGAGAAGCATTAACTCTTAAGCCAGCATTGCCAGGCTATGTAGTGTAACATTATTTGTTTTATTGTATTAGTTATATGTTATCTTGTAAATAAATTATATAAGTAGTTTTATAAGAGTCTGCAAAGATGTTTTGATTGCCAGGGGAGGCGCTCTGTTTGGTACTGTGCCTGTTTCTGTTCTATCAGGTGTCCTCTTGCAGCCTTGGCCTGGACTATTGATCTTGTTTGTCCCAGGCCTGCGAGTGGGCCCCAAAGGCTACCCCAGCTGACATCCGGGGGTTCCCTTAACTTGCCTGCCACAACTTTGAATGGAACCTCAGTGGAGGGGCTCCCCTTTGAGGCAGCCTTCAGGACTGTCACGTTTCTTAGCAGGCACTCACAGGGCTCCGACCTCCCCTATACCCCGGCCACTTGTCACCTTCGATTGCGGGTCTTCTGGCCCTTTAGTGTCCCTGGTTCCTCTTGGTTTCTACTCTAGCCTCGTGTGGCTCTCCAGCCACGGGCCCCCAGTGACCCTGGGTCACAGCTCAGGCATGAAGGCTCTGAGGCCCTTTTGTCCTAGACTCTTCTATCCCTTGTCCCTAGCTCCCTATTCCAACCACACTATGACTCATCATGTGATCCCCACCACCATGACTGCCGGAGAGATGTATCCGGTGGGCCAGGAGGTCCCAAAGGAATATAAAGTGTCCCTCAGTCTACGGGCCTTGTGTTTTCCCGGTGCCTCAGTACCCAAACCTGGTTGCTTGTCCCATTCGGGGCTCCTATCTGTCTCCTAGGCTTGACCCTACTCCAGGGATGGCATCCCGGTTGACCTGGGTCCTATGGGTCATGACTGATTCTTCTGGGAGATGCTGCAGACCCGTCTGTAGGCTCCCTTACTGTTAACCAGTCCCACTTGGGGTTTTCTGCTGCTCACCCTGCGGTTATCCCAGTTGTGGTTCCCATTGGCCCCACCCTCTTTATCTCTTCTCCAGGCTTCCCTGTAGATGCTCCAGCTTCCCCCACACTCATTTCCACCTCTGCTCTCCCCACTCACCGCAGCTCCCTTCATCAGCTTCTCTGCTGGCTTTTCTATTGTATTGTTGTTCTTTTTTTTCTATAACTATTTGAGCTATAGCTAGCACACAGACATATTTATTAATTAGTATTATTCAGTTTTATGGAACCATTTTCAATTATATAAAAATACGTAATGAAATTACCTTAATACAAATGCAGACTAATAAAACAGAAGATAATCTTATTACAAATTATAAATATAGTCCTAGGAAGAGCAGAGATTACTGTTTTGGGAAGATTGTGTTATATGTCTTATGCTGTCCTCTACAGTTTCTCAGCAAATAATTCTTGAGTCAGTGTAAAAGGCACATTTTAAAAATACAAAGTGTGGTGAAAAACCTTGTAGTCAATTTACATTGTCCTTGGATGTCTCTTATTGACTAACTACTTGAACCCCACCTCTTAAGGACAGGGAGGATGCTGAGGAATTGACAATGATTTTCCTGATACCCAAAACTGAGAGGAAACTGGCCAAGATTAATGTTACCTACTCCCCCTTTCGCATCACACACACAATTTATATTTACAAACAGGTTACGTATTAAGGTAGTTCACAGATGCTTAGGGCCTCATTACATATTCATTTTACATGGCTTCTGGAGCTCTTAACCCCTGGATTTTCCACACATTAACACCTGAAAGTAGTTTTAAGCATACTTTAGATGGCTTAAGGTTATGCCATTGCAGGGCAGATTTATCCTTGTTACCCAGCTTGTATTTCATTAATATCTAGCCACAGATGAGCCACCCAAGTTTCAGCCCTACAATATCCCAGGATATAGTGTCTCCTTCCCTGCCCTACAGTTCTGTGTGGACAAACTGTCCACCCCCTGAACTCTACTGCCTAGGGGTCTGTTCTGACACAAAGCCAACTCTGCTTCGGCCCCGAGAGGTTGTGACCTTCCCACCCCAAGGGGTGCAACCTCATGCAAACAGCCTGCAGAGCACATGCCAGATAACCAGGTTGCAGGTCACAGATGGGTCCAGGAATGGGGTCTAAGAAGGGAGGGGGAGGAGAAGGCAAGGGACCAGACTGGGTATAGGCTGGGTCTTCCTTCCTGGGACAGGGGCCATAGCTCCCTCCAAAAACAACTTCCCTTACAGATCCCATTTCCCAGCCATCTCAGGCAACATGACCAGCATCCCCCATACCCCAGTCCCCAATTCCAATTTATTAAAATGCGAAACTTTGTTTAACTTACTTCCTCTTTATTTCTTTTTATTTTATCCTTCAGCAGTTGACTTCCTTCACTTTCCTACCCTTTCCCCACCCTCATTTCCTTTTCACCTCCCATTTCATTACCCACTAACTCTCCACCTCCCAGATTCATGTTCCTGCCCCCCTTTTCAACCCATTTTTCACCCTCCTCCCTCCTGCTTCTAGAACAGGGATAGAAACAGCCATTTAGTGGCATCTCACAGCTGTAGTTCCCAGTCAGTCCCCTGCTCACCAGCCCTACAGTTGCAAGTCATAGATGTGCAAGTCAGAGAAGGTTTTTAGCCTTAGATGTGACTGCTCCAAAGCTGAGCTAGCACCAAGGGCCTTGTTACACTTTAAACTGTGAACTGCACAAATGTTGGTCAGTGTCAGTGCTGGTTCAAATGTGGCGCAGTCACATATTCAGGTCAGCAGGGACCTGGAGGACTGAAAGGTAAGACTCGCCTTCCTCCCATTTTTGGCTATTCTCCTTGCCTCCTGCCCCCTGGGGCTCCCCCACTCCCTCCCCTCCACCTTACTTCTGGCTGCCTGTGTTGTCCGTCTCAGAGGAGCAGATAGGGAAGGGTTAACCTGCCTGCCTAGTCCCTGCTGATAGGATTCCTGCTGTTCTCTGTATGGACAGCCACAATTAAGTGGGAGGTGGAGGCAGTGAATAGGGATCTGGCATGCAGGGCAATGCAGGTGCTATGACAGTAGGACTGATCTGGGCCAGAGGAGGAGGGTGGGTGGGTGGACTGTTTACATGAAGTTGTAGGCAAGAGTGGCTACATCTTAGTGTAACATGAGCTGGGTCACATGGTTCAGAAATAATCCTGCCCTGGAATGGCATAATTTTGACCCACCTAACAGGTGCTTACAACCTGCTTCAGGGGTTAATGTGTGGACAGTTCATGTATTAAGAGCTCCTGGAGTCACCCAAAATTTCTGTGTAACAAGGACCTAACACTGATTGACATTTGAAAAGTTCAATGTGGAACATGTAACAAGGCCCTTACATTTAAATATAGACTCTATTTTTGTAAACAGAAGGTGCATCTACACAATACACTAACTGCTCAGTAGGTGAATAATACTGTGAAGTAGCACGTCACTGAACCAACAATGCTAATACACTACTGCACAGTATTGTACAGTAATGTCACTAAAAAGATGCTGGTTGGTGCTACTGCACAGTAACTCCAGTTACTGTATATTTATTTAGTACTTGTTTATACAACTACTAAATAAATGTGCATCAACTGCTGTGCAGTAGCGTCTCATGTAGATACACCAGAGTACAAAAATATCTGGTTGTTTTGTAGGAAAGACATGATTTAGCAAAAAGTTCTCTCTCTCTCAATCTGATAAACATTCATATCCAGAGTTAGAGGAATACTTGGTGTTCATATATATTTGAAGCTGAAGAGAATGTACATTCTGCAAAACTGAAGCCATGACAATCCATAAGGAACTAAAGCTATTGATGTGTACACTACTGTCCCTTAATTCCCTTTCAAGTTTCTAAGTTTGACACAGGAACACATGAGGTCAGAATTACATACACTTAACATCAGAAACATTACCTTACTTTCAGTGTAGACACTGTTTTTACCCTATTCAATTTGAGAGATAAGAAAACTACACTGTACCAAAATATAGTAGAATTCTAATGACAATTTCTTTAAAATACTCATTTAGTGGTTAACAGGCAGGAAAGCAAGATCTTTCAAAGGCAAGATAGACCTGATAAGAGCACACATGCACTTGCAACATTAAGAAATATATACAAGGGATAATAATACTGGAAGACTCAGCACAGTGTAGAATAGATTGTTATTACTCTGATCCCTCAATTGTATATAAGCATCTGTATTTGTACTTGTTACATTGGGCCGAGCTACTAACCTGTGAGCTACTCAGATGTGTAAAGCTACACATACACTTAAGGGTTTGCAAAAGTAGTTTCCCAAAATATTGAGTCTGGAGAGAGAAAAATGTATATTTAAGGCCATATAACTTGAGAAATGTTTAAGATGACCATTCATGTTATGTTTCAACATTACAAATATTACTGTTACTAATTTTTTTTTTTTAAAGAGTGTATGGTGCCAGGTATAAAAATAAAATGCCTCAAGTGTGGCACAGGCCTCGGCAGTACTATGCTTCCTACAGATAAGTAATAAAATGAAATATATATAGAAGGTATAACTTAGTCCTCTGAATAATATCAGTTTAGAAATTCTGGCTTATTGTTGTAACTAAAGGCTATGTTATCTCACTGTATATTAAAAGGTCATAAAATGCTGTTGATGAAGCTCATGTTTTCTTTCCTTACTTGAAAGTAGTTATGAAAGCAATATGCACACAGATTTTTAATATAAAATACCCTTTTCATTTTAGAACTAACACCATATGGAATGTGTGGCTATTTATTTGATAGGTGAAGATGAAAATGAATAAGAACAGATCTTGCTTTTATTTAGCTTATCTATAGCATAGCATGAGGCAGCCAAAGAGACATTTAAACAGATTACAGTTAATACAGGAGTACATATGCTTAATTTCCTTAACTACAGCATACTAGATCAAGCTTCATTCTGTGATCCTTCCAATGTGTGCGACATGACAACAATAAGTATGCACATAGGTAGGAATAAATAATACATCTAATTCAAAAAGAAATATAGTACTGTACACAGAGCTTTTTTATTATCTAAAATGAAACGATACAGGCATTCTAACCTGGTAAATGTTGAAATCTGAAGATTTTATAAATAGCACAGATCTTTTTAATTGCTCAGATCTTGGCCAAAAACTAAATTGAGCCTGACTGATCTATTCTACTCTTTTTAAGGCATATTTATGAAAATGCAGGCAATTAAATGATCAAAGGAAGAAAAACTGATGAAGAGATCTTTTCTAGTCAGGTATTAAATTTCTAGGATGACCTTTACTTTCAAAACATTGAAGTTTTATGATATTAAAAAGATGTCATGCCAACCAAAGAGAATGTGCCTTTTTCAAGCAGGCAAGCAGTCAAGATTATTTTTTCAAGCAAATAGCTTTTTCTTAAAGAAGCTCTTTATCTAATTCCTTGTTGAAGTGTCTAGAACATTTACTGGAAATAAACTGAACTCTCTTCAAATTTAGGGTCAGAGTCATTTATGATAATTATGTGTGGACTAAGGAGACGGTTAAACATCTAGATCAAGATTAGGTTTGAACCTTAGGTTCAATTTGGGTCTGATATAGGACAAAAACATGCAAAGATCTCAAGGCAGTGTGCATTAAAAGTAGTAAATTTATCCTTACGGTCCTCCTACTAAATAACTCATTTTATATTTTTTCCATTGTACAGGTGGAGAAAAGGCACAGGATTTACAAGCATCTGGTCAAAAGTTTTATCCTAAATTACTTGCCAAGGCACTGGTAGATAGAGCACTAGAGTCATGTGCTCTCATGGATATATTTTGATTAGTAGAGTCTTTTCTTTATAATTTTGTATCAGCTATGCTCTGAATATATTTGAACTTCCTTCAAGTCAGTAGTTTAATACAGAGGATTCATAAATTACAGATGCATAGATCATCCAAATATCAGGTATGTGTTATAGTGCTTTTAGTAAAGTCAATAACTTTCTTCACCCATTCTTCTTTAGTAGACAGTGTATTTAGCATATGTTATTTAGTAGATAATTCTTCTCTAGTAGTAATTTATCTAGTAGATCCATTAAATACTTAAAAATAAAAATAATCTCCAAATTTGTTCAGCAGCTACATGAGAGCTCTTGGGAAGACTGAAACAGCCTGGATTAAAATACAAGCAATGTGCAGATGACATCCAATTCTATCTTGTCTTTATATTAGATATACAAAGCACCAACTACCCAATGGCCTGATAAAAATCAGCAAGTATATGGGAGGCAGCAGATTGAAACTATCTTGACAAGCCTGAGGTGAAAGAAAAGGAAATAAATTTTGGAAAACTCATGATTTTACTAATCCTACTTTCCATTAAGGGTTTCTGCCCATAGCTTTAGTGTTTGCTTGGATGCCTCATTGGTTATCCAAATTACCATAAACTATTCCCTTCTCCATGCATAGTAAGAAGGCTGCCCTGCTTTTTGTCAGGCTGAGCATTAACCAACATGATCTATGCATTTGTAATTTATGAATCCTCTGTATTAAACTACTGACTTGAAGTTAAAATACCTTCAGAGAGCACAGCTGATACAAAATTATAAAGAAAAGACTCTGCTAAGCAAAATATATCCATGAGACCACGTGGCCCTAGTGCTCTACCTTCTTTGCTGTCTGGTCATGGCGTACTAAATCAGAATTTAGGATTTGTTATTTCTTTTAAGCTGTGCCTGGGATTCACCAGTTTGCTAGGTAGCTGGCTTACCCAGGGCCAGAACATTCATGATTACAGTTGAGCTAAGTTCTAGTAATTGGAAATTCACATAAAAATGTGTTTTATGACATCATAAAGCTATTTGTGAATTTAATTTGGATTTGGGAAGTAGTTTTGGACAGATTTGTGGGGAGGGAGGTTGTACAGGAAGTTGGGATCTGATTCCTAATATCTTCAGCAGAATGTATGGTTGATTCCCTAATTCACCCAATAGTTCAGGGTAAGAAGAGTCAGGATACATACAATTTTAAACCACACCTTTACCTGAGGGGATTCAATTTCACTTATCCTAAAACTGCATTCTCAGTAGAAGGTGATAGGGACTATTCTGGGGTTAGGAACAGATACTCATTTTTTTCCTAATGATGCTGATTTTTTGTCTGTATTCATTTACTATAAGGAAGACTGACACAGAGGTAGTCCATCTCTTAGATAAGTAGCCTAACAGGTAGTAGTGTAATGAGTGGCAGAAAACCAGGACACCAGATTTGAATACTTATTTAGGCTGATAGGCTGCCACTACCACTTCCAGGTCAGATGTAGCATCCTCAACACCTGGCCTAGTCTCTGCCACCATTGCTGCTTAGGGCACAGACCCTGGCTATTATGACTTTTCCACCAGGCCAGATAATGTCATGTATTGGACTACGGCTGTACAAAGAAAGCTAGCTTGAGTCCTAGTAGCACTTGAGCTGAAGCAGGATGAAACTCAGGACAGGCAACAAGCTTCAGCTGCATACTGCTATGATGGCTATATACTACCGGATCCTCAGCTATTGAGTTTACAGGTTAGCTTGTATATTCCTATATTGCAATGTAGTCACTACTCTGAGTGCAGTGTGGGCATAGGTAGAGGCTTATATTTTGCTACAGGTACTCTTTACAAAGATGCTGCTGCTTTTCCTCCAATAGCAGTGTTTGAAGTGTGTTACCACAGAGCTTGAATATGGGTGGCTGAATCCAGCCTACAGCAGCTATATTTTCAGATGCTGACACTTTGTTTCTGGAGTATTCTTTTTAGAGCAATACAGGATGGAATAACATCAAAAACGTAATGACTTGTTGAAAATCATAATACCCACCTTGTTTCTTGTGATATTTTCAATGGTTTTACAATCCCCTTCCGACCATCACTTTTAAAAAAAAAAATGTAAAGTAAGTTTAGTTTTACTAAACTTTTTTTTTTCCCCCCAACACAACGGAAGCAACATTTGTAATATTCTCCCTTGTGTTTTTTGAATTCTTTTAAGCATGTGATAAAGAGATTAGAGAGTTAAGAAGTACAGTGCTTGCAGGATAAGAAAGATGAACATCCTTCTTGAACATACCTAACTCTGGTGCCTTGGAAATTACAGGAAGGGTGGATGCTTATGAAAGCCCTATCAGATGAAACTTGCTATGTGTGAAAATTGCTAATTCAAAGAATTGTTTAGAAATGTTTGGTATTTTAATTTTATGCTTATAATTTTCCAAAGCAGACTGTCAGATACAAGACGAAATCCATTACTAAGAAAAATGCAATGGTTGAGTGTTATGAAAGGTTATATATCACACACTTTCTGGTATATAAAAGCATTTGAGTAAAAATGCTTACTTAAAAAAATAGAGCTGTATGAAATTATCTGAAGAAACTGTTGTTGTAAGGCACTGATAATGAAGAAGAGCATGAGCTAAGTATTTCTGTACTAAGTGTGCATTATTTACATTACTCTAAGGATAATATTAAAGCTAGATTCTGATCATATTCTCTTTATATTGGTGTGTGGGCTCCGCCACCTTGAGTAACAGGCACACAGGAGTAGTGGCTCCAGTATTCTCCCACTTAACTCTTTTCCTAGAGCAGCTAGGCAGGGAAGGTTAGAAAATGGATAAAGCCTTGGCTTTACCACCTTTAATATAGGCTAGTGTAAAGAAGACAGTACAAGAGAGAAGTAGGTTATATTCATCAGCAAGGAGAATGCAGGGGATGGATTTCACTCAGATCTTTGCTTCAGTTTAGGGACTAGTCTTTGCTCAGGTATGTTTAAAAGTATACTCCAGCACTTAATGTGTAAAAGGGGTAGGATTTTAAACAGCACCTAGGTGATAGGCCTACAAATCCCATTGGCTCTTAATAGAGTCATTTAGACACTTTTGACAACCCTCCCTCTCTGCCCCATAAGTCTTTATTTGTGTGTCAAATACCAGTGTTTTCTGTGTGTTGTGTTGCTGCTGTATAGATACAAACAGAAAAAAATCCAGCACTCCAGGACTTGGATCAATTTGTGGTGGGCTTTTTCCTTTTTTTTCTAGACACCATCAAAGAGATACTACTTCATGCCAAGTAACCCATGGGAGTCCTTTTTAAGCAGTGCAACTCTACACTACCACCAGTTCAGGGTGGTGCCTTGAGAGTCCAGGCCTATTTTTATGAGTGTGTTATTGCATCCCAAAAGCATAATATAGCACGGCCTTCAATCTTTGGTTGTTCTACCATAACTCCCCTGTTGTGTCCCAAGCTAGTTACCTGGATACCAACTCCTCCTTACTCTTTAAAATATAGCTGCCTTGGGAAAAGCTCAGTCTGGCTGATGTGAACTGCTGTGTTAATTCTCACCTGAAATGTAAAAGAAATAAGAAAGAATGAGAGGGAGTTAATGACTGAGCATTGGTAATGGGCAATGGTCTGAAGCCTTTCCTCAATAGGGGGTCACTTAAAATTCAACCCAGGTTGATAGTCAGTACAAATATAAACTGTTACCATCTAAAAGCTGTATCTTACCTTTTGTGTAATGAGTCTTGTGTTCTTAACTGACTCAAGCCTGGAAAGCCAAAGTGCACCATTTTTTCCTTATTTCATATTTTATATTGAAAAATGAATTTCAATATGAAAATGAACTATATAAAATTTTACCTGGATAAGATTTTTAGGATGTAATGAACAGCCATCTTCAATCCTATGAATAAGGTAATATAGACAAATATCAATTATTATTCCTTTAAACCTAAACTTTAGATGATGTAATAGACATAATTGGATTTAAAAGAGAGAAAAAAAGCCCATCCTGTATCACCTGAATGTTAGAGAATTTCTAATTTAATATTCAATAACCTTTACTGCAATAAAAATTCCAAGGAATTTTCCAAGAAATTTAAGAAGAGGTAGAGGGCTCCAATTGTAAGGTTTTTTTGTATAGGACAGGGATGTTTGGCACAACAGATGAGTGACAGATAGGTTATTCAAATAAAAGTGGGTAATGTTACCAGGAATAAAGAGAAAATTTAACAAAAATAAATGTACCCTATATCAGTGAGTAGAGGCATTGCTGAAATACTAAAGAAATGTGGCAAATGCAGCAAAACTATGAAATCAATACATCAAATGGAATAAATACCGGAAATGCTATTGCCTGAAGAATTGTTAGGCACAAGGTTTTAAAACTTTCAAAGGCATCCTACTGACTTAGCACCCTACATTTCAAGTGGCTCTTATGCTTGGGGCAACTCTGATGCAAGGAAGGCCCTAACAGGTATGGAACCAATTTAGCTATCTACTTTGCCCAGTGCAGCAGGAATTCAGGTGTGGAAAGGGAGGCATAAGCACATTTTGCTATAGCAAGATTCAGCTAGCAGGTGGTCCTTTATGAACTGGTTCCAGCTGGTGCAAGCTAGAGCAGCCCATAGGCTGGCCTGATTTGTACTGGGGCCATGTCTGGGGCAGAGCATCAGGGCACCATAATCAGCTCCCTGATGATAACCTCTCTCTGTTGCCCTCAGCTTTTGCTGAGGCTAGTAAAGAATCTGGCTTACTGACTCTCAACTCCAGTTGTATTTGACTGACACAAATCCTCTAGTTGGAGGGGGTCACTTTGATTGAAAGCCTCTGCACAATCATTTTAATATGCTTGGGGAGAAGAAAAAGAGCAATGTCTTAATCATGACGCAGCTTGAAGAGGAACTCTGCTGGCTGGACTTAAACACGAAGCTGCATTTTTAAAAGTGGTATTTGGTCTGTGAGTTGAAAACAAAGAAGCTGCGTCAGCCATCTGTCATTTCTGATTAAGAAGATACTTTACATGACAGAAAATAAAGTATGCTTGCTATACTACAGAGCTGGCTTGAAAGTGATAATCTTCCAGAAAAAAATAAGCAAGCAAAGCCAAGGATTTTTTTTCTGGTTTTTAGTTTTTCTATATTCATTCTCCATTTTTATTGCCAAGACAAGACATTTGTAGTCTTGAAGGCTGCCTACTTGGTGATATTCAGGAAAACCAAGACAGGGCCATTAAATATGAGAGGACAATGGACATAACTTAAAACCCGTTAAGCCCTTCAGTGAATGATTCCTTTTGGGAGAATAGTGGGCTAGAACAGTGTATCTTAGTTCTCACTGCAGCAGTCTTAAGGATATTTTACACCTGAATGCAAAGAAATATAGGAGTTAACTTCTGTTAAGGTTATGTGCACTGTCTTTATGCCTCTAGTGAATTTATCTTAGCTTTCCTTAATGTCATCAAGGAGACAACAATTACTTTGTCATAACTCTTCTGAGTGAGTCCATGTAAGCAAGCCATGAGAGGGATCATTCTAGCATTCTGTAATCACTGAAGTGGCTAGGTGATTATCTAGCCTTCTTTCAAAGACCCCTCCCTGCACCTGCTTGTGATGCATCTGTGAATGCATGACAAAGTGGGGTTAGCCTTCCTGACCGCATCCTCACATTGGCGGTCCATGTTCATCTTGGAATCAATAATGACTCCAAGATCCCCTACCCATGGCAGGGGGGCAGACTTGGTGACATGCTCAAGTCCCTTCCGACCCTAGTGACTATGAAATTATGAAACTATGAAGTACAATAGAAATGCCCCTTAACCTGTCCATGCCCCTTATGCCAGGGATTGTGATGCTATGTAAACCTAGCTAGGCTTTAGTATTCCCTTTCCATGCCAGAATAGAGCAACAAGAACACATTGTAGGAGAATCTTGTTGCCTGGAACCCTTCTTGATGTCAGGCTAGGAAAAGAGGGTAAGTGTATTAACACTTCAGTCCAACAGTCCAGTATTTTATTCATAGTTTCTCTTTAAAAATAGCTATTTTTATATAAGCATAGTTTTACATTACATACATTTCTGATTAAGGAAACTTTCTCCATTCTTCATACAGACCCCTGACATTCAAAGATAACTTTCCCCCATTAAACTGAGCAATAAATCTTTAGTTAGGAGTTTCAAAAGTTTTACTTTTGCCTTTAAGACTGAAAGTTATTTATTTATTTATTTATTTTTTCCTTGAGTCATCCTCATTGCATAAGTTGCTGGTGCAAGGCACAGCAGAAAGTTTATTGGAGAAGAGAGCTAGTCAGATTTGAGACCTACTTTTACGGTGCTCTTTCTAGCTTCAAACTTCTGAGATGAACTCAATTCATTAAAAAAGTTATTTTCTTAGGAAGTCTTTTAAAGGGTTGTTTGAACTTGCAGCTCAGGCTCTGTTGGTATTCATACTGTACCTATTCTTCACATTATTTTAGGCCAGTCTTTGAAGTTTTCCATATCTCCTGGGTATTCCAGCTAATTCAGTTCATTGAAAAAGAGAACACAGAGAAATACAGTATCATCATATTACTAGTCCAAAGTTTGAAGAGCCACAAGCAATTTAAGAAAAAAAGAAAAAGAGGAAAATTCTTTGATTATAAATGAAGAAAGGTAAATAAACCAGTGCAGACAATAAGCAGTCCATTGTTCTATTTAACTTGTTACTCCCCACTGCTGTGCCTTGACGTGCACTTTGGGTTATTTCCTTTTCTCTTACATGGACGTTTTGTATCGCCTCTGATGATCACTGCAGGTCTATCGTTCAAAGACAGCAGGTCTGAACATTAATCATCTCAGAGGCTGAAAGAGCTGTGGAGCTAGTTTCACTCCCCCATCCCCCAACAACTGCTGTATAGAATGGGTGCATTCATTACGAGGGGATGGCCACTAGGGCGGTGTGAAATTTCAACAGGTGTTTTGACTTGTTTCAAGCCTGAAACAGCTAAATCAAAATGAAATGAAAGGTTCTGAAACAGCCTTAAAATGAGGGCACTTGAAATATTTTGAAAGTTTTAAAACATTTTGTGCTTTGAAGCTGGGCTCGCTTGCAGGGAAATAGAAACTAAGGAGAGGAAGGGGAAAGAGGGGAAAGGACTTCTCTGATATTGACTGTGTAGCTGGCCAGTGACTGTGATCCTTCCCCGAGGTTCCCTTCCAATCCCAGTACTCTGGGGGAGGGACAGAAAAACAGCATAAAAAGCACTGTTTGAACTGAGCTTTCTCTGTGCCTTGGAGTCAGTTTGCTGAGCTGTGTCTTCCAGCAGCTTTGCAGTGTCAGAGACAGGCTGTTACATTCCTCCCTACTAGCCTGTTCCTATCAAGTGGGATCAATAGTTTTTGCTTTTCTAATACCCTTTATTGTTATATTAATTCCTTTCACTTTATTCCTCCCCCTACATCCTTTTTTTGTTTTTATTAGTCTACTTCCGTTTTCCCCAGAAAAGAAATCTGTGCTTTCTCTCACAGTGTGCATTCCATTCACTGTGCAGGGAAGCAAAGCATATAATGCATGTTATTATATAGAACTTATACAGGAACACATACATACTGTGGCAGGGCACTGTAGGTGCCCGCCACTTGTACAGATCACGGCAGGGCACTGGGGGTGCCTGCTCTGCTCCCAGAGAAGGGAAAGCTGCTGGGGTAAAGCCCCAGCAGAAATAATGAGCACAGCTGCTGCCAGGGCAACTAAGGAGAGCCAGCTGATCCTAAGGAGCAGGGCCTGGCTCTTATAAAGCCTAGAGCCAAGGCCAGGCAGGCAGTTTCCTGCCAGCTACCAAAATGAAAAGAGCTCTCTGCCTGGGGACAGAGCGGGAACTGGATGCAGAGGCTGTAGCAGAGAATGGAAGGGCCCCTGTTAGGAGTGAATGTTGCTTGGGCCGGCAGGCTGCTGGTTTTGTTATAGCCAGATGGCCTGGAGTTAAGTTATAGCCAGGAGGCTTATGTTTTGTGTTGTTAGTGATTGTATTATACCGGTGGTTTGGGTGAGGCTGTGAGGGGGTGGAGGAGACCTCATAGGAGACCCACTGTAGCGTGGGGATCCAGGCTCCAGTGAGGGCGCAGCTAGCTGGGTGTATGGACCCCAGCCCTGGAGAGGGACATAGGAAGAGCCCCAGCAGGGGCGCAGCAAGCCCCAGAGAGGGGGTAACCTCTGAGAAGCCTGAGAAAGTGGGCAGTACTTTGAGGAGCCCAAGAGAAGGGTAGTACTTTGAGAAGCCCCAGAGAGGAGGCAGGATTATTGAGACACCTGAGAGAGCGGGCAGCGCATGGAGAAGCCCCAGAGGGGGCACAGCAAGCCCGAGGGAGCGGGCAGTGCTTGAGAGCGCTAGCAGGGGCACAGCAAGCCCCGGGAGGGGTGGGTGGCGCTTGGAGAAGCCCCGGGAGGGGTGGGTGGCGCTTGGAGAAGCCCGGGAGGGGCGGGCGGCGCTTGGAGAAGCCCAGCGGGGGCACAGCAAGCCCGGGAGAGGTGGGCAGCACTTGGAGAAGCCCAGGAGAGGCAGGCAGTGCTTGACATACCAACGTCTAATGCATCAGTGAGGCCTGGGCTGCGGTATTGGGGTGGAAGGAGCCGCAGAGAATTCCCCTTGGCATTGGGGCTCAAATGGGCAGCCTCCCGCTTACAGAAGATCTATTAATGAATCTATTAAGACTAAGTCGTGGCGGGTGAGAAATAGGTGGGCGGTTGGCCCATTGAGACAGGCGGGCGGGCTGTAGAGCATAGAGAGCAGCCCCAGGGAGCCCTCCCTGTCACATACATTTATATATTTTATTTATTACATAAATACATACATACAATTATCTACATATATTACATAAATACATATTGCATTACAGAAGAACACACAGATTTTCCAGCACAACAAACACACTATGAAGCATGCTGGAAAGGCAGCTGGCAAGCCTTCAAGGAGGAGTGGAAGAAAGGGTAGAAGGAGAGCTATAAGTTATGTCCCTCCACAAAAAAATCCAACCAATCAAACAAAAACTATATGCAGCCTCTTTCCTACAACTAGCAGTCATGAGGCTTCTGGTTCTACTGATAGCAAGGAGAGGGGAGCAATGCCACTGCCTGACTGCATCCCCCTCCAAAAACACCAGCCATAACCCCCACTGCCACTACCAGTGGCTTGTAAATTCCCTTTGAGGATCAGGCCTGTTAGATTGGAGATAGGTAGCTGGATGTTCTTGACTTTGATAGATTTTTGGTGTGCGCTCATTCAGATGCTCAGTGTTTCCTATGAATTTTCTGGCACCTACATATTTTCCATCAGGTCACTTGTTTTCCTGATGTTTGTATGTATTGTGAAGATATCTCCATACTGGAAATATTGTTGGCAGGTTTTGCATGTCTTGTCAAGGCACGGTCTGGATCCATTTGGTGTGTTTTGGGCTGTAAGAAGTTGGCTTCTGGTGATGAGTTTAGTGAGGTTCAGTGCTTGTTTGAATTTACAAAACATTTTTCACAGGTGAGCCTATGAACTGCAGTTCATCAACCTCCTAGGTACAGAAACTCATGGGCTCAAGATAGACATTGGATTTATGATACACTACAACCTGACTGACATCCGACTGCCCAGGTACCTCTCCACTTTTACCTGCTACATCCCCCTTTCTCCCCCACCCCAGCTGGTCCCTCCCCCCTGATGTCCCCATTTCCATTTTCATTGACTGGCTTTCTTGCCTGCATTACATACTAGCCCCTGGCTTCTTTGCTATTCCTTCTATCCAGGAACAGCACACACCAACAGCAGGTGCTTCCTCAGCCTGACAAAGGATTTTTCAACCTGAAACCTTGCTAAGATCTATTTCTCCAACCATTCATTTTGTTTACTAAGATATCAGATTGACCCAAAGAACCTTGTCTGTCAGTGCCCTGTCCTTAGACCAACACAGCTACAACCTATACCCCAAGCACCTGTCCCTAGTCAGCTGACTGAGAGGATGCATTGCCCTGGGCACATGTAAGCCCCATGGCTGGGGCTGGCAGGGAGACTTCTCTGGCAGCTGCTGGAGAAGAAGCTCGTGCAGGAAAGGAAAAAAAGCTCTGTGACAGTTTGGCTGCCTGAGATGCTGCTGATGCTACTGTGCTGCTTGCTTGCTTGTTATTATTTAAAGTGGTGAACCAGACTGAGACTGTAGGGAAGGAGGAGACCTCATTGGGGCACACTACTGTGTGCGTTACATGCGTTAACACACACATAAAGTCACACATCATGAGTTTTACTTGTCAGCAGCTTGAGGTACAGTTTCCCAGAAACCCCTGCACCTATCTCCTTGAAACCTGGCAAGATTTGTGGCCTCAGCATGGGTTATCATACCTGCTGTTTTCACCCCCCTGTGCCTTCACATTTACAAGTGACATGAGTTTTGCTCTTGTGGGGGCCAAGAAACGCCAGCAGAATGGGGCAGCCGATAGAGTGGAATTAGGTGCAGAAAGGCAGCAGCGGTTGTAACAAAAACTTTACTTACAATCTGTGATACAACAAGGTATGCAGTGTGCACACTCCACAGACAAACAGCAAATGAAACTGTAGGCAAGCACACTGATGTTCACACTCATGCGGGGTATGGGGTACGTCATGGTAACCACAACGGGGAGTCATTGGTGGTTGATCAGGCCCCTCTGTGGCTCCAAGGTACATGTGCATCCAGGCTCTTCTCCAATTTGAGTGGAAACTACCCAAGCCTTTTGTACAGCCAGCGAGCCAACTGCTGACCACCACGTGTGCATAATTTACACTGAGCCAATTGAAAGCATACACTTGATGGTGCAGCTGCAAGCTTTTGGTGGGCTCTGATTTTGCACCAAGGACTCTTTCCCACCTTACAGGGGAAATCCCTGCACCGGGGACTCACAATGTGCTTAAATGCAACTGTGCCGAGGCATCTCTTAACCGTTTAGCTCTGACGGTTCTGAACAGTTAGAGGTGAGTTTTCCAGAAATCCATGCACCTATTTTCTTGAAACTTGACAGGGTTTGTGGCCTCATCAGGGGCTATTCTTTCTTCTGCTTTCATTCAAAACAGCATTGAAACAGCAAAACAGTCTTGATGAAATGAAATGGAATGGTGCTTTGAAACAGTGAAATGAAACACTGTCCCTTTGAAATGGTGAAATGGAAGTCGAAACAAAACAGTGCTGTTTCACACAGCCCTAATGGCCACTGTGTCTGTCAAAAATAGAGGAAGATGCTGACCTATTGCATCTACCAGGTGTCTCAACCATGATTCTGTTCTGATTAACTCCACCATCTTTGAGGATATGCTACTTTTAGGGCCTATGGAAAAGATCTTCACTTTTCCTGTGGGCTAACTGAGGTATCTTGTTCTCTCTTCAATTTTATGTACCAGTCCATGCCATATAACAATTTATAATTGGATGCGACTTATGAAACCCATCATGAAACGAGAAAGCAACTCAATGGTTTAAACGCTACAGCTTTGTTAACAGCAGTTTTGGAGTACAATAGATTTAAAAATAATTGTGGCATCTCTGGCCTTTCTGGCACCCCATTTATCCTATGTCACAAACGTGGCAAGTAGTTATAAGAATGCAAAGTTTGGCAGGAAACTCAAGCCACTAACATGTGTAATAAGTCCTTCCAGAGCCTGAAAATTGCTTTACGGGATGTCAAGAAACAAAATCAGAAATACATAGAGAGGGGTGGATCAAGCAAAGAATCAGGTGTGAATGGTTGCCCATGCTCAAAAGGAACAGAATACGCTCTCCTTCCACCCCCTCTCTTCCCCACCCTGCTTCTTGCAGCCAATGAAGGCACAGAAGGAAGAGCAGCTCCCTGTAATTCATGACGCTTCACAGGGTCTTGGGGGGTTGGAGAATCCAGCTGTTGTTTAGAGTAGTTGCAAGCCTGTAGCCACTCTCCCCATAGCAATAACCCTCCCTCCTTCTAGCCCTGGTAGTATTTTCAGAATGGGAGCAGAGGTAGCTGGTTCTGGAGGTTCCCCATCTAGTGATGGAGGATAGGACAGGTGGATTGTAGCCCCTTCACCTCAGGGGTGCTCCAGTCCTCCCATCCTATCCTCCAGCATCAGATGAAAAAACCCCAGACCAAACTCTCTCCACTCCCTTTCCGCCCTCCCATTCTGAAAACAGCACCAAGGCTGGGAGGCAGTGCAGACACAAGTTACTGAAGGTGTTCCATTTTGGAGCATCTTCCTCTGAACTCTTATTGCATGAGAATTCAGATTTTCATGAATTCAGGCCCTTTTAAAGTGCTTTGCAGCTGTGCACTGCTGTTTGGTCACAGCTGTAGAGCACTTTCAGTGGCCAGGTCAGGAGAAAACTGTTGCTTCTGCCTATGCCTTGAGGTAACTGATGGTCTGTAAATACGCTAGGTAGGCTAGGCAAATCAGGCTGTGATTAAAAGAGTTTTGACCAGTGAAAATTGTCTAATTCTATACAAAACTGGGAACATTTTCAGATGGGATAGTCAAATTCACATATCATATTTTATTATGTAAATTTATTGTTAACTGAGGTGTTATATGAGGTATCAGATATGTGAACCTTGACAAGGAAGTGCTCTTTTTTACTCGGACATCTGATATAAAACATGGCCTGTGGACATTCAAACTTCCCCAGTCTGGCATAAGCCAGTGTTTGGATCTGTTTTGTACAGAGATATCTATAAAAAATAATTATTTTCAAAATGGTTCAGCACTGAGACTTGTGGGCCAAGATCTTGCAAATGTCCTCAGCTTCCACTTAAAATAGGTGGCCAGATTGTCAGGCTGCTGTTACATGTTAACTTTCCAATGTGTTAAATGCTCTTAAGATGGGACTGTCCACATGTTAAGGTAGGAAAAGACGAGCTAAGTGCACTCTGAGCGCCTCAAAGTTACGCTTCTTCAGCTGTGGATTATTTCCAGTTTATGTTAGGCAGCTCATGTTGCAATAATGTGCAATAATATTGGCCAATATGAGCTGGAAGTGGGTCTTCAGCATCCTAGGATTCAGAACTCCCAGCTCCCTCACTGGGCACAGACAATCTATCCTCCAGAGCTGGGGGAGCCAGAAAACTTCAGGTGAACATGGATGTGGGAGCCAAGGGTGAATCCCAGGGATCAGGAGTGATTTGTGGGGGTGGAGGGTGAGCCTTGGGGGCTGGGAGAAAGATGGGAGGGGGGATGCTGGAGATAGGGAAGACTTTGCAACTCCTAGCCCCACACCTATTCACCAGCCCTTTAGCAGTAACTCTGAGCAGTGCATGTTAGAGTGGCTTAATGTGTGACTGCTCAGAGCATGTGCTAACTCTAAACACTGCGTAGGGTTAGCACATGCAATTTGTGACATCTATCAACACCTTTCAGCTCTGCACCAATCACTTTTTTCTCTTATGGCCTTGATCCAAAGCCCATATACATCACCAAAACAGTTGAATTGGCTTTAAAACCATGCCATTGAAATTTTCCATAAACTATTGCCACAATTAAAAAATATTTGTATCCTCTCATAATAGTTGCTTAAAACAACTGCATGATTAACAAAGAAAGAATGATTTTGAGGTGAATTTAAAAAAACTGAATAAAATTTATTATTTAAAATTCTTCTCAAAATATTGTTTGCCAAAAAATCAGAGTAACTGTGCATTGGCCATATTTTTTCAACAGAAAATTTAAATTTTAATGTCTAACTGTATTGTCCCATTTTGTATGTGCTACCAGGCAACACCATTTTAAAACTAACCTGATTTGTTTCCTTCAGTTCATATGTCAGACTGCAGCAGTTTGGTCTAACAATCGTATCCCTGTATACAGAAAAAGTGTTTATAGGCTCTATTTGTATTTTCATTCAAATTCCCACATCCCAGATTCAAATAAAAGCAGCATGTGTTGAGGGGGTTCGTTTTGTTAAATTGGACATATTTGTTACTGCACTTTTAAAGCAATTTATATTTTGTCATTATATGCCATAATGACATCTGTTGTAGTAGAGTGAGACAAGATCAGACATAAATCATTAATATTTCTTGGATTCCAATCTGAAACTTAGAGATATCAACAATGGTTCATTGGCTTGAATATTTCAGTCCTGCAATACTTTAGCAAGTTCATACTAAAAATCTATCTATACTGTCCCTTAAAGTGACAGTTTAAAATAATTGAACAAAAGAAAGTGTATGTATGTAAAATAAAGTAGACATTGTGAAATCAGAATTAGGAAAAAGGGTTAATATTTCATGTAATGACACTGAGGAAAAAAATCTGTGTGTGTGTTTGTGTGTGTGTACTTATGCACCCATAAGACAGAAATGCTAGGAACTGAGATTACATACTGGATGAAAACCCCACTGTCATCGGCATAGAGGAGAATTGACAAAGATGCCAACTTCATCATTTACTGCAGCTGTGCACCTGCAAATGCCACCTGGTTGTCTGTCACTGCAGCAATCTTAGAAAGGTCTGAATATTCAACCAGTGAGAATTCGCATATATTATCTACTAAACATTTTAATTACTTTCACCCCTAAAAAATGGCAGAGAAAAAATATACCTCTAGGATTTAGTTCTGTGAGCAACAGGGGTTGCAGTGATTAAGAATAACTTCATCTACTGGACCAATAGTTGAGTGCATCAAGCAATCAAATAGGGATTATGGAAAAACTCATACTGGTTTTAATTTTAGCTAGTTTGACTACATGACAAACAACATCTCAGAACATTTAATTAATCCAGGTTGTTCTAACAATGGGATATCTCAATCATTTCAGAGGTTTGTTATGGTGCCCCTGGGTTCTAATTTAAGCTCTTCTACCAACTTTCAGGTGGGCTTTGTAAGACACCCAGAACCAAGTTCTGCTAACCTGATTTAAGTGTACTCCACTGAAATAAAAATTTCTTAATGTTTTTTAAGCTCTTAATCATTAAAGAGAACTATAATACGTCTTCAGTTCCTCAGAATGTAAGACAGTTATTATATATTATTCATACAGTGCTGTTGTCAAAACTCCCCATCAGGATCTGGTTTTCCATGCCATATAAGACAGTGTGATAACAACAGAAGAGAAGTGGGGAGAGGAATAATAAAAATTTCGTATTGGGGTGGATCCAGAAAGAGTGTAGCAACATGGTTTCAGCACCCCATGACAATGCATGATTGCTGCTGCAGTTCACTCTCTCTCTTCCTCATCCCTCTACCCCCAAATTCAGTAGCAGAGAAGCGAAGAGGAGAAACCAGCATTTTCATGCAGCTCTGGAGCCCACGAGCTGTAATGCTCCTATCCTCCTTTCCCCTGCTGCTAAATTTAGCACTGGGAGAGATGAGGGTGAGGGAGAGCAAAGAGCAGTGGAGCTTACCCCTGTTTTCTGAAGCTGCCTGAAAGCAAGGGCTGTGGACAGACCCCATGTTGATCAGCTGGTGAGCATATAGAGCTTATGGTACATGCAATGCTCCCAGCAGGAGCTATGCCAACATGCCATTGAATTGGCATCTAGGATCACAGTAGTGGGGGCTGGCCATACCCCCTTCAATGGTAAGGCACATGTGCAATAAGTTGAAGGGGGTAAGGAAAAATCCCATCTCTGCAGTCTGGATGTACTCACAAATTATGAACAGATTACCTAGGTTAGGTTAGGTATTCACCAGTTTGAGAGTACCAAGTGATCTGAATTTAAAATAAATATATGCATACATGAGATCAACTAACTACACAGCCGAGTCATAATGGATTTCTTGGTTCTTGTCACAGCAGAAGTAGATCTCAAGGAGGAATGCCAAGGAGAATATGGAGGTTGGTCTATCTTCTCTGTACAGTTTGAATGAAAACAGAAATTGCTGGGAAGGCTAAACAGAGCATTCAAGGATGTCATTTCAGCACAGAATATAAGATAAGGTGGTAGTGGTGGTGGTGGTGGTATGTGATGCAAGAGGAGATAAGCAGAGGAAATTTCAAAACTTACCTAGGCATTGAATAAGGCAGTAGATTGTATTGTTAGCAATGTAAGGATAGGAGGGAAGATGGGAAAGGGGTTGAGAGAAAAGAGCTAACTTATTCACTTACCAGTGTCTTATGACTCTAATCAACTGCAGCCTTTATATCTATATTTAAAAAATTACCATGAGTAAGGATTGCATTAGCAAACTCTCTGTGGGCACATCAACACAGGATCCTTTATTACGCATTAGACTAAACTAATGCACAGTAAAGCATCACTGTCTAGATGTGTGTAGGTCTTACTGAACATTAAATTAGTCTAATGCGCTGTTTGCTTGTATCAACACATACAGGTACTAGATAAATGGTAGAGATTGGGACTGACCCCCATGCTGACCTCTGGGGTTGGCACTAGAGGGAGCCTGGAGCTCCCCCGACTGCTGCAGGTGGGCAGATCAGGGTAGGAGTAGCTCTGGACTGGGCTCCTCCTATCAGGTGCAATTTGCTCCTGACAGAGGTACATGTGTAGATATGCACCTGGGAGTGCATTAATGAGCTTGAAATTTCTGCACAGAAAATTCAAGTGCATTAATTGCACATCTAGATGCATCCTGTATGAAGCTTTTTCCTGAGCTGCATTGTCAAAGACTGTGGGCCTCACTTAGACAGTCTTTGTGGTAGTTATTAAACTTGACAAGCAAATATGGTTAAGCAACCAAAATCATTTCACAGCTTATTAACATTTAATTGGATAAGCTACATTACTACTTATTTCACATGGAAGCCCTTGCAGTGTTTTAAAATACATCTTTTCAAGAATGTTCTGCATTGTGTGTGCCTTAATACCTTCTGCACACTATCATAAACAGAAGTTTGTACAGCCAGACAATCTTCCTCCAATTTATGTCATATATGTAAAAAAAAAAAAAAAAAAAAAAAAAATCACACATAGTTTGGCACTTTTAGCTATGTCTCGAATGCATGTAGAAGATCACAAAATGGGACCAGTAGGCCTACTGCAAATCAGTAAGAATGGGAAGGGTAGAATTTTACCCAGGAGGAACAGAGGCAACACCTCTGCTGTGGTTACTATGGGAGCACAGAAACTGGGTATATCCATGTGTCACTAGCCATTTCCTTTCTCACCTTCTTTTACAGGAAGATCCTTTAGGAGAGTACCTCTGAACACTTATGGCACTGCCAAAGCATGGGGTCTGCTATTTTTGGTGACCTTGGGGTAGGCAAAGTCAGAAGACTCTTTATTTCCTAATGAATGAGGGTATACAACAGATGACCTCAGCTGGCCATTCTATCTTTTATTATGACTATATATGATGACATATAAAGTAAATTAAGCAGCAGGCCAAATCTGAATTATTTTAATTCTTGTTTAATTGCTATTTGGCGTATTGCTAAAATACAATCACTTAGCAGTTGTCTTTTAGCAACTCCTAAAATTCATTATATTAGGGGAACTAAAAAGTATTTATCTGTCTTAAACAAAGACACTAGAAATGGAAAAAGTTATGAAAAAAAGAATGAAAATCATCTATTATTTTTAATCTATCTCCCCTCTGGTTATTTATGAAAACATCAAATTAATTTTCAAGGTTATGATTTTTCCCAGAATTTGCCAATACAAAAGTTGGTTTTGGATGATAATCCTTCAGCATTTGATGATTTCTGGGTCCTACAGTGTGACTGAGAGCAATGAGATGTCTTTTTCCCCAGAAACTATCCCTATACTAAGTGGCTTTGAAGCATCATCAACCAGTTTTTTATAGAATCATCATAGTATCATAGTAACTAGGGTCAGAAGGGGCCTAGAGCAGGCCATCTAATCTAACCTCCGCCAATGGCAGGAACGAGTGCCGGGGTCACAGGACCCTAGCCCAAGTACCTATCTAATCTACTCTTGAAGATGCCTGAGGTAGGAGCAAGAACAACTTCCCTAGGAAGCCGGTTCCACATCCTAGCCACCCTAACTGTGA
>JAGPOW010000261.1:216717251-216744715 GCA_030014935.1 Caiman crocodilus | reverse complement strand
CTAACTAAAAGTATAGAATTTATCAACTTTACATCCTGTGTAAACGTGATAAATGCTGCTACTTGTGCTCTCAAACTGTAATCTAAGACCAATGTATTCCTTAGCAACTGGACCTATTTTCTTTGGATATTGTAGCATTAGTGTAGCAGCCTGCACGTTTGATTGCTGCTTCATTTCAGTTAGAAAATAAATAATGTAATCGGTATGGTGGCTCCTGCATTCTTTATTTTCATAGTCAGTTAAATTTCCTTTATTCCTACATTTTCAGAGTGCCAGAAAATTCAGTATTGACTAACTGTAGAATTATCTACAGTGAAGCTAAAATGTATGACATCTGGGATAGGACATGGAAGCATTTTTGCAATGGGAAGGCATGTTGACCCTAATCTTGTGAACTGACCTGAACAGTTAGGAGGCATGGATCACATTGTGGGATTGTTGGATAAACATATCAGATGCATGCTTCTGCTAAAATGATGAGCTCTGGAACAGATAAGTTGAAATGTCAATTCCCACCATTACATTTGTAGAGTAATATTGCTTTGAGATGAATGACTCGCTTTATAATTTACAGAGTTGTGATTTCAGGCTGTCCACAGGCTTAAGAAAACATCTGATCAATTTACTCATCAATTTACATTCAGAGTTTGTTTGAAAGGCAGATAGCTGCCTGAGGTTCTGAAACAAATGGTATACTTCACTTTTTCAATGATTTCAGCACTGTACGAGAGACTTCATGAAGCAGATAAGGATATCTCACTCTATGCCCTAGGCAGCAGGATCACTCCCCCTTAGCTATGTCCCCAGCTCCTAATTGCCTGCCAGTTGTCCTTGGGCCAGATAGAGTGGGTCTGTAGGCTCCCAATCAATCATGGATTGGCCCATGGCCCATAAGTTTAACTTCCTTCATTTATTCCAACCACTGATTAGTTTATCATGCAATTGAAGAAAGGTAGCCTTTATAGTTCAATCATAATAAAGGCAACGAACATAGTTTTAGTGAAGAATATAGACTGTTCTCATTCAGCATGAAATTACTGTCACCAAAATCTATTCACACTACCACTTTAAGTTGTCATTATGATTTTTCTTAGTAGAATTTGGTACTAGAATTCTAATTTTTCATATGTTTTATAAATCAAAGTACTAGACTTGAATATTTTGACCTTTTTAATATTCGTTGGTTTGATTGGCTGTATTGCCTATCTGTTCCACATCTCCTGTTATTTTATGGCCTTCCTAACCTATGGGGAAGTGGATGGAGTAAGTAGCCAGTGAGGATAAAGAATATTGTAAAGGTCAAAGTACTAACATTATTGCAAAATATTTTACAGAATACATTAAATATTAAAACTTTGACAGCAATTCCTTATAACTAATGTTGTATAAAGAACAGAAAATAATATGAATTATATTCCATACATTAAGCTGGCAAAAATGGAATAATAGTAACTAGCTAAAATATAACCCTTTCGTTAAAATGTAATTGTTGTGCTGTAATATCTCAAAAATTTAATATTTGGTTAATATATCGGAGAGGGCAGAGGTTGGCAACATTTTTGGGCAGAGTGCCAAAAACAGCCACAAACTCAACTTGTAAAATGATGGTGTTCCAGGGGCGGATGACAGAGGAGCACGAGGTGCCCAATCCTTGTTGTTGCTGTGTAGCTCCAGTCCCTTTGCTGCCATCTGCCCCGAGGTGTGTGTGCCAAGCAAAGTGCCTTTGTGTGCCATGCTCTGGCACGTGTGCCATGCTGGGATGGGGGCTGATTATTCTGCATATTCTTTGAAACTTCACCCTAAATTTGAACTGGATCTAAAAAAAAAAATGTTCATTTAAATGTATTTTCATTATTTATCAGTCCTATATATCTGGCCTTCTGGGTTACATCTGGAATTGAAGGAAGTATTGAAAGGTCATTATTAAATTTGACTGTCTATTCTCATGGTGCTTCTGGTTTGTTTAGAAAGAATGAATGCCACAGATCTCATGCCAATACTGTTCTTGTTTAGTCTAACTTTAAAGATTTAGATAGGTCCAATACTTTACAGCCAAAAAGTCTGGATGATTATTTGATTTTTTTTTAAGGTTCTGCAAGTTATAAACACTAACAAATAAAATCAAAGCAATAAATTATACTAATTGCTAAAAAAGACAAACCCCTAACATAAATAAGCAAAACGTACTAAAACTCTATTCTTTTAAAACTATTGTAGGAAAGATTTAAACCTATTCTATACTGAGCTCATCAGTGAGACTGTATTCACCCCGTGATAAAACTAGTGTAATGGAATGTGAACAAATTCTTTAGCAATCCATGTGTGCATATCGCATTGTTACGACATCTTCTGTGACGGTAGTGCAACATTGTGACAGTAATAACTTAAAATGAGGTACATGAAGCCAAATCATTGAAAACTTTTAATATTTAAGTTTTTGTATTTAGTTTAAATAGGGAATTAGGATCGGCAAAATAGTGTAATGTGTGTAACACCAGATAGAACCAAGGGGGCAGTCTGCAGAGCTGTTGTCAGTTAAATTAGATTGCAGCTCCCAGAAAGTCCCAGGGCCTGGGGGGAAAGGGAAAAAGGAAAGGAAAGCTTGAGGCTAGAGAAAGGGGAAGAGATAGCAGTATACACATGGAACCTGGTCAGTCTTACCCAGAGGAGTGCAAAGTGGAGATGGAGATCTCACCTGGTTGGTCAGCTGGGACTGTGGACTGCAGGAGCTGGATTCAGACTTGGGGGCATCTCCAGGCTGCTGTTTGAGCACTCTAGGGACTAAAGGCTTATTTGAGGACACTTTTGGAGGTGTCTGTGTGGAGGGGAATTCAAGTGCTGAGTATATATTACCACAGTGTTAATGTTTCTTTACCTTTTACCTGTTCCTTCCCTTTGGGCCTTTGGCTTGTAACCCTATCCCTTATGTTTTTTTAATATAAAAATTGCTTCTTTTGCCAGTTTTTGGGGATGCAGGGTATATGCATATACAATAGTATATGCTTTTTTAATTTGAGATTGCTCAATTGTATTATAAAAATCTTCTCAGTTAGCATATATTGAACGCAGGCCAAAATGTTCAAACCCAAATCCTAAAATTAGGCTTCTTAATTTGTATATTAAATACATTTATATGTTAGGGATGATTTTTTTTCCTGACTATATTCAATAACATTTTTGCCATTGTCATCATTGAATTCAGGATTTCATCTGAAAAACCCAAACAGATTTTGACTTTACATAATTCTAATATAATAAAAGCCTTAGTCTGTCTGTCTGTCCATAATGCTCTGGGCCAACTGTGCATGCGTCACCAAGAGGGCACATGCCGACTAGCTGTGAGGGCCCAGAGTCTAATGGTCAGAGTGAGGGAGTGAGGTAACCACCCCTCACCCAACAACAGCGGCAGGGAGGGGGAGGTGGTGGGGAAAAGGAGAGGAAGGGAGGGAGGAAGAGAGGGGAGCAGGAAGGGGAAGGGGGAGTTTCTGGTGGCAGCACCCCTGCCACTGCCATGCCCCCCCACACTCTGCTGCCACTGCCTGGCCCCAACAACAGCTGGCAGAGAGGGGGAGGCAATGAGGATGGGAGTTAGGAAAGGGAGACATGTTCTGTGCTGCTGGGTGTCAGTGGCTGCCACTGTATGCAAGCTTCCCTCCCCTCATTCCTGGGAGCTGGTGGTGGCATGGGGTGGAGCAGCAAGGAGTTCAGGGAGCATATGGAGATGGAGGTGGGGGGTGGGGAGGTGTGCAGAGCTGGAGGTACAGTGGCAGCAGTCCATCCTCGCCCCTCCACCCCATCATTCATGATGGGCAATTTGCTAGTGAATAAATAAAAATCCTATCACATCTAAAAAGGTATAAAAGTACATTTTTTATAGACAATGAATTGGATTCTGAATATTGTTAATAATATAATCTGGATACACAACTAGGTTCCAATAGAACTTTGCTCCAGAATGTACAATCATAGACATTGTAAATTTCAGGAAACTATTCCTGAAGAGGAACAGTGCAAAGCAAATGCCTGAAGTTAAGCATGTGTGTAGAGACTAATTAAAGTCAAGTGCTTAAATAGTTTCCTGAATAAAAGTGGAGTAAAGCATGTATAATGCTCATTTCATAATATACTAAATATATTAAAGTAAGAGTGTGTGTGTGTGTGTGTGTGTGTGTGTGTGTGTGTAAAGCCAGTTTCAACAGTGTCTTTTGGAAACCAGTGCCTTTGGTAGTTCACTTTCATGCTTTTATTAGATGCTAAATATATGTGAATAAGCATAACTTTATAATTAAGTAAATTGTGATGCATGCAATGTATATAATAGATTTCAATTTCCAGGTTGCAATGCCCTTTTAAATCCCTGCATGACATTCCAGCCTAAAAGGCACTAATAGAGATGTTCCAGTGTTGAAAAGAAAAGTGAGGGAAATCAGCATCTAAAACTTGGTAAAGTCCTAGGTAGTAAAAGGTCTTTGTTCTGAAGATTGTTCTCCCACAGAGAAACAGAGTTTTCTTTTAGCCTTTGCAGTTGATTCTCAGGCTGCTGAAATAGCATAATCAAAGCTCCTTGCCACCTTGTGTTGAATCTACTGTACTTGAAATCTTTTTATTTAGTGAGAAATAGTGTTTCTACACCAAATAATATGATGAAAGCATTCAAAATGTTAGATGAACATTCACCAGTTAAAAATATCTTCTCTTATTATTTCAACAGTAGAGAGAACTGCTCGTAGGTGACCAGAATGATTAAAAGGGAATGGTGAATATCTAAAGGTTGCTCTTAAGGGCATTTTGAGAGTGCACCATACTATCAGGTATTACCATTACTTTAATACCTAATTTCCTGAGCAGGCTGGTGCATAAAATTTTGGCAGGGCAGGTTTGTACAAATGATTTTACTACAGTTTTGTCAAATCCCTTTGTTGGAAGGCAGCATTTAGCCTTCATTGTCATCCTCCCTTTTTCTTCTTATGTGTAGGTCAGTTTTAACTTACAAATAGTTGTTCTCCAGAGAAGATTAGCTATTGTCCTGATAATCAGTGTAAATGTCAGTCTATGAGATAAATAGAAAGGTGTATGAAATAACGCACTTGAAAATGTATCACCTGAAAGCTTAATATATTGTCTTACTATTTTGCCCTTCTGTTCCCCAGTACCACCTTTTTCTGGTACATTGCTTAAGGAGCACAACTGGTTTTAAAATATGACTCCAGGGTACTAGCATAATTTCACATTACTAAAATAGTAATAATATATGGACACTTAGTAGCTTTGTGGTTCAGGCAATCTAAGTGGTCGAGGCAGGTGGTTCAAGAACCTAAAACCCTACGAATAAGGGTCTACCAAACTCAATGGTGACTTGCCAATTGCTCCACCCGCTGCTGCTGATTGGCTGAAAGGGTTGTCTGTTATGCAGTCCTGCCCCCTGCCACTGTTTGGTGGGGCCTCACAACAGGCAGCCCTTTAAGCTAATCAAGAGTGAAGGGTGGGGGCAGCAGCCATTTTGTCTGTTTGCCTTCATGCTGGCAGTTTCCAGCAGGCTGTGAAGCTAGGAGGACTGTGGGCTTCCGCAAGGGAGCCAGCATTTTAATTTTAGTAATATTTTCTTTTCCCATGGATTTTGTAGAGATTATACAATTTTGTGATTTCTGAAAAAGTTTCAAAGTTTCATCGTTCTTAGGAGCTGGAAGACACCTTACAAATCATTGAGTCTAGCCCCCTTGTACATGTGCAGGAAAGACTGCAGGGATCAAATGATCTCAGCAAGATGGGCATCAAGACTTTTTTGAAGATGACTCTACCACTTCTGGGGGGAGCCTGTTCCAAGCCCTCAGCACTCAACTTTGAAAATAATTTTTTCCTCATGTCTAGCCTGAAGTGATCTTCAATCAGCTAGTGCCCATTATTTCTTGTTCTCTTCTGGTGAATAGATGGTCCCCCAAACCCTGATGTATACCTCTGATATACTTGTTATGTGAGTAGATCCCTGTCTATGAACAATCTGTCAGAAAAAATGGAGGAAATATTAATATGCACATCTTTTTTAATGGGTATTTTTAAGTCTGTATAATGGCTCCAAATTGGAAGATAACTTCATATTAGCAACTTAATGTTGAACTGATCCTCACAAATACAGGCATTAATAATGCAGTGCATCTCACAGTAACCAGTCAACATGCCTCATCCTTGACATAGATTTTGTAGACTAGAAATGTGCCCACTGATACCAATTATTCAGGTGGGCTTTGCAATAGTGATTCTGGAAATATGGTATATGGATATAAAAGAATACCTTAGATTTCTAAGTTAGAAAAGCCATTGAGGAACTGAGTGATTTAGACTAAGGTAGGGATGGATAGATCCCTCTCCCCTCTGAACCCACACAAAAAAAAAGAGAAAAAGAAAAAGGATCAAGATTAACTACATTAACTTAGAGGCATTCATAGCCTGCAACAGTTAGATCCTGTGAAGATATCTGTGACATAACCACTTTACCTTAGAAGATACAAGAAACAAGTGAACAAGTAAAAGAGCACTTGCACTGAGTGTGGAAATGGGAAAGGAAAAGGTAACTACCATACTGCTCACATTCAAGCTCGCTGGGCCAGACCTCCAATTAAGGGTGGTGACGATATCTGCGGCAGAATCTTGTTCTACTTTATTCTCCGATATCGTATGTCTATTGCCACATATCTGGCATTTTTGTCACTTATCATTCATGACGCAGATTTAACTTGCATGTTAGCAGTGGCAGTGGCTTTGGCAGCAGCTAATGTAGCAGAAAGCCCCCTTTTCCTCTTGCCTGCGTTTGCTCTCCCCTCTTTGGATATGTTTCTCTTCTTCTACCTTTTCTTCCTTTCTCTTTCTTTCAGTATAAGATAAGGAATTGTGTTTTAAAGTTTGTATGTATGTATTCTGTATCTCCCCTTGTATTTTGATATTTTTATTTATTTGTGTACATGGCATTACTCTTGTAGCTTATATTTTATACTCTTTACCTTTTAACTAAATGTGTTTAGTTTCAGAAGTAAGTTATACATTGTAACAATGTTAACAAGGGTAGGAATCAAACTGCCGCTTCCCTGTATCAGGCAGGCTCCTGAAAGAACAAGTGAATCAATGATTGAATGCGTAATACAGTAGCAGGTGGCAATTAACACCTAGGGAAACCACAGATCAACCAATGGAAGAAATCAATAGGAGACAATGTAGCAACTGGGAATTCTCTAAACTTCATTGTTCAAGGGTGAGAAGCCCTGTTCTGAGTTAATCAATGCCAGGGACCAGCTTCTGGGCTGAATATCTCCAGATAGACTGCTTCAAGAGCCCTATTCAAAGTTCATCAATGGACTTCCAAACCTGCACGTACATGCGGATGACTCCTGGGGCTGACAGATACCATCCAGTGGCCATGGAATGGGAAGTCCCACAAGGGTCAATGACCCCTAGATTGGGCAAACCTGAAAACTGGGGAGTCACCAAAGTCTGCCAAGGACAGATAAAATGCAGTGAAAAGTGACCCTCAGCTGTGCCCTTTTGATCTCCAACTTGAGCAGCACCCGACCTGTCCAGCCAGAAGGACCAGCCAGCAACCCCCTTCTGGAGGATAACACCATGATGAAGGAAGCATCAATGGCAGACTCCAGCGCCTGTGGGATAAGTATACCTGACTCTTGTAGCTTGCTACTGTGTGTGTGTATGTGTGTGGACCAGCCCCAAGGTTTATGATTTGACTTCATTACAGTGTTTCAATCGGCCTAATAAACCAGAATTTTAAGGATCCTGAGTTGGACATTTGTAGCCAACACTGCCACTCTTGCATTTTCTTTATGTGGGCATGTTGGGCTAGTGCTTCAATTGACCTCCACTTCTTACTTTACTGGTTCATGATCTTATTCTACATAGCTACTGAGCCTACATGGTAGATTATGCTCTGGCTGGGCAAGTACATGCCTTCCTGTGTGCACACCTGAACATAAGTCCTGAAGTTGTTGCCCAGCAGGTACTAGGAGGCGGTAAGCTCTCTTACATTTTGGCCCAATACACTAGTGATTAGGACACTTACTCAGAAAGTGGGAGACCCAGGGTCATCAAATCATCTTATCCAAAAATGTACATCTTTCCAACTTCCAAGCACAGTACTGTAACTACCAGG
The DNA here is from genome assembly GCA_030014935.1 of Caiman crocodilus. NCBI lineage: Eukaryota > Metazoa > Chordata > Crocodylia > Alligatoridae > Caiman > Caiman crocodilus. The sequence continues at coordinate 216,736,563 of JAGPOW010000261.1, read as the reverse complement.
CCACATGTTAGGTATAACCTAGTCTGTTCTCTTGCCTTCCTCTTGAAGCTGGCCCCATAGACAGCTAAGAAAGGGAGATGTGTGTGACCAGGAGGAAAAGAACAAACTAAAAACTGTGCATCCTAGTGAGATGGCTCCTGTTGGGTTCTAGGCTAGACCTTGTTCATAATGGGGTAGAAAATGTCTCACTCGTTTCCATCCATTTTATCCAATTAATATTAAATGCAAAGTACAGTGGTTCAGTTTGAATAGGGGTCTTGGAAAGGGGGACAACCCAGTGTGTACTTTGTAGCTTTGTGATTGGTCTACTTTGCTGAGAAGTCAAAGAGATATCAGTTCAAACCTTCTTTGGTGAGAGGGGCACAGAATCTCCAGTTTTCTGGGCAACTGCCAAGGTAAAACATGGAAGGGCCATGTTCCTCCTGTTTTTTGCAGGAACACAATTTTGGGATTTATCCTCATGCATGCTTGTACAGAGCAAGTTCTGAATCTCAGTCTCTTCCCCAGGGATGAATACTGGAGTGGGAAAGACTGCAGCTTTACATTTTTTAAAACAAAGCTCTGACATACATTCGTTTTATACACAGGATATGATAACGTTAAAAGGACCGTTTGCTGCTACTTGGAGCAGAGCATGGCATGGGAATGTGTCTCCTTCTAGGGTCTCTTGACTCACCCAAAGACCAGTGGTATCAGAAGAAAGGAAATCCAAGTCACCTAAAATGTAATAGAAGCTCTAAACCCAATATGATGCTAGATGGTTGCTGTTGTGTGCATGGTGCCTAGCAATACCATAAGCAGAGTGCAGGAGGGTTGGCAATGATGCTCCTGGGATCCCAAATTACTTTCACTGGGTGCATCCCCATGAGTGGGAACATGTGATCCCTGAGCACAACTAGCAGCGGCACATATTTGTTCCTGGGCTGGCCCCGGCAACCTTACCTGGTGTCGTAGGGGCTCCCTGGGGTTCCAGCAGCAGTGATCTGGGTGTGTGGAGCCTGGCTGGCAGCTGCTGTGTGGCTTTGGCTGGCCAGGCTCCAGTTTTGGGCAGCACTTCCTGTCACCATGTTCACTGCACCGCTTTTTTCTCTCACAGGTATTTTTGACCCTGGGATCTCCCAGTGTCAGAAAAACTCCATCCCACTGCGCAGCACAGCAAACACCTATGTGTGGTGTGTGTGACGGGTCTGCAGCGCAACAAACCTCAAGTGTGTGGTCATGGTGGTATGTCCATTCAGTCATACCTTGCGTAGTCCTTACTCACAAAAGCAGTCCCACTGATTTTCAAAAAAAATAAGAACAAGTTTGTAAGAACATATCAGTCTGATTTGGTTCCACCTAATGGTGGAAGGCACTTCTATTATTAGCCTCCATGTGTCAGCCAACATACTCTGTGTGCTTAGAGTTTAACTTGTGATCTCTCAACTATGCCATGAATTGTTAAAAAGATAAATACTTTTCATTTATGCTTATTTGTACTGGTACATGTTAAAATGTCACAATTTTATGAAAACGAGATTATGGCTGAAAAAACAACCTTCAGCTCTAAACTACACTGCCTCCAGTACTATAGTCACTAACTTATTGCCATTACTTCTAAATAGCTGAAATCAATCAGGGAAGCAAAATGTGAAATCTGACATTTTAACTAAGTTATGCTATCTACAATAATGCAGGTGACATAATTTAGAGTAAATTAAAGGTATAAGAAAACTGATTGGTAGGAAAGTCACTTTTTATCCATTTAAAATTTTTTCCTTTAAATTTAATTCAACATTTATAGTACTATAGAATAATGCAAGGAAGATTCATGGTATAAAATATCCTGTCACTCATTTCTACTAATGAATAATGATACCGTTTTACGAGTTTGAAAATTCCCATGGTAGCAACAAAGGGTACATTAAGTATGTACTCTTTGATGAATAGTATTAACACTTGTCAAAATAATTATGATGGCAGATAGAAACCACTGAAAACAATTACCATATTCTTAAACACAGGGAATCATAAGCATTATGTGATACATGTTCCTCTGAGTTGCTGTTATCCCAAAATTTCAAACTGATGAAGTGTAGCTATTTTAGTCAAGTTCATTAAAGTTACAGAGGAGGATGATGAAATGTATTAAAGAGGACTAGATCTGGAATACAATCAGCTTTGTCTTAAGTTCAGTGTATAATTAACAGATATTCTAAAGCCCACATAGCTATTGGATATTGAAGAACAAAGCACATAGCATTTCCTCTGAATAAATAGAATTATATAATTACATTTGATATGCAATAAATATTTAAATTTTTTATCTTTTTTCTCTTCAAGTGTTTACATTTGAACACCTTACAAAGAATATGAATATATTTATTGGTATTTGGGACATAACTATAACTACTATATAATTCTTTTAAAAAAAATGAAATACTATAATCTAGAAAACCGTCTTTATTTTAAGTCACTATTTATACAGATGACATTACTTTAGGACTGTTTTACTTCTCTCCCCATTTGTATGAATCTTAGACTTAGTTGGTTGTGTTTTAAAAATATATTTTATCTGTGTTTAGTCACTGTGATTTCAGTGGGGACGCTTCTAGAGTAAGGTTTTTATCATTATGAGTGTGGATGGTAGAATCTTACAGCTATCTTCCATTACCCTGGAGTATGAACGAGTAAAGAATTATATGAAGACTTCCTATATAGCAAGATGCTTTTTTTAATATGCTTCATTTACAGTGTTTTAAATAGCTATTCCTTTCAGTCATACTTCTAGGGAAACTACAGGTCACTTATCATTACATAGATTTACATTGTGAAATTGATTAATCACGAACATAATTTAATCCAGATTAGGTGACTATAAAAAAAATGAGCATCATTGGTTGTAGTAGATGGAAGCCTGTGAAATGGAAATTTGGTGGACAGAGAAAATAGATAGAAATGCTGACTATAAGACTTTTATCACCTTAGTCTGAACATGTAACAAAATTCTAAAGAAATAAATTCTGTAACTACTAGTTCTGTTTCCTTTCTACTGTTTTGAATTATAGGGGAAGATGAATTTCTTTGTTCAACAATTTTTGTCTGTTTTTATATTGATTAACCTTCTTGTGTAATTCAGAGATTCAAAGCCAGACTCCCAATGCAGAGAGCACTGTCCCAATGCCTGCTTAACAAATGCTGGGTCTTTCCAGCTGCATCATCCCTCTTCCTGGAGGGCTGCATGGAATAGGATGATCTCTGAGGTAGCAGTCCCAGTAAAGTAAGGGCTTTGTAGGTTAGAACAAGGTTTTTGACTCTAGATGGTAGCCAGGAGATTTTACAAGTCATGTGTAAGGTGCTGACATGGGGTTTTTTGTACATGAAGCACTGACTTTACTAAATCCCAAGAAGAAAAGAATGCCAATTTACTTGAAAGAGACTATAGATTGGAGCAACATGGTAAGTACTTGCCCCAGTCAGCTGAAGGCAGCATTCCTTGCCAGTATAGTAAGTTGTATCCAAAAACAATTAAGAACTCAGTAAGACTCCAGTACTTTGCATTACCTTGATATTCTGTAGTTAGGCTTCCTTGACTGCTAGTAGAGTTAATATATTATGCAAGCTCCACAGAGTATTTTCACATCTAAGTAACATAATTTCTGTCTTTTTCAGGTATCTCTTAATGGATTCAGATGTGGCTATCTGCAAAATGAAGTACTACTTTGCACTCTTTTATCAGCTTCCATCCAGGGACCTGGAGATGCTTAACAAACACTAATTAATTTAGCCTGACAAAACCCGTGTGAGGTAGATAATTATTGTTATCCTTTTTTACAGCTGAAGAAACTGAGGCACAGTGAGAATCAATCAAGATTACAGTAGCACTTCTATCTATCCCATTCTCATTTTTTTTATGACTGCTGTCTCATCAGTTTTTTACCTAGGTGCTTTTTGGCATTTTGGCTGCTAGTAGAAGTCCTTCCCATATTGGGAAACAAGGAAAACAGCTGTTTTCGCTCCTTGGTTATCTGGATTTCAGCCAGATCCTCTGTTTCTTGATTTCAAGATTTTTTGCTCATTACCCACTGATGGTGGAGCTGTGGCATAAAGAAGATCAACCTTTCCTTGTATTTCCAACTCTAGCAAAGGCCCCTACATAAAGAAATGGCCAACCTCAACAGCCTGCTTCTACCTTTTCCTGTGTTATTTCCTACTCTTGTTTTTTCAATTCGTTTCACTGGCTCCAAGTAGGATGAGAAACTACTGCTGAACACCTCGCTCATGGTTTGTTGACTTTCCTGGGAAGCAGGAGCTACAGGTGCAGATTCTTCCCAGGCTGGGGTGGGGTGCTAGATCCTGAGTCTCCTGCTCCCTGGACAAGTGCCATAGCTCCCATGCTGTTTGACTAAAACAGGGGTATCCAACTGGTGGCCCACAGGGAGTCAGCATGTAGCGGTGGGCTGCATGTGGCCTCTGAGTGGTTAACATGTGGCTTATAGGCTCTGGCAGCCACCTTTTCTCCTGCTGTATGTCAGGGGAGGGTTTGGACATCTATGCATCTGCTTTATAGCCCAGTACAGCTACATATACAGACCGTGTAGTGGGACTACTTCCCCCAGTATGCGGCCTCAGTGTGTGGCCCCTGGCTACACCAAAGTTGGGTAGCCCAGGGCTAAAAGGTATGAAGATGCTCCTCTTCCTCCTTTAGTGCCAAACACCTGTATGGTTTCTCTGTGGCTCAATTTTTGGATATACTTGGCATTTCACATATGCCTGGGAGCTCTTTTTCTGCATGGGGCCTACATAGCTAGAGTTCAGCCTTCTGAGCATGTGCAAAAGGGGGACACAGGGCGAATATAGCTATGCAAAATCTGAAACTGAATAAATGCAAGGTATATTCTCAAAAATTGCAGTTATGGGGCAGCAGAAGAGGCACATAAATATGTGATAGCGACAAGTGTGTGACATACCTAGGAAGAAGGGAAACCCATATGTGTCTCCTGCTTTTCTGTCCTGTCCCATGCCTGTCCTTACCCACAAGTCCCTCCATTAACTTTCCATACCCTATAGCTCTTTCAGTTCCTGACAAAAAAGAGACAACCATTCATAGTATGTTAGTACACAAAAAAAAATTACTATTCCATACAGGTTGTTATACATATATACACTCTTTGAGACACTGAAACAAATTCTCCAATGCAAGGGAATTCTCTGATGGTGTAAAACTGGGGGAAACTCTTTAGCCCCCTTGTATAACAACCACCACTCAAATTCATACCTACTGCAGAGGACAGGAAAGAATGTTCTGGGCAGGAGGGTAAAGAGTGTGAGGGGTCAGCAGAGCTACACACACCCACTATACCCATGTCACCCAGCCAGCCACAGATGTAATGTTAGAATTTCTTCAGACAAATCATAGCATTGATGTAATAGACCAACACTGAAAGAGGCATATTAATTTAGTTGACAAGTTATTCTTTCCTGCCTCTAATGTCTGCAACAAATGAAGGAAATTTGGGGATAGAGAAGAAGGGAAAATCATTAAGTCTCCCACATAACATAAGACAGACTGAGAAAGAAATCGATTTCTGTCCATATTCAGACCTTTGAATTTAACCTTACCTGTAATTAACTGAGGAACAGTGTACTGGAGACTGTCCACAGGTAACTAAGGCAAATCAGTCCTTCATATGACTGAGCAAATTTAGACCTTTGCTCTAACAGATGCTATGCTATCTAGCTTATAGCTAGTACTGAAATAACCTTAAGCCGTTATACTATCTCTGAATTCACTGAGACTCATCCTACAGTCTAAAAAGAACACTAAAATGAATGCTAATTAAAATAATGTCTTTTCCCTCTAACCGTTTTTGCCAAATGCCAAAACAGGTGTTTGTTTCCATCTAGACATCTATTTAAATAAGAAAGAACATACACACATACAGATGTTGCAACTATTGGTATTAGAGACGGTCTACAATAGTCATGAAAATTCACATATATGGATTTGATTCAAAGCTCAGTGAAGTCAGTGGAAAGGCCCTGTGTGCATATGGGGATACCCGAAGACAGCTCATTTGAGGCAATTTACCAGGCATGAATTTTGCTCTTTTTCTCAGCAAGAAAAAACATCTATTAGAACCATCAAGTCGACATCTCCCTAAATACTTATCTTATATCACTCTAGAGTAATGCATTTTCCTTTCTGTGACTGATACATAGGCAGAAAAAACCCACAGTCATTAACTGTTGTGCGTAGTGTTTAAAACGAGCAGTGCAGTCTAATGATCCTGCTTACATTCTGTTTCGTATGATTAACCAGTGTCCTCAGGTCATACATATCCATAATATTGAAGAGCTGACAGAACAAGCCCCTGCTTTGAAGGTAATGTCTTGTCTTGTACTCTGAAATGGCATCTGCATTACTACAACACCAAGGCTGATAAACTACTTATAAAACTTTGAGATCTATTGAGCTGTGGAAAGTTTCCATATCCCATCCCCAAGAGTACAGCATTATGGCATTTGCAATGGGTTACAGGCACAAGGGAGTACTAGCAGAATTTGGGTGTGTGGATTCCAATAAAATAAGAGTGATGGTGCCACCTCATTTATAATTTACACCAAATGCAAATTGAAAGAGTTTCTCATTTAATTTTGGGGCAAAAATTGGTTAATTTTTATACTAGCACAAGATTATTTTTGTGGGATGTACAGTTAACTGAATGGATACATTTGTTCAAAGCGTAGGTTTGTTCAAAATAAATCCCATCTCGTTTTCTCATTATTTCCTCAGCCTCACGTACATTTTATGTCAGTAAGTGATGATCAGTGATATGTATTACACATCCTGCTGAATGTGTTTGTCACTTCTCTTCCTAATGTCCTTTTGCTTTCATCTCTACATGCTGCAGTACTGAGCCCTGGGTTTAAGGTGCTAGGTAGGATTAAAGGCATCCCTGGGAGAAAATAGCCTTTGAAGTGGCAGAGAGTAAATGCTTCTTATCAAGCATAAGTGCTCCCTGTGTCATTGGCTTTCATGGCTTTGGCATGTCGTTTGCAAGGATCCCTTATTTCTCCTTGCCATTTTTTCATGGAAAGTAATCTGTCAGCTCTTTGACAGAATAACACCTCCCGGCTACTTGCAGTTATTGGTGGTTCATGGTGCGTGATTGCTAAAGAATTAGTAGCATACAATTTCCCTGTAGAAGCTGTGCACTTATTTAAATACAGCAGTGTTATTATTCTTCTGTTGCATTGCTGATCATACTTTACTGTTACCCATGTGCTCTCTCATGTTCCTGCTGTTTTCCCTCACCTGGCGCAGTTTAACTTAATTCACGAAGAGCAGTCCTTCACAGGTGTCACTTCCAGGGACTGTATTACTGCCCCAGGAAATCCTCATTTTAAACACTACAATATATTTCAGAATGTATTCTATTTGAGTGGTGGAAGTTTTATGCTAGATATGAGGTTTGCTCCCATTTGGCTTTCAAAACAGGTGTCAAACTGTTGCCCTTTTTTTGATGGGAACATAATACTCATAGGAAAAAAAACCACTGGTGTCCAAACTCTGTTGTGGACTTGTCTACAAGGCCATAACAAGTAGTTTATGATCTTACTATTTCTCACCCTTGTCAATTCAAAGTTGGATAGTAAGGGTATGTGGTGGTTTATGAGAAATTATGATGGTTGGCAGGGGTTAGTTTGGGATCCATTGCGAGTGTGCACAGTTGTTCACCATATCCAGTCTACATTTATGTGGTTAACTTTAAGCAGCATGAACATAGATCAGGAGTGGTACATGCATGTGTTGGCTGGCTTCAGGAGCCACATGGGAAAACCAATGTAAATAACTGAGAGGCAGGGGGAGAGGGATCTAGCGGGTCTACAAGGGAAGTGGCTAGGGGACTAAAACTAGCCCAGACAGGGTCAGGAGTGTTGGAAATAGAGCAGCCTCAGGACTGGGGTGAATAGATGGGCTTTCCCAGCCACAGGGCTGGACTGCTAACACATGCAGGCACTCATGAGATCAGGTTAACCCTTTTCATAGATCATACTAACTTTATCTCAATCTAAGTTAGTACACCTCAGTAGATGCACTAACTTAAATCATACATACCATGTGGGAGGCAATTTAAGCCTTCTGCATACTTGTATGATTGGGCATTTAAACCCTGAGTGAAAAGATTATAAGCAGAGTGACTGAGTTATTTTAATTGTATATTGAAGATAGAAATCACTGTGTTTTGTTCACTAGGCTTCTAATAATATGACATCATGAGTTTGATTTGTGTATTGTGATGTAAAATTTTTGGTGTACATGTAGTGCTGCTATTGGTTAGTTATGCTATGCAGTAAACATTCAGGGACACTTCAGTGAGCATTTGGACATGCCACCAAAAGATATAATTTTGCAGAACTGTTTTCATCAGTAAAACTCAAATACTTGGATATTCATGGAATGTGAAAATGAATATTTTACTAATGTGAGCAAATTACTCAAGTCAAGAGCACAGAAGTTCACTTTTGAATGCAAAGTAACTAACAGAAATCTGCAAAGGTATCTGTTAATTTTTCTAATCATTTGTTTGTACTGATGGGAGAAGGACAAACTTTGCCTTGATTTTTTTCCTTATTACTTCTCTGCTAACATAGAAGACAATGTATCTTAGAATAAAATTTGGCCCAGGTACCTTTGGAAAAGTATCACTGATTAGAATTCAGTTTCTGCTCTTACGAAGGAAGAATTCCACCTCTTCAGAAGTTTGGACATTATGGCCAAAGAATTAGCATTGCTGGAAGGATGACAGAGGTAGAGGGGAAGAAGAATTAGACTTTTCACATACAGAATTTGGATCACAGGAACTAGAATTACAGAATTTGGAAAATGTAACCAACTTAAAAATTTTAAATCTACTTTCCTGCTTTGAAGTCAAAGCATTATGAGGTAGCATGCTATTGCATTGTGACTGATTCCCTCTAAAACTCTGTAAATCCCTAAGCAGATATTTTAAGAGATATGCAAATGAAATGCCTATTCTTCTCACCTTTCATCCTCATCCATCTAAAAACCCAACCTTCATATAACTTTGGATTCCCTTAATATCTCTCTATCGTCTTTTCCATTAGTGGCAGTTCTGGATGACTTCATTTTTACAGGCTCTTAACTTTTCTAACTTGGCTGACGTAGTTTCTCAACAGTGACAAACTTGTAATGCATCAGAAGATATATATATATATGTTTGGAAAATTTAGTACCAGCAAAGCAATAAAGCCTCTTGAGAGAAAGGCTTGCTGAGCATCACACAGTAGCAACCCATCAATCACTTGCTTAATGTAGTCACTTTCCTTCCTTCCTCTCTTTTTACTTATTTCTTTATTTGGAGAATCTAGCCAAAGAAAATAACTATGAGTAGATATATGCTTAAGATCCGATTGTTTTACTATAATACTATGACATAATAGCTTTCCCTGTAATTTCCACAATCTATTCTTGACAGAAGGGTCTTTCTTCCTTTTATTTTATTTTATTTGATTGAAAATCATCATTTATTTTGAAATAAAATCTGCTTCCCAAAACCTCATTAGTGTAATTCAGGGATTTCTACCGATTAATTCTAAATACTGTTTACAGTTACAGTTTATGTTAATCTAAATTAATGGGGTGTACAAGTGTGTGCGGATTGGAGCCATCATTATAGATTTTTGTAATGTTTATATAAGGACTAACATAAATAAGACCACTAATAGGCACCAAAATATGTAGTTTTGCTGGAACAGTTTTCTCACCAGCTTCATCTTTAAATATGGAGGTCATGCTGTACTTATTGAACTTTAAATCTTCTCACAGAAATCAATGGGATGATTTGTTAGTCTAAAATTAGGCACTGTACATAAACATTTTAATATTCAGGAAAAAAAATCAACATAAAAACAAAACAAGAGAGTTGTTTGCATTGAAAGACGGGAGATTATGGTTCTAAAGCTGTAGCCTGAGAAAATCCATGTTTGGTTTTTGGCATAGTATTAATACCCTTTATTAGCTCTCTTTACATGGGAAATAGGAAGAAACTGGTTTCTAGTCCTTATTGAAGAGTTAAGGGAAAAAAACAAAAACAAAAACCACACTTTTCAGTAGCTGGATCCTCAGTAAAAATTGCTATATTAGTCAAAATGAAATTGGAATCACCAGTATTTTTTCTATAACATTCACATCAAGCATCTCAATTTTTTTCTCCTAGTAAGTGTTTTCCATAAACATTAAAAGGTTTTCATTTTCCATTTTCATCACAAATAAATAACAGACAATAAACTTAGCTAAATCTGGTTGGTCATTTCAATACAAAATCTATAAGTGTTCCAGGTATAAATTTTTTGCCATGTAAATGCCCTAATTTTAAATAATAGTGTATGTAAGGCTTTATCTGTCACCTACACACCCATGGATGAGTTGGAAAACATGATGTCCTCCTTTAGATACTAAGAAAGCACTTGACAGAGTAGAGTGGATTTCTTGATCTTTCCAAGTAAAATTATTAGATTTCAGACTGAAAAATGTACAGCTATTAGATACCACCATGTAATCACAGCCTCTAGGTGTTTTTAAATTGTTCTACAATGACCACTTAAATACCACACCTACCTGACTACTGCTATTCTGAAAAATGAAACGGGTATGAACCCCCTCCCCCCCACATTTTATAGATAACTTACACAAACATTTATTATATTTAGATTAGCCCAAAGAACCCTAGTGTTAGATTCTGTACAGATATGTAACCCTTCTGCTGGGCACTGGTTGGCAGCACAAAAGTGGGTTTATATTTTGGATTACCTCATAAATTATACACATAACTTTAGCCTGCACTGAGAAATCTGGGAGCACTAAATTAATTACTAGGCTGTCCTGCATAAACACCCCCCTTTTTTTGGAAGCAGTGTACACACAAAAGACAGCTTTATTACAGAAAGCAGAGGGAAACACCAAATGCAATATAAAATACTACTAATTACAAGACAGTCTATAGATTTCACTGTGCCAGGGGAAGCTACTAGAGATCGTGGGTCCTTCTGCAGAGCAAGAGGCCCCTCGTTACTCTTGTAGGAATGTTAACATGCCAATACTTGGTGCCCCAGAGAGGCTGTATGTGTGCATGGGAAGTGACTGTGGCTCCAGACAATATGCATGCACCCCAGAATTTCTGGGCTGGTTTATATGGTCTGCTGAAACAAACTTCAGGAAAAACTGCAAAAAGAGCCAGGTAGATTAGTGGCTACAGCTGGCCCAATTGCACTACTTGATTAGAGCAAAGGACTATCAAAGAAGCAAGGGGAAAGACCAGGCGCCCCCCCTAGTCCTGGTCTACAGGTTGTTTGGGTCACAGGTCTGTGGGGAGCAGAAAGTTGCAAACCTCAACCCCTGCCCAAAAGTGGCAGGATTAGAAACTCCCAGGTTTCAACCTCGTTCAGACTACTAGGCATCACTCCTGGCCAGCAAACCCCAAATCCAATACTCTTTTCCAATATTAATCCCTTAAAACTTTGAAGAAAAAAAGAGGAAAGAAAAGGAGGAGAGAGGAGTTCTCAGATACTGGGATAATTCTGCCTCTCTCCCTTGTACCAGAGCATCTCTTTTTTGCTCTCTACAACTCCGTCTCCCTTGGAGTAGACTCCATTCTTCAGCAGCTGCTACCAGCTTCTTGTCCCAGGCTAGCTCACTTTATAGCTCTTTTCATGACATCACCCTGGGTCTGTCCAGTCAGGGAACACCACATTGCAGTCTTTCTCCCAACCAACCTGCCTAAAGAATCCCCTGCTTCCTCTGCCCAATGAGGCCAGAGAGCTATTACATATTTGTCCCAGATACAGGCCTCAGCTTGCCATGTACTGAGCACATGGTCAGAACAACAGGAGTCATCTTGCCCACATAAAAACACAATATACAACAACTAAATGTATGTGGGTGTTACAGATCTATAACAAGGAAGGCAGGCCCTGTCTCAGAGAGCTCAGGGATGTCATGACTGGTAGGACACAAATACATGAAACAGGTGACTAGTCTTGTAGTCTTGGCAGGATTGATGTTATACATTTGCAGAGAAGATGAGTATAGGAATCTGGGATCAAAGAAACACTGAACTTTTCCAGTAATCTTATCATTATTTGTATCTCATTCTAGAATGTTTGTTCTGAGAACTTTAAACAGTTACATTTTATGAAGAAATTTTAAACATTTTTTCCCCTTAAACCTCATAAGGATACAAGACAAATTTGTCCCTCATTTGCCTTTTCTCCAACAGTTATGTTTCATTTTGTCTCAGTTGCTGACATCATTTTCCTGCCTTCCTGTTACTTGATCTTCTAGACTAGTGATTTACTTTCCTTAGTGCTGACATATTACAAGTTGCTTTAATTTAAATATAATATATTTGTGGCTTTTTAAGGTGAATATACTCATATTTGTCTTGATCAAATGCACTTTGATGGACAATATATTTCAGAATATTCTACTAATTTTTTCTATTTTTTTCCTTAAAAAAATGCTGGTAAGATATAAACTATACAAACTATTTGTGCTGTTGACACTTCACTTTGTGACAGTTCAGATCTATCATTGAACTAAAATAAAGTTTTTGCTTCTTGCTCTGTTTGTTTTGATATAAATTGCTTTTTCAATAACAAAAGGACTTTAACTGCATGAACCATGATTTGCTGTGGTTACATTTAAAATGAGGTCATCTTGGCATGCTCATTTGTGGAGACTGATTCTTGATTGCATAGTCAATATTACTTGTATAAAGTAAAGTGGCATAGATCCTCAACTGGCAATGGTAAATGCATTTATACTAGCTGCATATCTGGTTCAGTGAGTACCAAGTAGGTATAAAAAAATATGACTTGGACTCATCTCTAACCAATTAGTTTTTGATCATGCAAAGCTTCCAAACACCTTTCATAATGCTTCACATTCACTGTATTTGCTTACATGCCCCAAAAGTCAATCCTTCAAAATTGCAGTAGGCATCTTAAGTGGAGATGCCGAAACTGCTCTGACATGATAAAAACACAAGAAGAATATGGCTGCACAAGGAGCTTCTAGGATGCCTCAAATACAAAAAGAAAGCATAAAGGCAATGGAAAAATTGGCAGGTCACCAAAGAAGCTTATCAGGAAACAGCAAGAACCTGTAGGGACATAACCATGAAGACAAAGATAACAAATGAGCTGCAGCTGGTAAGGGAGGTTCATGACAACAACAAGAGGTTCTTTAATAATGTTGGCCAGAAAAGAAAGACTAAGGAAGCTGTGGATCTACTGTTAACTAGCCAGGGGGATGCTAAACAGAAGATTCAAAGAAGACAAAGCTACTCAACAGCTACATTGCCTCAGTATTAAAAAAACCCCACAAAACCCCCCAAAAACCAAAAAACAAAAAAACTGGAGCCAGACACATTACAAGGATTATTTGGATCAGCAAAGGGACAAGTCCATAGATGAAATAACAAAAGAGACAGTCAGAGAGCTTTTGCAAGCATCTGGAGGAGGAAGGGCTAATTATAGGCAGTCAGAATGGATTTACTAAGAACAAATGATGTCAGATAAACTTGATCTACATCCTTTACAAAGTAACTACTTGGATGGATGAAGGAATATAGTGTATCTGGAATTCAGCAAGGCTTTTGACAAGGTCCTGCATGACCTTCTCAAGAAAAATTGGAGAAATGTGGGCTGGACAAAACTACTATATAGTTTTATATAGAATAGACAGCTGGCTCAATAACCACAAGCAAAGAATAATTTTAAATGGATCTGTGTCAGAATGGCAGGAAGTTTTAAGTGAAGTCACACAGGGGCCTGTCCTGGGCCCAATATTGTTCAACGTGTTTATTGATGATTTGGATTTTGGCATTTTGGATTTGCTCCAGTGTCTTCAGCAAGTTTGCAGATGCCATACAATTGGGAAGGATTGTGATCTCTTTGGAGAAATACAGTTCGGAAGGTCTTGACAGACTGGAAAGTTGGGCTGGAGCTAGCAATATGAAGTTCAATGCTAACAAATTCAAGGTGCTATACCCCAGGAAGAATAATCAAACTACGAATATAAAACAGGCAATACCTGGTTGGATGGTAGCACTATGGAGTCTGCAGTATGGTGCAGCTGCACAAAAGGCAAATGCAGTGTAGGGATGTATCAATAGAAACTTTGTTTGGCAATAGATCAGCATTCACACTGCACCAACTGTCAGTCCCTGGTCCACACCAGATAAACTAATGATCCTCCTAGCAAACTGTATTCTGTGAACTTTGGGGAATCCTGTCACATTATGGCTACCTCAAGTATAGCTATGATGCCCCTGGGGCTCTGTGACATGTCCAATCGGGTGAATCAGACCCTATGGGAACCCTTTTTCTTTCCTGCCATGTTTTGCTGGTAATTATTATAAATAGGAAGGCTGCCCTCATGTTTGTTTAGTCATGGTCTTGACGGACCCCACTGAACCCTGTGGGTTCCTGGACCCCTTTCTGAATCCCACTACAAATAGATGTCTCACGGGAAACCCTCAGCCTTATGGGCTAGATGTCTGGTTCCAAAACTGCCCCTTTACCATGCCCCATGCCTTGCAGGTGGTATTCAAATGCTGTACCTCAGAGGTCTCTGTTGTACCTCCCCAATAGCCTCAGCTCAGTTCACCAGATTCAAATAGCAACATAAATACAAGCCCCTGGGCTATAACATAACAACAGTACCACTGGAGGTCACACCCTGTCCCCTTTGAGGAGGCAAGCTTGTTCCTCAACAATGTGTGCCTCCTAGCTCCAGATACTTTAGATTCTCCTAGAGCCCTTTAGTCTAACCAGCAGGAGAACAGGCAACCAAACATCTCTGAGTAGCATGTCTGCAAGAGCTCCTTCCACCTAGATATGGGGTGGACAAAATGCAGCCTGCAGACCAGATGCAACCTGCCAGGCCATTCTATCTGGCCCTGGGGCTTGTAAAAAATTTAGAAAATTAATATTTATCTGCCCCGGCTGCCTGTCATGCGGCCCTCAATGGCTTGCCAAAAGTCAGTAAGTGGCCCTCCACCTGAAATAATTGACCACCCCTAACCTAGATGCTGATAGAGAACTAACTTCCTGCCAGCCTGAGCCCTGGGGCTTATACATGCCCAGGGCCCTGTTTCCTTCCAGTCAGCTGAATAAGTACAGGTGCCAACTAATACCCTGATTAGCTTACTGTTAAGGCAACCTGCAGCTGTGGAGCCCTGCCTAGCTCTCAGGGCTCCCTAGCTAAGCTGACTCTGCTCTTGAAGAAGCAGGCACACTTTAGTGCCCTGTGACAAATCCCAGTGTCATTGCAACTGACCGCTCAGATTTTGTGGAATCCCATGACTTCCATACCATTGGGCCTTAACCCTGAATTTTATAACTTAATGCTGAGGGTCTATTTGCTGGCAAGGGAAGAATAGAAGCATTAGGTGCAAGAAATGGGAGATGATAGTGTCTCTCAACTTTACTCTGGTTAGGCTTTATTTAGAGTATTATGTGCAGTTTTGGGCTTCATATTTAAAAAAAGAGGTGGAGAACTTAGAGTGGGTGCAGAGGTGGAAGGAGCTAGTTATGTTCAGCTTGCAAACAAGGTACTTAAGAGGGGGTCATAATAGCAGTCTTCAAATATCTGAAGGGCTGCCATAAAGATGAGGGAAAGCACCTTTTTTTTCTCGTGTCAGAGAGTAGGGCACAGATCAATGGCTTGAGGATGCAGCAAAGTAGGTTTAAAGTTGATATCAGGAAAAAAAACTTCTTCATTGTTAGAAAAGTGAGGCAATGGAATAGGCTGCCTAGGGAAGCTGTAGACTCCATCACTGGATATGTTCAAGAAGAGACTGGACAGCAACTGGTCAGAAATGATCAGGGCATAGCTATGCCTATGTTCTACCATGACTATTTCTGATACTTCTGGGCTTTGCTGACTGCTGCATGGGGTTGGGAGGGAAGTCCCTCTCCTCCCCCATACCTGCTACATGTCAGGGGTTTTTTAAGGCTTCCTCAGAGGCACTGGGCGTTGGCTGCAGCCAAGGCTGGGGATTTTGACTGGAGTGTGCCAGTGCTCCTACTGGGACTTAAACTGGAGGTTTCTATCTAAACAATCTTGGTCCTCTGCTGAGGGTCAGACCAGTTGATCTCACCATATTTGGAGTCAGGAAGGACTTTTTCCCTATGGTCAGATTGACATGAACTGTGAGGGGTCTTGCCTTTTTTGGGGAGGAGAACATTTACAGCACTAGGGCATTGGCTGCCCTGATCCCCTTTGCTTCACCTGTGGCAGTTTATGTCGTGTGTCAGGGTTGACTGTGTAGTTTTGCTAAGACAATGGATCATTTGTATAAGACTGATCCTCCCTCAGTCATGGTATTGAACTAGATGACCTTTGGAGGGCCCTTCCAGCCCTATTTCTCTAAGATTCTTTGCTCTAGGAGAAGTAAGATAGAATAGAGCAAACAGACACTGTAATTCGGGACCACCAAGACAGCCTCTTCTCCCTGGAACTACAAACAGCAGGGGTGGTGTCCAATGTTAACACACTCATTTTCACTGGTGAGGAAGTAGCTTTGGCTGAAGAGCCACTGAATTGGCTGAGGGTGTGTTACTGCCACATTCAGTCTGTAGTATTTTGATGAAGCTGGTGATCTGGAAATAACACTTAATGATTTATAGCAACTTATATAAATAATGATTTATAATAAATAGGTATCAGTCTTGCTACTTCCCTTGCAAGTGTTTAGGGCTAGTCTTGTTGCTGTTCTACCACACCAGGAAGTTGTTGCTTCCTCATCCAGACTGCATCCTGCAATGCCACACTTCTTGTATACCATGTTTCCAGGAGGACTCTGGAACAGGCAGGCATGACTTTGAAAAAATCATTTTCTATATTCTGTGTCCAAAACACAAGGTCAATATTTATTTTTATTTTAGGGGGAGAAGAGGCAGAGATGGTATATATGAAAATGCGGTTTCTTAAATTCTTGTTTAGATGCAAATAATTTGTCTTATCTAGATTTCTATCTATATGTCCTGTAAATTTTCTCTTGTTATCATTAGAATGCTACCAGATTTTCTATACATAGACAGTTGTTTAAAAAATCAGAAATAAATAAAGGGAAAAGACTAGATTTTTCTTGCCTGATAGAAAAGATACAGGTCTGACCACGTATGCAACAAAAGAAGGTGAGCTTCATGCCTTTCCTCAGATATATATCTGCCATTCACTTTAATGCACACATTTTTACTCAACAGATTTGAAAACTCTTTCGTCTTTTTTGTTTACTGGTGTTGTGTTGCTATCATTCCATCAATAGGTACATTTTAATCATATAAATGCTTAGCTAGATAGACAGATAATATCTGCCCTTTTCACTTATGAATATATGAAGACTTTTCTCTTCTGACTGATAGCCCATGAATCGTGATCAGTATTAAAAATCTCTCCAAAATATTAATTTGCTTAAGTTTTTCCTACCAGCCCAGGAAAATCATTAGCAATAGCCATTTTACTCTATCAATATACTTTTATAGGCGTACTTATTTATTTCTCTACTTCTTCCTCTCATGTTGATTGTGTTTACAGATCTCAGTCTAATAAGTGCAAATAAAACATTTTAGTGAAAGATGCCATGATCACATTAACTGAGTCAGTATATATAAACTTATTTTCAGCATTTATTTTCAGTATTCTCCTGATAACCATCAGGCACTGCATGTGTACTACTCTAATAATAAGTAATGGTCTAAAACAGTAATCTAAAAGCAATAAAACATAAAAACTAACCAAAGAATAACATAGCATGCATCTTGCTGATGCTACAATTATGTCTGAATACGCTGATTAATCATTTACTTGATACTTTATCTCAGCATCCCTCATCTATTTGACGTTTATTTGATATTTATTTAAAGCTTGATCCAATGCCCGTTGACTTCTTTTTCTGACCTCCTTGGCTATTCTATTAAAATCTTGGGCTCTAATGTCTAGATCCACAAAGGATTATGTTGGGCAAAATGACTGTTTGTTATTTTTACAGTAAACAATTGGGGGATAAAATGTATAAGAACTCTCTGGAACAGAAATCTTCACCCAGGTTTCCACTAAATAATTATTTAGTGGAAACCTGGGTCCTGGGAAACCTCTGTTCACTCCCTAGCCTAGTGAATCTTGAATTCCAGTTTTGTGAAGTAGTAAAGGTTCAACAGGAGGGGTGGACAAGTGGACTGTCCCTCTTTTTCCTTGTCCTCAAGTACCCTGTGCATAAGTGGTTAGTGCACTCTCCTAGGAAGTAAAATATTTGTGTTTGAACCAGTTCTGGAAGGATGTGTTAAATGCAGGTTTCCCTTGGCTGAGTGAACCCTTAAGAGATCTGGAGGTATTCTGCTCTGTTACATAGATCTGGTCTTTCAAAAGTGCTGAGCATCCATGGTTTCCAGAGTACTCAGATGCAGTTCTGAGAGCTAAGTACATCTAGTAAATCATATGGTAAATTCACAGCTAGTACAATTGTTACAACTTCACAGTGGGCACATCTACATGAGACACTACATTGCCATATCTTGTTGCTACAGAGACATCAGTGGACATGAACCATGATGCTACTGCTACTGTGCAATAGCAACAACTGTGCAGTAACAACTGCAAAGTCAGGCACACATGTAGATGCACCCAATGACAATGACAGTTTTCATCATGTAAAGATCTTGCCCATCTATTCCCAGACCAGAAGATTTCCCTAATACAAAGCCTAAGTAAGTGAAAGTCTTTATCCTGCATGCAGTATATACACTAGATCCAAAGAGAAAAGCATATACCTCCAGAACAATTTGGGTTTTGCTTCTCCAGATGATTCAGTCTTGGGCTTAATTCTGCTTTCATTTCATTACCAGGAGTAAATGCATCAAATTTAATTTTACTGTATTGAAATCATGCCATTGCATGTGAGATCAGAATCAAGTCTCTTGTATGATAAAATAGGTAGCCATGAACAAGTTCAGAGTCTGCAAAAACTTCAGAGAATAGCCTTTGTGAAGACAAGGCTTTCTGTGTCTGATAGGTGTGACTATATCATAAAAAAAAAATCTTAGAGTAATTTACTTCATCATTTCCAGCTGCCATCACCATTTAGAAAATGCATGCATGCATGCATATATAAAAAAATAAAGAAACAATTATAGTTTCATAGTAATAGTTTCATAGTAACTAGGGTCAGAAGGGGCCTAGAGCAGGCCATCTAGTCTGATCCCCTGCCAATGGCAGGAACAAGTGCTGGGGTCACAGGACCCC
>JAGPOW010000261.1:216690161-216709369 GCA_030014935.1 Caiman crocodilus | reverse complement strand
CAGCCAGCAAGGCCAGCCATACCTTGTCATGCATCCAAAGGTGCATCTCAAGCCAGTCCAGAGAGATGATACTCCCTCTCTATGCAACTTTGGTCAGACCGCAGTTGGAGTACTACGTCCAGTACTGGGCGCTGCACTTCAAAAGGGATGTGGCCAGCCTGGAGAGGGTTCAGAGGAGGGCCACCCACTTGGTGAGGGCAGCAGGACAGGCCCTACGAGGAGAGACTGAGGGACCTGAACCTGTTCAGCCTCAGCAAGAGGAGGCTGAGGGGAGACCTGGTGGCTGCTTACAAGCTCATCAAGGCGGATCAACAGCAAATGGGTAGAGCTCTTTTCTCCCCAGTACCACCTGGCGTGACAAGGAACAATGGTAATAAGCTGATGGAGAATAGGTTTAGGTTGGAGATAAGAAGGCAATATTTTACAGTTAGGGTAGCCAAAATCTGGAACCAACTTCCCAGGGCAGTGGTCCTCGCCCCTACCTTGGGCAAATTCAAGAGGAGATTGGATGATCACCTGTCTGGGGTCTTGTGAACCCAGCATTCATTCCTGCCTGTGGCAGGGGTTCAGGCTAGATGATCTGTTCAGGTCCCTCCTAGCTACTATGAAACTATGAAACGGAAGTTTGGCATACAAAACTGGTCTATACTTGAAACAGAAGTTTAGCATACATTCACTGGTGTAAAAATGGCAGAACCTGGTCTAAGATTTGCCATCCTCCACCAAAGGGTGAATGTGTGTTCTGTTTGGTATTGATCTAAACTATGCCACCAACAGAAAACCATGCAACTTAGATTGATTCTGCCTCAGGCTTTTTGAATGCCTGTACCTAGTCTTAAAGACTAACTGGTTCAGAGGCATGATATTTCACAGGCAACAAGCTACTTTATAACATGCGATCTGAAGAGCAACATATTTATGCACAAAAGTGGACATTTAGATCCATACTAATGTAGTGCTGAGATTTGGTTGACTAGAGAGAAATTCGCATTACTAGTAATTGGGATATTAGGAATAATTACACTGGACGCCATTATTATGTCTACCTATCTGCTCAGTTTACACTAACAAAACCAGTTTATACTGCCCAGACCCACTAACAAAATACCTGAGGGTGCCAACAAGATTCCTGGAATCCATTTTAGGTTTATATGACTTAAAGTAAGCTGCCTAAACCTAAACCAGGAACTGTGTATGCAGGCATTTAGTGTTCCTGAGAATGCCACAGGCAACCTGAGACAAGTAACTCAGAGAGGGGGAGGGGTTGCTGTATCCATAAGGGTTAGTTGCAGGGCTAAAAATGCTCCAGACAGTGTTGGAGGTGGGGTAGGTACAGCTCAGCCCCAGGGCTGGAGTGAGTGACTGGATTTCCCAAATCCTGGCCTGTTCTGTGAATGTGTACTGGTGTTAATTGAGTTAACCCATTTCAGATCAGGGTAATCCAAGTCAATTTACAATTAGTTCACCTTAGAGGTGAACTAACTTTAGATCAGGTGTACCATAATTTTAGGGCAGTTTAAGCCATGTGAACGTAACTTGGTTAGGTTAAGCTAAATGTAACTCTTGTACATACCCTGATCCTCTAACCTATACAATTGATATGATTTTGAAAACCCTAGTGGTTTTCATTCAGAGATTTTGTTAGTTTTCTCTTTTAGGAATCAAAACTCTGGTGAGTAAAGTGGGTATTTTTTGTTTTTGTTTTTTTTCAAATGGACTTCTTTTTTAAAAGAGGTTTGTTTCTTTTTTCTTGACTAGTAGATAGGTTTATAACAGTAAAAAAGGGATTTAAAATTGTAAATATCATTTTTCTGGTACAAACTAGTAGAATTGCTCTTGAAGACAAATCTGCCCCACCATGAGAATTTCTTTGATTACAGTACATGTGAAATATGTGTATACTTAAAATAGGAAGTATAATTACTATAATAATGCCTAGTGCCTATATTTGTTAATGCTTAGTCCCTGGTTATCTACAGTGCACACAGACAGCCATGGGGTGTTAATTCCACTGTGCTGATCCTTGTCCACTGAGTCCTGGAGGAAGTCAAAGCACTAGCAGACCTCTACTTCTACATCTGGAATATGTTTTGTGTCGAAGATTATGCCAGTGGAGAACCATAATGCAACCCGCCTTGTACTGTAGAAAGAAACTTTTAAAAATGCATTCATAGTGGGAAGGTGAATAAGCATGCTCAGTGTGGATGTGGTGGTGGCTGGTGGTCATGTTGGGTATACCACTGAGGTCAAGGGGAGAGAAAGGGGGAAAAAAACCCTGTATCCTATCAGGTTGGCATGTGTGTTACGGTTGGGGCTCAGAGGGGAGGGAGTGTTCTAAGAAAACTCTCTGGCCATGTCCAGACATGCGGGGACATTTGGCTCCCTGGGGACAACGAGCAGCAGCTACTGTGCTACATGCTCCTACTTATTCCTCATCACTGGGCTACTTACTCCTACTTGTTTGCTGTCCTTATGGCCACATGATACTTATGTTTTTGCCTGCCTAGTAGCTTACCTTCCTGAAGGGAGCTGGAGAATTTGGACACAATTTTTCCTATTGACTAGCTCCTTGGTCAGCTTAGATGCTCTGAGCCATTTCTTAGAGGCACCTAAATCACTCTATAGTCCTTTTCCTATTGACTAGCTCCTTGGTCAGCTTAGACGCACTGAGTCATTTCTTGGAGGCACCTAAATCACTCTATAGTCCAAGGGTGCCTATGCACAAGTATGGGGCTGCTGCAATGTGCTGGAATTCCAGCACTAGAATGTAGCAATTGCCATGCTCCACCAGCCTCCTGTCTCACGTATCAGTTTCCTCGCACTTAAAAATGGTGGTTGGACCGCTTAAGCTTGTTGAACCAGCTTTAGTTCAAGTACCCCCACTGCCATTTTGAAATGTTGGGATGCTGATACAGGAGATGCAGTGGCACTTTACTTGGAGTGGCTCTCGGAGTTGCTCTAATTAAAGCACCCACCTCCCTAGAGAATATGTAAAAGTGCTCCAAGTCCCTAGCCCTGTCAATTTGGGCTAGTTGTCTTGGCAAGCTGTTTTGTCCTATGTAAAAGTGCCTACAAGGTTGCTCAGGATCTGCCCCTTATTTCATTTCTGCTCAAAGAAGGGAAGAACAGAAAGCAGTAAAATGTGCTTTCCCAAGGGACTGTTTAAGAGTCTAAGATTCTAAGATTCTAAAAGCCTGTACTGGATGAAAACAGGGAAAGGATGATAGCAACAAAAATATGATCAGTTAAGGTTTACAGAAGAAAAAAGGAAGAGGCAAAGAAACTGAAAGAATTCATGCTAATCAAATCAGAATGAGCAAGAAAGACTTACGCTTTATAGGATGGGTTAAAAGCAAAAAAGATTCATTAATACATTACAAAGGATAGCATTAGCTTGACATGCAAATGGATGAAGACTGAAGTCATTTTAAATTCTGACTTTAAAAACAAAAAACAAAAAACCAGGAACAAAAGGTTTTGAAAACTAATACATGAATTAAGACTCTGTAAAATATAGCCTTTAATAAAGAGTTGGTTAGGGAATATTCAGGAAAATACAAACGACTAAAGTGGCTCATAAGTATACAAGGATTGCAGAGCAGCTAGCTAACGGATATTTCAGAACAATGACAATTACTATAGAAAGATTCATGGATGGAAAACTGGGAATAACTGATTAGAGAATAGCAAATATAGAACAAGTTCCAAAAAAGGAAAGAATGATATTGGTGACTTTTCTCATTGTAAGTAAAACAACAACCAGTATAAAAATGGAAAAAAATCCTCAAACATATAGAAGATAATGGCAATGTAAGCAATTGTCCAGAAGTAAAGAAACAATTTTAAATGTGATTATTATAGTTGTCAGAATGACACAGTAAATTAAAGGGTTTTGGAATTTAAGAAAAATATTTTATTCTCTTTCAAAATAAATTCAAATGATCTTGGATTTGGACATGGCAAAGGGATTTAAAACTGACTAGATGAAGGCATGAAAAAAATAAATAACATTAAACAATGCAATTAGGGAAAAGATGCCTGGTGGAGCATCTTTAGGAGAGTTACCATAGTTACTTGAATCTAAGTGGCAGGAGGGCAAGCATGAGGGGGAAGAGTGCCAGGGCAAGAGGTGGGGGTGGCTGGCTGCCCCTTCTGCTGCTACTGCTGCTTTCCCTACCACCACTGGGGGGGGGGATTAAAAAAAACACTCCGATAATTAGATTTTATCCATGGAAAATTATAATATATTTATAACTTTCCATGCATAGAGTCTAATTATTGGGGAATCTCTTAAATTCGAAGTTGTCTTGGATCTGGGTAAATACAATAGTTCTTGCCTTCACACAAGTGGAGGTTTCATGAAATTCCTATTCTAACTCGTGTTTAATACTAACACACATGCATACAAAGTAGAATCAGTCTGATTTCTACTTTTTTTCCTAATTATTTGTAAATTTTAATTTACAGTAGAGCCTTGTTAATATATGCTAATAACTGGGAGACCCATTGGTAATTAATAAGTTTTGGAATGAGGAAACATGAAGAAACACAATAAAAAGCAAGAACACGTAGTCTGTTCGTTTACTACAATTAATGTATTTTTAATTATTTATGACATCTTTTGAAAATTTACTAGTAAATATACTGTCATGCTATACTTTATGCAAAAATAATGAAGTCTTATGAGACCACTCTATTTTTCTGTTACTGATACTAAATCTTGGCTAATGGTAGGAAGACACTGTCCATTTCTGAAGTCCATAAAGCATGAAAATTAGTGAAATTCAAAAGGTTTATAAAAGAAAATCCTGGAAGACAGATTTATGGCATGTTCTAAAGGCACTATAGCTCATCCTCCTTTTAAGGTGGAAGTAGTTCTTGGAGCGTCATTTAATGTTTTTGCAAATTTATCTGAGCACCGCTTTAAATGTGAGGGTAAATGTATGCAAATTGCTACCTTAATGCATGTGTACAAATGTTTTCAGGACTGGGGCATAATTATGCTTTGAGATGAGCCAGACTTTTTAAAGCTTTAAACCTAACAGTAAGGTAGCTAGAAGCCCCTGTTCCTTATTGCAGGTGACTCCTAGATTTACAGACTTTCAAATATTCAGAACTTAAGTTCTTTCAATATTTCTCTAGAAACTATTAAACAAATTGAAGTTTTTAAATATAGCTGAAATGCCTCCCCGCCCCCACATCTTCGCAAATTGAACAAAGCAGCCAAAAAGACTTTGTGAAGGGTGAAGGATGTCAGATGCCCTAGGCTGTAAGAGTTAGTGGAAAACACATTTGCATTTTACGCACACACGATCTTCATAAAGTCCTTGTGCACTTTTAAACTTTAATAATTCAGGTTGTAGTTATGATAGAAATGATCTGTAAATGGCATTTTAAAAAATGTATTAAAGTTTTTGGAAAACTAAAATACATAATGTTAGACTTCATAAGTAATAACAAATTTATTTTTAAATAAGATGGAGCTCCATGTCGCTATGCTCTGAATGTACGACAGTTCCTAAATGAGGTTTTCCCAGAGAAGTGGATAGGCAGAGGTGGACCAACTGCTTGACCACCTCATTCACCTGACCTGTCACCACTGGACTTCTTTTATGTTAAAAGTGTAGTTTACTTGTCAAAACCACATTCTTTGGTAGAACTTAGAGCTAGGATCACCAATGCAATTAGTGCAGTAATTCAAGAGCAACTGGGAAACGTCTTCAAGGAGTTGGAAGATCAGATTGAACACTGTATCATGATGGATGGTGGTTATGTTGAAGTCTAGCATTGAGTACTCTAGTTATCCTAAAACTTTAATAAATTTGCTTTTAAATGCCATTTACAGATTCTTTCTATCATTCCTACAACCTAAGTTATCTAAGTTATTAAAGTTTAAAAGTGCACAAGGACTATATGAAGATCCTGTGTGTGCATGCGGGGGCATTTCAGCTACATTTAAGACCTTAATGGTTTTTTTTAAAGGCTTTCTGGAGAAATATTGAAAGAAAAATTAAGTGTGTGTGTTTGTGTGTGTGTGTGTCCTTATTTGTTTCCTATGCTATGAGCCAAACTTTTAAAAGATTTTTCAAATTCTGCATCAAGATGCAGAATAAGAAGCTGCATTTTTTGAAGTGTCATACAAGTAATGGTTCTGCTCAATATTTCCCCGTATGCTACTTAACATTTTTATCAATAACCAGAAAGAAACCATAAAATCATCACTGATAACAGTTTCAGGTCTTATAAAGATTAGAGTGGTAAGTAATAAATACACTGATACAAAGTGATCTGAGTAGGGTTGCCACATCTCCATAAAATTTACAGACAGTCCTTGAAGAAAGAGTTTAAAACACTTTTCTAAAAGATCCATTGAAAAAAATGAAGTTGTTTGTAATAAACTAGGAAGCAATCAGCTTGTCTGAAGAGTCATCATTGTTATGAGGCTGGATGCACATGTTAATGGGCAGACAGAGCAGAGCAGAGCAGTTCTACCCTGTGTCTTGAGTGAGAACACAGAGCCAACGAGAGCCTCTGTAGCTCTTGTAGCCACATGGTGCTGCTACATCCCATCACCTGCCTGTAATTGATGCTCAGTTCTAAGGTAGGCAGGACCTTGTGGCCCCAGGCAGTCTGAGGCACTGGATGGAACAGGAGGCAAGGCTGTGTGGCCAGGATGCAGATGAGAGTCTAGGAGTGGGGGAGGCATGGTGGGTGGGAGTCTGTGCTGGGCCACCGAATATAAGGTTGGGGGTGGTCTATGGTGGGGGTAGCATGATGAGGCATCATTTGTGAGAGTGAGTAGGGGACCCCTGGGATGGGGACACCCTGGGTATTAAAACCATTGCTACAGCCAAATAAGACTGAAACTAATAATAGTTTAACTATTCATGTTTAATAGTTAAGGTTTTGTTGAAGATTGTATGTTTGTTCCTGCTTCCCCTGAAATTACCCGAATTTAGCTGAATGTCACTTGAAAATGGGGAAGTTTACTCACTTTGGAACATCCAGTTTAAATTTGTTTCTCTAGGTTTTTGGAAGGAGATTAAGTTCAACCCAGATTTAGGAAGTTGGTGTTATACCCCTAAATTTGACTATTGTCCAGCATCTGGCATAAAGGTTACAGTTATATTATGTAAAACGTACTTCAGTAAAAGAAGTTTGAATTGTTGGTTAAAAAAAACCCCAAAACTTTGGAGCTTGTCAATGTGTATATATATATTTGAATTGGCAAACTTGTGTCTGAATCACTTGGTCATCTGGATGCAAGCAAATAAAGTGTGGCCAAATGTAAAGTCACATAACAAGGAGAAAATGATGCACAACAGACTTAAGTAATGGGGTACCTTATCCTGGAAAGCAGTGATGGTGGAAACAACTTGGATATCATGGTAGGTGGTCAGCTGAACAGAGTTTGCCAGTATGATACTATAAGTAAAATGTCCAATGCAATCCTTGGAAATACAAACAAGGTGATTTTGAGGAGTAGGTAGGTTATATTATGTCTGGATTTGGCATTGGTACAGCTTCTGGAAAACCATGTCCAGTTCCAGTTTCCACATTTCTGACACATGTTGGTAAGTTGGAAAATGTTCATACAAGAGTCATGAGAATGAATAAAAGATTGGAAAACATGCCTACCACTAAAAGATACAATCTGTTGATCTTATCCAACAAAGGGTCAAGGGACAAGTTAAGTTTGTTATGTGATCAGCCCCCTGAAGGTGCTCTAGAGCTGTACTATGACACACATGCATAGGAGCAGAGCAATTTTAAAGTGGCCAATTGTGCAAAAAATTAACTCTCACCAAATGAGGCTTCACTTCGGAGCACCTTAGGAACTTGTGTTCCCTAAGGTTAATTTGCCATGCAATCAGGACTGTGTCAGCCCAGCCACACTCCCAGGGCTGTCTGCAGGAAGGGAAGGACAGGGAAAGTGGGGCAGAGAGCAAGATGTCACCTGGGGTTTGCCTGGCTGGAGCTGGAGTTTGGGTTGGGTGGTTTGGAGCCTCCCTGTCTTGTGCTCCCCCTCCCAATCTCTCTCTGCTTCAGCTCAGGCTATGCAAACCCCAGTCAGCAATTCAAGCCCTCTCTCCCACCCACCTATCTTCCCTCTCTTCCTGCAGACAGGCGGGGAGCAGGATGGAGCTGGGGGGAGCGGGATGGCTTCTCAGTCGAGATCCTGCAGACAGGCTCGATCCCCTCCCCTTGAGACCCAACAGGTGAACATCATGTTGCTTTATGCAAAGAGCCATAAGTCAGAGCAGGGGGCCTGTATGTCTCTCACTTACAGGGCACTGAGTTGTGCCAGTGGGCTTGTTCAGGCTGGCTTTTGCTCCTTGGATAGTCCCTCAGCCAGCCTCAGCGATAAAGAGTGTCTTTAAACAAACGTTGCAAATAATCAAAATCATATTGTCCTTCCCGGGGCAATGGGGAGGGTTCCTGGTGACTCTGGCCTTCACACAGCAAGTTTGCACTCCACATAGTGCAGCTCACCACTGCCTCTCCTACCTTTCACCACCTGTGGCTCTGCTGTCTGGGAAGAAGCCACTCCCTCATTAGCAGCCTTCTCACAACTGCAGCTCCTTAGCCAGTGGCTATCTTCTCTTAAGGAAACAGGGTATGCTGTTACAGACATTTTTTTTTTTTTTTTTTTTAATCTGGTAGGCAATGGTATCCAATGGCTAGAAGCTGATGTTAGACAAATTCAGACTAGAAATGTAAGGCATGAATTTTTAACAGTGAAGTCAATTAAACATTGGAACAGTTTACCAAAGGTTGTAGTGAATTCTCTCAAAGGCAATTTTAAAATTAGGATAGCATGGCTTCACTACCCGCTGTCCCTCCCCCCACAGAACATGCTGTAGTTCAAACAAGAATTAATTCACCACTTATATTATACCGGAGGATGGACTAGATGATTGCAGTGGTCTCTTCTGGCCTTTTAATCTATGAATCTATATTCATATTAGCACATTAAATAGGTATTTGCATGTATAAGTGATGATCTGAATATCTGAACTCAGGATCTGGATATCCTTTGAAGAAGCCTGTGTTTGGAAATTGTATTTTCCATACTTCTCTGTGAATACAACTACATGAGGAGAGAGACGTGCCCAAAATGATTCCAGCTTTGTTGTGCCATTAATTTAAAAAAAGCTGATAAATGTTTTTCTGAATTTTGTCTTGTGTGTCTTGGATGGACAGAGGTAAAGAAACCATGTTGCAGTGAATGCGTACTGGGGCCTGCTCTACTGCATTGTGATTCTAATACGTCATTCTGTGGCATGTGATTGAAAGAATAGGTCTGTCTAAGAAAGAACAAGAAGCCTCAGAGCTTTATTATTAAAAATAGATTATTTGCCTCATAGGTTCTTATCCTAAGAAATTCTATCACTTGGTGAAGAAGCAACAGTACATGGTATATTTCCTTTTTTTGCACAATCTACTTTTCATCTCAACAGTTTTTGAATGTTCAATACACAAGAAAGGAGAAAAATAGAGTCTCTAATGTGAGAACACAGTGTTTCTCTTCTGAAACACTTTAAGCTTTTGGTCTCTTTCAAAATGTGTGTTAAGAAAAAGACAATACGTTGGGCTTATATACTCCACAGAATTACCTGTATGGAGTATCTCTTTCCAGACTGGCTAGCATGAGCTCAAGAAGCATGAAATGGAGATCACTTAATTTAAGAACTGCTCTGCAAGGAACTTGGCAGGCACATATGAAAACCTGGAGTGCATTTTAGCTAGTAGGACAAAGGGCCAAGATAAAGTGGAAGTGGCTTTACTTTTTATTTTGGTCGTTTGCACTATTTACTGCTATTACCTCATTATGGAAAGTAGTTAAGCAGATGGCTAAGGAAGCATCTGGTCATCTGTTAGTGAAAAGTATTACTCCTTGCCATCCTCCTTTGATCTTTGCCCATAGGCTGAATTACCTAATGCACTTTATTTGGAATTACCCTTGAAAGCCACTTACTGATTTCACCTAATGTAGAATGCAGCAACATGACTGCTCAAGGGCCTTTTCTTGCAAGAGTCATGCATACTGAACTAGCTGCCTATTTTTCAATGTGTTCACTCAAGGTCTTCTTATTAGTATTTAAAGCCTGAAACTGTGTCTCTGTTTTTGACCTCCACATTCAAACAAGTGAGGGGCAGAATTTCTGGCTGCCCAGATGCATCATTTAAGTAAACAAATACTTGTTAATATATATTTGGCAGTGAAAGAACCAAAAGTTCAAGGCCTCTCCAAAGCCCCTGTTCTTAAATATCAAAAAGTCCGAGCTATATCTATGGCAACTGAAGACCCCTCAAAGGAGTTGGAAAGGAATTTCCTAGTACTAGATCATCAAGGCATATATCTGATGTTATATAATATGTAGTAATAATCAAGAAAAGCATGTCAGGGGGTCAGTAGGGTACAAGAATGTTTCCAAACCTGTCCCTAACTCATAAGCTGTTCCACGGGAAGGATGAAGAAAACCAGGGAAAGTGTTGCTGGTTTTTTTTTTTTTGAAGGTCCAATGTATCTTCTTACCTCCCTCACTAGCATTTAGAATGGTGTACAGAGCAATCTGTGGTAGATAGGCATAAGGTGGATGCTCAGACATCCTTCAGCATGGCAAAATACAGCAGAAAACTTTTGTCTTTCAAGCACATGTGACACAGTAAGCAAGGCACAGTCATAGCAGTATCTAGGGTCAGAAGGGGCCTGGAGCAGGCCATCTAGTCTGATCCCCAGTCAATTTAGCTTTAGACTTACAGTCTAGCCACAAGACTCCTACAGGATTCCAACCACATTTTTTACAGACTGCAGAATTGCTCCTCTCCTGAATTTCCTCTCACTTCTTCCCAATCATTTTTGTAGTTTTCCTTTTCTTCCTTGTAGTGATCAAACTGACCTTCTTCATGCTTTTCCTTACTGACCAGGGACAATGCTACTCTGATGAGATTAATAATGTTGTAGATTAATAATGTACCTGCAGCTTTTTTCTCTGAGTCTCAGCCTTCCATTAGATTTCATCCTTACTACCACTTCGTTGCATACCCTCCAAAACAGGATCTCTCAGAGTACCTTACCCATAAGTATCACATGTACAATGATAAATATGGGCTAATAGTAAATAGGGGAAAAGGATAGCACCACTATAAGATGATAAATCGGGTTAAGGCACTGAAGGGGTAAAAGAAAAAAAGAGTCAACAAGAAAGGGGTGAGGGGAAAGTTGGCATAATTTAGGATAGATTTTTTTAGTGGTAAATTTAAGATGGGAAATCCATTAAAAGTTATAGAGAAGAAGGACCCAATTTGAGGTTGTAGCTATGGGCTGATTGAAATGTCATTACACTTCACTGCACACACAGAGAAACTTCCCTGCGCCTTATACCCTGCTGAAATATCAGTAATATTATGTATTACTGGCAAATTGGACTAATACACAAGTAATTTTTTTTGCTTGTGGCACTTTTCAGTCCACTAGAAAAGTGAGATATTGGTTGAGTGTCACTTTAAAAGTTAAATGCCCATGCCACTATAATGATGTTGATTTGATTGCTAGTTGAGGAGACATTGCTAGTATGCATCCTAACAATTCCATTTATCAGAAAGAGTCAATATTGTTTTTTAAATTTCTTTGTGATGCTATATGATCTCTGCGAGGGCTACTGAGCATGAGCAGCCCAGTGGTGTTTGCTTTCTTCTGCTCTGAGATTTAAATAGTGGAGAGTAAAGAATAGGAAATATGTCAAGCTTTTCAGTTTGGTCAAAATCTTTTTTTAATTATATGCAGGTTTCACAGTGAAGTCAATGGCATATTGATGGTCAGGGAAATGGGTCAATTTTTACAAATGCTGAGCAAAGTGCCTGCACTATGTCTATATACTGCTCACATACCCACTAAACCTTTAGGAAGACCATACATGGCGTGTACATCAATCTTCTAAACCATAGTAAATATGCCCCTCAGTGAGATGGTAATCTCTTTGGGGTAGAAGCTGATGGCTTGAAAATGGTATTTAAAGGTTTGCCTTTTGGGAGTTGGATTATATATTAGAATGGTTCAGGATAGGCAGCAGGGGTTAAGTGATTTCTAAAATCCTGGGTCTCAAACACAGTTTTCTCAGCCTTCAGAAGCAGACAGGCTGTCTAGCAAACAAGGACACATAATCTGAGAAACTGAGGTTATGTACCACCCTGTTTCATAACATGAAATAAGGTGGCACCAGCTTGGAAGGCCAAAGAGGGGGGCCTGAAATTCCTGTTTTGGGAAGGGTGTGCATGTGATGGGTTTAGAATATGCTGATGGAACAGAACGGGGATAGTGTGATGACCACAGAGAGACCAATCAGTGATAGCAATGGATGAAAAATCATCTGGAGGGAAGGAGAATACAGAAAAAAGACTTTGGAGCAGCAAAGGGTCCCATCTCCTGTCCCTGTCCTTGTCTTCCTCCTCCTTCCTGAGACAGTCCCTCAGAGGATCCTTGTCTCTGTCCCCATCCCCTGGGAAGGGTCCTTAGTATTCCACCTCCAGCCTGCTGACGTCTGATGCCTGAGAGAGCCTTCAGTGTGAAGCCTGCATCCTGGCCAGATGAATCTCAACTCTGATGACAGCCCTAGGATATGTAGATATATAAAATTGCTTGATTACTTGTATTTTTTCTTTTCTGTTATCACTGTGTATCAATAAATTTGGCTATTGTTACCACTCCAGTAAAAAATATTCATGGCAATATACATTATCAATGCCCTAAAGATAAACATTTCATAAATCACCCTAAGCACCATCTAGACACACAAATAAGAAACCTTAAAATATGGTACATATTTAATTCACTTGTTCCTTTGTATTTTCACTGAGACAATTCATATTCCATCAAAGGTATATTTATTTAAATAATTTAACTAGTTTCTTCCAATAGCCATGATTCTGAAAATAAATAAATTAGGCTAGACAAAGTGGAACTGTTCTAGTTAAATTATAGGTTAGGAGCATAAAAATAGTTGTCCTTTTAGAATGTAAGTTTTATAGATTTCTTTTGGATTTTTTTCCCTGCATAGAATTGTGTGACTGACAGCTGGAGTTACTGCACATGTTGACTGTGGATGAATGATGCATTAAATTCAAAACATCACTTTTTCTTGAGGATGACCCAGAGCTTCCTTTCCTTATTCTGGCAAAACTAAAGTATTATGACCCTAAATGAGAGCTTTGTCCTGCAGAACTACTGCCTTGGGTCCAATTTTGAAATTTTTTCCTGTATAAGAGTGAAACCCTACTGCAAATTCCAGATGTCTAGTGATAAGGACTGAATGCCATGTCCTGCAATGTAACGCTCAGTTTCAAGTCACAGTGCTTTGTGCAGTATACAGCTGCTTTACTGCTGCAGCTAAAGGATATGACCCAGATCAGCATATATCTGGTAAATTCAGAAATGTGGAGTGTTTATGCTACTGATGTTATAATTTAAACTGTATATTTGATGGTTACACATTACTTCATTTTCATTACTTTGACTTTAACAAAATGTTGCTTGGAATTTTTTGTCCTGTTCACAATATTTACCATCTAACCAGCTGCATCTGCTGAAAGATGCCCACCTCTGCCAACCTACACCATCATTTAACATGAAGGGGGAAATAGACACTATAACCAGAATGCTATTAGTTTCTGTTTTCTGAAGTAGGCTGTTGTAGCCATTGACCAGATTAATTTAGTTGAAAGCACAGAAATCAGCCACCTATGCAAGTAAGGCATTTCCTACCTAGTCCAATTCAATTTCCATGGAATGAAGAGTAGGAGGAGGGCATTAAAGTGAAGTTCTTAAAGAGATTTTCAGGCTAGTGTCCTTACTGCTCAACTCTTACTGCTTTGCACCTCATCCCCAAAACTCCTTCCCCCATATTGTCTGGATACAGGGCAGCATCCTATACTGATACTTCTAAGCTTTGGCTGCCTATGATCCAGCCACAGTGTTTAGCATTCAGCAAGTACAAAGGAAACAGCAGGATCTCAGAGGAAGGCAGAAGAGGCTAATGTTTTTCAGTTTGCTCCAAATTCTAAATTTGAATGTACTTTTGCCTGTTTTTTTGTGAGCCTGATACTATGCCTCCTCCAGCTAAGAAACTCCAACTTGATGAATACTGTGCCCATGGAAGGACAGTATGATTGAGCCACATGAGCCCTGGGCATATAAAGAAGTTACTAATTTTTATTATTTGTATAATAATAGTAACCCAAGATGCTAAATGTGATTAAAGATTATAATTAATTAATCCAGGGTGGCCAAATCATAGCTCATAAAATGCATATGGCTCTTAGGCTATTTAAATACAGCTTCTGAAAAAAACAACAAACAAAAAAACCTTTTCTCTATTTATTTCTTTCCATTTTTACTTTTCTTCGAAACTTGCTTATTATTTATTCTTTAATGTCATTTAGCAATGTATTAGAGTTATGAGCAGATCATGGACTCCAGGGAATGATGCACATCTCCAAAGTTATGTATTATGTGCTTCTTGGCCGTATAGATACCGGCCTGCTGTTAGGAGATTTGGCCAGCCCTGTAGGGGTAGTACTAGTAATACTGTAAACAAATGAAAGGAAGTATATCATGTTTTTTAAAATCTTGCAATTTAAGCAGGTGAGGCAGACAAATAGAGGTCCTCTGAGGCAAAGTTTGCTTTTCCCCACCTCCCAATTCCCCAAAAGGACAGCAGTGAGCTTTGAATAACCACTCCAGAATATCATCTTCTGGAGTACATCACTTCTGAGCTTAGCTAGTGCTCATGCACTTTTCCCTCTTAAATATATGCTTCCTGGAATACCACTATCTTATTTTAATTTATATTCCTTGACTAGCCTTCAAAACTTTCCTAAAATGAATGCCATGCTAGATTCTTAGCAGCCTATGCTAAGGAAGTAATGGTTGAATAAGGATTTGTTTTTCAATTATCATGCCATCTTTATATCATATGAAGGTCTGATCCCTGAAGTCTAATAGAACAAGATTAAACAATTATCATTTTTCTCTTGCAGAAGTATACCTAGCACTTGACAAAATATATGTCAGATCATTGTGCTGTCTAATATGCAAACAGTGAATAAAAACAAAGATAAAATGTGTGACTATAGGGAAGAATGAAAGTTGCCATTAGGATTTAGCCTAGAGTAGGTCAAAGTTAGTTAACATACATTACCTAACATGCCAAGTAATCAGATTTTTTTTTTTTTTTTTTTTTTTTTTTTTAAAGTGTAGAGGATGGTGAAAAACACTCACTTTGATTTTGCTAGTGAAGGCTAATCCTATATGGTCCCTTGGGTCTGGTCAATTTAGACCAGCTAAATTGAAGGAAAAAGTTATTTAGAGCTTACAGGTATCTCATTAGCCCAAAATGAAGTTAGTGGTACATATGCATACCTTACTTCAAGGAAAGATATATTGCTAAATACAAAAATTCATGGCCAGCAAAACACAGTTTTCCAGGATGACCACAAACTCCAGACCCTAGGGTCTTCTTCCTAACAGACTTCCCACTCTTTATAAAAGAATGAATCCTAGCCTTCCCTGCAGCTTATTCCTCCTTCTCACAAGCATCCCTCATCACCCAGAAAACATGAGTCTGCTTTCCCCTGCCTGCCCACCCTTTATATATTTGCATTCATTTGCTTTGGCTGGGGCAGATGTAGTAAATCTTTCACAGCTGTAGTTTACTGTCAACTAACAAAAGGACTAGCTGTGTCAGCTGCACTGTAATAAGGGAAATGCATATGCTAACTTTCTATTTTAGGTATTTTGATTGTCAAGCATGGATACCCCTGGATAAGGACATTAGCTGGATGCAAATTTGCAGGCAAATTAATTATTGACCCCAAAAGTGAGATTTTGGTTAACCTGGTAAAATTCCAGAATTTGTACTGACTTTGTCAAATCATCTTGGCCAGGTAAACAACGAAGAAAAAAATCCCCAGAAGTATCAAAACATATTTCAACATTTCTGAAATGGACCATTTTGCCCTTTGGGGCTAGATTCAGAAGCTGTCTTAGAAGCTAGGGTATAGTAAGTGGTGGTATAAAATCTCTCTGCCTTGCTGGAAGATGGGATTTGAATCTAGTTTCCCATCTGTCTGGAGTATCCTTTTAGTACTCTCCTACTTTCTTGCATGCTGCACTTAAATATTTGTTGGTATAAAGTCTGGGACAAATGATAAGGGCTACAAAATCATACTTATCCCCTCTTTCTGTGGTCCAATTCACAATGAATGAAACAGCTCCATGACAAAGCATCTCCCCAGAACACACTATAAACTAGTGCTTAGACTAGTTTTAGAAGAGAGAAAGTTCTCAACTCAAGTAAACACCACATGAGGATTTTTAAACTTGCTATCTAAAATCTCTGGGTCCTAACCACTGGGCTACAGAAAATACCACTGACACTTTCTCTTTGCTAATTTTGAAAAAAGCATTTTAGTTGCCTTGTCCTTCCAACTCCTAGCTTCTAGTAAAACTACCCAAAGATAAGTAAAACAATTTGCTTTGATTTACTGTTTATTAAAAGAAAAAAAAATCAACTTGTTTTAGGTTAATCCAAACTTCAAAATTAATTATTTACACAGCCCTAAGTAGAAGTAGATGGTAGGTGTTCTTACAGCAAAAGTACACTGCTTTCATAATGCTGGCTTAATGCTTCTCAAAACCTGGATCATATGTTTTATTATTTTAGAAGTTCCTGATTTTAATAGCATTCATTTCTTCATTATGACCTTGGTTGCTTTGCAATATAAAGTATTGCCACCTAAATTCATATATTAATTATTTTCTATTGTAAACACATGGGCATAAGGGTGTCCTATTAACAGTCTATTGTTTTTAAAGGTACTCATTATACCTTAAACCCATTAATTAATTTAGTTCAAAGTTCTGTGCCCTGTGTATAGTTAGTAGCTATAGGTTCCTGATTTATGCCTATTACCATTTTTGCCACAAAGCAATGGTCTCTTTCTATCAGTTTCAGACTTTACCAGTGGAACGTAAGCCTTTGTGGAAGCGTGCAGAAGGGTGACAGGTTAAAGGGTACTAATTTCAACTTATTACTTTCAGTTGCTTCCGCAGATGTCTGGGCTTGTAATTGAAAAGAACAATCTGGATGCTTGTAAAAGCAGCTGAAAAAATGAAAGCCACTTGGGCTACCACCATTGTTATATAAAAGGAAATCCCAGCTCCTACTGAAAAAGGCTCTTGATAGCTGTTTTTATACTAGTGCTCCTGTGTGTTGGACTGGCTATTAGATCACAGTTTTCCTGTTGGGCTTTTTATATCCAGGTCTATATCAGGGTCAGCTCTTTTTTACACACAAGAGTTAAAGTAGGAGGAGAATTTAGGATTGATTATGCTTGGTCCTTCCAAACCTCCTTCTGTATTTCTATTCTCCTGGGACAGTACTAGGGGTTTGGTGTCTTCTTTTGTTAGCTACTTTGTTTTGTTTTGCATAGCTGTTAGTTTTTCTTTTAGTAGAAACAACTTTGCTGTGTCTTGACCCAGAAGATTCTTGCCACCAATTTTAAAAGCTGGCAATTAAAACACTGCCTCATAAGCAAAGCAGGTCTTGAAAAGTTATAGGTCATATGATACACAGAGAGATGAACATAATGAGAATTCTTCCTCCTGTATAGTAGAGGAACTGGCAGAGTATGAAACGCCAGATTTCTGTTTTCTAAATACTCAGTGCTATAATGTGTTCTGGGAAGGGTAGAATAATGAAGGGTCAAGCAGGATCACAGTAACCTGACAAGTTTTTACTAAATTCTAGCTTCAGTCAGTACAATCTCACTTTCAATCTTATTAGAAGAAATATAGTGATATCAGAAATGACATTTTAGCACTAGACTTGCAGCCAAAAACTGAAGCAGAAAGGAAAGGGCTTTATTTCAAATCTTACTTTGTGACTGGCTATTTTATCACTGCAGCAAGCCTGCCAACCAGTTCCTCCAATCTTATTATAAGCACCCAACCTATGCCAAACATTTTTTTTGCCATTTTTTGAGTGCTAAAGCATTTCACTTAGCAGATTTGGGAACTAAATCTAAAATGTCATGTGAAAATCACTTTCTTCTTAAAAGAAGCTCCTTGTCAAGACAAAATCCCTTTTTCAGAGACTGTTAGATTATTGATCTTGAGTCTGAGTGAATCTGGGCTGACCTGACCTTGACCAAGGTATGGACAGTGTTTTTAAGCTCTTATTACAATGGAAAAAGTGTACTTCATGGTGACATCACCTTAGGTTTAAGGTTATCAGTCTTATCAATATGTTATTTTGTACAATTAATAAATACAAACTATGCATCATAAAAAGATGAGTCACATATTTCTTGTCTGAGATTTGGCTAAAGGGTCCACACACACACTGCATTGCCACCCAGGGTTTTTTTTTCTTTTGTCATTGTGAGAAAAAGGGCAAGTATTTTTGGGGAGTTTGTTTCCTGCCTCCGTTTTGTTGGTAGTAAGATATGTCAGCAAATCTTTTGTTAATCATAGTGATTTATATATTACAATTAAACAAAACCTACCAGTCTTAAATTAACATATTTTTTTAAAGGGACCTTGTGGGCCCGTTGTACTTAACTGTAATGTCAGAAGGTGAAAACCAATTCATGAAGATAAACAGTAAAAGAGAGTACAAGAGAGAAGTTGAAAACAAGCATAGAGAATACATCATGTAATAAATGCATTATTTTTGAAAGTCTACTACAAGAGTACCACAAAAGTCAGAGTTATTTTGATAAATTATTGATAAAAATAAGTGCTTTAGTTAGCAACCTGCAGTAATACAATGGGTATGTAATATCTTGTCTGTTATTTTGAATGAATTTGTACCTTCCCCTTCATAAGGCAAAATGGCACAGACTCTTTCTCTCTTATAATGTGGCAAAAGTAGCTTCACTTCCATCTATTAATGTCATCTCTTGTGTGCCTGTGAAATTTGCCAGAACTGATTAGAGCAGATATTAAATGATAATTGGACATTTAGTGCTCGTCAAACAGAAAGTGACAGATGGGCCACTAATTAAATTATAGTTCTGACATTATTCACAATGGTTTATGAATCTTCACTGGTGACCTTCATGCATCTCTTCTTTCTTTTTTGGGATTAGAGGTTGGTAAGAAAAAGGGATATTCTTGACAGAAAAACTGCATATATATATATATA
>JAGPOW010000261.1:216652925-216689252 GCA_030014935.1 Caiman crocodilus | reverse complement strand
AAAAAAAAAAAATGAACCCAGAATACTGAGTCATGGTTGCTGAACCAGAACTACATTTTCTTTTTCAATTAAAAAGGAAAACACAATGTTAATTACTTTATAACTTTGGTTTCAATACTTTTATCTCTATCTTTTAGTCACTGCCCCTAAGAATAACAGCCTCTAAGACTTGTATAATGAGAAATGAGTCTTGGGTCTTGCAGGGTCTAGTATTTCATAGTTGAATGTAGCAGCAATAGTAATAATATTTAGCATATATGCAGTGTTTTGCATAATCAAACCATTGTTCAGGCAGTCATCAAATAATACATCCTTACAACACCTGCATAAATCAGGAGAGAGAAGTACTTTGCCAAAGGATACACAATCAGAGAATTAGAAAATTCAGATCCAGAAAACTCTTGTGCTGATAGCACAGAAGTGTGTACTTCCTTGTTGTATCTTCTGTCAGTACATAAATGTACTGTAACTCCTTTTAACCTTAAACAGAATTAATACATTGTACCAGTGAAAGAAATGGACCATTAAAGACAAGTGGGAAATGTCCTTTTTGCAGGTGAGCCTCAAGGTAATCACTGCTCTCCCTGCCCAGTTCCATCCCATTTCCCTCCTTGATAATCCTGCTCTGCTTTCTGCTCCCTACCCTGTGCCTCCTGCCTGATTTGCTGCTCTTTTCTGTTTTCTGCCTTATCTGCTACTGTGTTCCCTGATCCCTTCCCCAATCTTCTGTGTTCCACTCTCAGAGGCTGCTCATGCCATCATGCTTCTGCCATAGAGATCCCACAAGTAGGCTATCCCTGGCTTATGGTATACTACTATGCAGCTCAAGGCAATGCCATGCTGTGACTTACTGCAGCAACACTACTTCCACTTCAGGAGCTAGCGCACATAAACGGGATGGATTGCGTATTTCAGCACATCAACAACATTGCTTTGTGTCATATAGACATAACGTAAGTGTTTTGATGTCAATCCAGTTGCTATTTTGTCTGGGAAGAATGTTTGATTTTCATATTTACTTGGGGAAGGTAATTCTCTTTTGCTTTCCATTTAGCATATGAATTAATTTTCTCACTATACTATTCAAAATTAATTCTCTTATGGATGATAACAGTGGAATTTTATTATATTTTAAAATCAAAATCATGGAAATATACAAACAAAAGCATATGTAACCATTTGGAAGGTTTTATGGGCCTGCTCTAGCACTTTTGCAAGTAACTTGTAATCGGGTGAATAGTCATATTGATCTCAATGGAAACTATTCTCGAGGGCAAGAATTATGGGAATATGTCCCCAGAACTATAATTTGTTGTTACTAGAATATTTAGCTCTTGTTTAAAGTTTTATGACAATATTGCCTGAAATCATTTATTTGATTAAATGATTTATTTAAGGGCTGTAGGTACAGCTGTCGTTGAAGAAATCACACCATGTGTTATCACTCTCATGCTGCTCTTACTTTTCCCCAGATGTATTTTCAGAAGGATGGAGTAGATAACAGTAAAGAAAGAACTGAATCAAAACATCAGAAATCAATACTGCTGAACTGTGGGAAGTCTTAGACTATAGAGGGGTTGGAACAAACTGTTATTAGTATGCTTCATCTTTCTAATGGATGAAACAATTGTGAGTGTTGAACAATAGTGAATTTAAAAAATATATATTTTTATTTCAGGGTCTAAGCTCTGAAAGTTGGCTCATTGATAGTTTTGTTCATCTTATAGAATATTTTAATCTTTAGACTTTAAAACGTACCTGAATCTCAATTTATATATGAAAAGAGATTACAATAAAAAAGTCACTGAATATTTTATTGTCTATAATTCTTATAAAAAGGTGTATATTCCAACAACATTCAGATAATAATTAGAGAAGATAGCTAAATGCCTATAGAAAAATAAAATATAAAATTACCTTGATATTGAATTTGTTTACCATCAAACACAGGTAAGGGAAATAATTTAGAAAATCCAGAGTGAATTGAAAAAACAGCTATTCCAAACAGTAAAAATTAAATGCCGAAGAAAAGTAAAGCATTATTGTTTTGAAAGCATGGCTGTCCTTAGAGTTTTCAAGGGTTTCCTGCTGTGAAAGTCATTTGAACATAATGGAAAACTCCTTGATTCAATTATACTCAATGGGCCTTTTTCTACTCTCAGCTAAGCTAGTATAAACATGGAGTAACTGCACTGTCTTCAGTAGTTACTCTGGATTTATACTGCAGATCCCGTCTGTGTGAACTGCTACTTTCCTTTCTGTAATAGAGCTGTGTGTCAGGGAGGAGGGTAACATTGGGCACTTTTATACATGCTCTTATCAGGTATGTCCACACATGCAGGAACGTGTGCTTGCAGCAACTCATATAGGAGTGGCACAAAATTGTGGTGGGTATTTTTGCCCCAGTGCATGTGTCTGGACATAGTGTGGGGAAAGTTGTACCACTTGAGGAAAAATGACCCTGGCCAGCTCCTCCTGGATCTGCAGCCAGGGGGAACTATAGTCTTGGGCCAGCACCTGTGCTGGTCCCAGCAGTATAAAAATCTGCCCTATGCTGGCTCCAGTAGTATAAAAACCTGACCTGGCAAGCAGCTCAGGGTTATTTGCTCTTAGAAGCTTCTGAGGTGTCCCACCCAGACACCAAGTGGCAGGACCTGCTCAGTAGCTGGGGTGCCTCAGTGGCTGAGCCTGTACTCCACCCTCATCCCACGAGCCACTGGTAACCTTATCTGTTTGCTGCTCCATGAAGCCGTTGCCATGGGCATGTATGTGGTGAACTTCACAGGTACGCCAGTCTCCTGACCTTTTTGTGGGCAGAGAGAGACTCTGGCACA
Source organism: Caiman crocodilus (assembly GCA_030014935.1). Taxonomy (NCBI): domain Eukaryota; kingdom Metazoa; phylum Chordata; order Crocodylia; family Alligatoridae; genus Caiman; species Caiman crocodilus. Next base: position 216,686,418 of record JAGPOW010000261.1, on the reverse strand, counting down.
CGTGATCCTGGACTGTGCAAGGCTGCAGCCTCTCCACCTCCAGAACCTCCTCCTGAGGTTCTGTTGAATTTCACCCCCCATCTTTTTGTTTTTGCTCACCCCATCCACAGCCCCACCAAGTACCAGGACCTCCTGGTCAACCTCCTCCTGGCTCCGGCCAAATGGGCTCTGTACTTGACCAGGAAAGAGGCTCTGTTGTATCTTTCACCCATTGGCCCCACACAGTAGGGGCTATTAGTTAACTGGGTGGGTCTTAGGGCCCATGATACTTGAAAGATACAAATAGGCAGGAGGTTCTGGGGCCCAGCCAATTGGTATCTGGGTTCACTAGCACCTTGTGCCAGCTGGATTGCTGAAGCAGTCCTAACCTAGGGTTTCCTGAACCTTCTACCCACTGCAGCTGGCTGGCAGTGGGGGCTGCTGCCTGGATATGACCTGCAGCCACTTGCAACAGCATGTGGCCCCAAGGCTGTGCACCTGCCAGACCTGAATGGGGACTGCACAGCCACAGCAGAGGCATTTGTACCTCTGGGATAGCTGCCAGTGGTCTGAGGCTGCACAGTTGGCCCTTGTGACCACTGTTGTCATGTGTTCCCCCAGCCTGCCATTGGGCAGGTATCTCCTGGAAGATGTTTTCAGCGTGGTAGCCCACTTTGAACTATCAAAGCATGTTCTCTTGGCCCAAATGGTCAGGTCATCCATCTCATTTGCCCTCCAGCTGGGCCTCGGATGCCAGCCCTGAGCAGGCTCCTCTGCCTGGGTCCTGCCTGCCACTGCAAATTCTCTGATAAAATACTCCAAAATCCATATTCTTACACAATTTAAACAAAAGATCTCTCTCTCTCAATATGTATCTAGATCTATATCTAGATCTATATCTATATCTATATATATATAGAGAGAGAGAGAGAGAGAGAGAGAGAGAGAGAGAGAGATCTGTTGGGCAATGTTTTATTGATATATTTACAATTTTAAAGCAATTTGGAAGCCTATTAGTGTGTCTATCATCATAATAAAATAAATTCTAAATATCTATATCTTTTGATGTTTGCTTCTGGCTTTATTATCATAGAAAAATTAGAGCTACCCCTGACCCTTCAATAACCAAGACGTGTGCACAGCTTCTCCTGCATCCACAGCTCCTGTCAGCAGGTCTCATGTTGCCTGGCAGCTCGGCATGCTGGGTGTGTGATGTGGGGGTTGTGAGATTTGCAGGAGTGGGGTAGGAAGAGGTGTGGGTAGGTATGGCGGGATGTGGGTGAGTGTGGGGTTTGTGGGTGGGGATGGAGTGGGGTTTTCAAGAGTGGGGTGTGTGTGGGGGGTGTAGGGGAATATGGGGTGGTATGAGAGGGTTGTGGAGGAGGGTACCACATGCTTGCTCCCCAACCCCCTGTGGCACTACCTGGGCTGTGCTAGATTTCATACCTGGATTTCCAGTTATCAAATGCTGAGCCTGCACTGCAAATGCAGAGAACATTTTTTCATTCACAACCTGCCTCTTGTGGCATCTCAAACTGGTTTAAGGCACTGCAGGAGGCATGTGTGTGTCCATCTGGACACGCCCATTGAGTCTGCTGGAGAGTTTTAATTAAAACTCCAGCATCCCATGCATTTAGGATTTAAAAATGGTGGTGGAGGCACTTTAACTAAAGTTAATTCAATTAGCTTTAGTTAAAGTGTCCCCACCGCCATTTTGAAATGTAGGATGCTGAAAACATAAGATGCTATGGGTGCTTTAATTAAAGTGGTTCCCAAGAGTCAGTGTAATTAAAATGTGCTCCCCCTCCCTTCCCCAACCCTGGAACAAGTGTATTAGTGCCCATTAGGTGCAGACAGAAGTACAGTTCCCAGGTTTAACTCATGGTGATTCACAGAAATCGCCATGAGTTAGACTGATTGCCTGAGTCAAGATACGTTAGCTGTTGGATTAGGAGGGTAGAGGATGGGCTCCAATTTGGAGCCAATTCAGGGAGAGAGTCTGAGTTTTCCCCTGGTTCCCCAGGTCTCTGAATGGGAGTAGGGAGAAGGCAGGGAAGGGAGGTCATTTTCAGGTTCTTAGTCCCGCTTGAGTGGGGGGGCAGGTAGATTGAAGCCCCCCAAAGTGAGGGCCTCTAATCCACTGGCCCCTCTCTCCAGCAGGGCTGAGAAAACCCCAGAAGTGACAGGAACTAGAGCCAGGTTGTTAGAGCAGACAGAAGCTAATGAAATCGCTCCACGTAGGAGCTGCTTCATTTGAACCCTCATAGAAATGAAGGTTAATTTGTCATGCAACTAGTGCACGCAGCCATGGTCTTCTGTTTGGGCACAGCTTTAGAGTGATTTCAGGGGGCTGATCATGCAACAAATGTCATTTGTGTTTGTACCTATTAATTTTAGGTTTCTCCCTCAAGAGATGACCTACGAGTGTTTTGCCAGAGCAGCAAAATCTATTAGTCACTACTTATTGGAAGTGCTTCCCCTACTGCATTATAATTTGGGTTACCTTTAAATTTGTCTTAAATTCTTCCCAAATCATTCCGTCAGTAATTATGTCCTAAAAGCAGTTAGACTTTACATTTCTACTTTGTCTTACACCTGAAGATCTTAAAGTGTTTTTAAAAGCATTAGGGTAAAATTTCTCCCCTAAAGGCAACGCACTTTTCTAATCTTGAGTCCTACTTAAACCCTCAAAATAGGATTGAAGAGGGACTTAAAATATGCATAGATTTGTTGATGGCTGTTTGCATGGGGGAATTTCACCCTTAATGAATACTGAAGCCCAAATTTACATAGGTCAGGATCAGTCCTAAATCGCCATTCATTTGTTATCTCTTATGCTGGATAGAACAACTTTTTTTCTTTCAAGACTTCTATACAAAATTTGAAGACTTTTTTGTCACTTTATTGCTTTAAGTAAATGTTGTTTGCTGGGAATGAGTAAAAAATACATGTGAGAATACTGATATATATTTGCTCTTTTGTAATCTGTGCTCTGATTAAATTCAAGTTTGGGTAATTACATGTGTAATGTGTAAATTCCCTCTTCAGTTTCAACTTGGTATAGTTTCTTCACTTCCTAGCTAAGTAAGTTAGAGGTATCTCATTACCACTCTCTCTTTAATGTATTTAACTTCATAACATGTCTGTGAAGTAGGCAAATACTATTATCTTCATTTTAGAAACAGGAAGTTGAGGCACAGGAAAACTGAGAGCCAGATTCAGTTTGTAGGTGTAGGCACCTACAAGTTAGGCCTTATAGGCTAGGTTCCTAGTCCTCTGGAGCTTGGGTGTCAGAGCCAGAGCTAAAAGAAGGTGAATTCTTCTATTTAGGATCCAAAGACCAAAATTCTCTCCGAAGAGGAGGTGTCTACTGTTTTTTAAATAAACAGAAGGCCAGCTCTTGTTAAAACGCTACCAGAGAAGCCAGTGGAATTGATGCCTGCCTTTTATACAATAGTAAATAGTAGGGCACTCAGGAAGCAGAAGACCTAAATTCTAGGCCTGACAGCTTGAAGGGATTCAAATCCATATCGCACACCTCTCAGGGGAATGACCTAATCGCCAAACTATAGCATACTTTGGGCAAGGGCACCCTTCACCTTACCTGATAAATGAGCACAAGATTCATAGGGCCAGAAAGAGAAAAGCAAAAAGAAAGGTCAGAATAATGGAAATTTAACTTCAATTTACAGACTTCCATGTCTAACTGTCGTTAAACTGGGGGCATTCCAGTTTTTTGTATCTTGAATAATTGCTGATGCCTAGAGTATACCACTTGTTAAAAGCTGGCCATGATTTTTTGAGAGTGCCTTCAAGAGTCTGGTGATTATGCAAAATAATGATTCAAAATTAAGGAAGATGCATTTTTAATCTGTGTTCTTATATTCACTGCATTTCTTAATTAATTTTTTCTAGTCATGACTGATAATATTTTCAATTTGTTCAGCAAGAGGGATTCATTTGATCAGTTTCTTGGAAAATTAGAAGGAATTCAGGAGTGAAGTGCTACTGCATGTCTGAATGAACAATGGCAAATCATTATTTTCCACAGGACTATTGACATAAAAATGTATTTAATAATTGATCTAATAAGATTAGTTTCAAGAAAAGAAAGGTTCCTTTTTTTCTCTTTCTTTTCTTGTGACACTTTTGCAGTAAAACTATATTAAAAAAATATATTCTTTATCATTGAAAAGTTTGGGTTAAAGAATGTAATACCATTATTTACCTTCTTTGTTGATGGAGATACAGTTGCAGATGGACTTGTGCTGACCCCCATATGCTGTACCTTTCCTATTTTCCAAGCCATTGAACTTGTAGAGTGTAAACTACTACAGACATCTCCTGCTTCTCGTCCAAAAATAGTCTCCTACTTCTTCACTATGGGCAACTAATCCATCTCTACAGCTCCTCTATCCCCTGGTTGAGGTACTAAAGACTAAATTATTTAAACTGACAACTAGGGACAGAAATTACACATGAACAATTGTAAGTGATTGGAAACTGGTTCATATCTGTAACTCACCAGAAGCTCACTGCATATGAACTGGCCAAAACTGGTTTAAGATAAACCTGAATGGATATAGTATCATGTTTACTACCTTACATCCCCCCATCACACTTAACTGATTTAGGTTATATCAATTTATTGAACTTCTGTCCAAGCTCCCCTCTAGATACAAGTTAACTCATAGTCTCCCAGTATCCCACAATGTTTTGCACCTTCCCTACAAACACCCTTTGCATGGTAGGCAGGGTAGCCTTGGCCCAAGCTATCTGTTCCAGCTGAGCAGGGGGGTGTGCTCTAGCACCACCCAGATTTATTTCCAGAATCAATAGTGAAAGGCACTTGCTTATTGGTTTAGTCTATGCGGCTTAGGCTAACATGTGAAGATTGAATCTATTCAGCTTCAGCCTTTTAGACTGTTTGTACTTAGTCCTTATGTGTTATGACTTTTGAATCTGACCCTAAGCTTATTAATGACATCTGACTTCAGTACACTTTGGATAATAGTCTTTGTCTATGCAACTTAGTAACTTCAGAGAAAGGGTGTGTGTAGATGAAATGGGGGACCTAAATTGAAGTAGTGGGTTTTTAAAAACACCTCTTGAATTTAGGGCCAATTAGACCCCTGTGTCATGCACACACCTGACTTACCTGCCTTTCTGGTGGCAATGAGAGGAGGGCAAGCTGCTGGTGGGCAGAGCGTCCCTGGTCTGCAATGAGGGCTTGTGCTTCCCTCCGCAGAAGTGGCAGCTCTCCCCCCCCAGATAGCATCCGCCCTCAGGCATCCTGCTCAGGCAGTTCCAGGGGGCACCACAGTGGCAGAAGGAAGCACCTGATACAGCTCAGGCAGGCAGGCTCCAAGCTGAGAGCAGGGAGGAGGGGCAAAGATCAGGCTCACCACTTTTTTTTTTTTTTGCTTTCCTGGGCTTCTGCCAGGTTGCCTGCAGAGCCCCTGAGCTGCATGAAGCCTGGTGCTTCATTCCACACCTTGTAGGGCAGCAAACTAAAACTCCTCCTTGGAATTTTAGTTTCCTGCGTCCCAAGTTATTTAAGGCTCAATATGCCGCTGAATTTGCTACAGGGGCTGTAATTAATGCGCTATACACCACCAACTTGTGCACACACCAACACCATTAAAGCACTGCAAAAGCATTTAGTCCACTTTAAAGTGTTGTGTACACATGTCTCTTATTTTGTTTACATATGGCCAAACTGATTCCATTCTTCTTTATTTTGTCCAAACCAGTTTGCACATACCTAATTATTAATTAGAACAGAAACAAGAATAGTTGTTTTGTTTTCAAAGAGAGTTCACAAAATCATAGGGCTGAAATCACAGCTCATCTAGTCCAAACTCCTTCACTTATGCAGAATATATTATTCCTAAACCACCCCAGAAAGATACCTCAGTAGTCTGTCCCAGAAACCCTCCAATGAAGGAGATTCCACAACTTTGCTATGCACCTTGTTTCATTATCCTATGATTATTTCAGTTACAAAATTGTTTTATTGTTTTTTTTTTCTCCACAGATATAACTGAAAACTGCTTTGCTGTAGTTTAATCCCATGGCTTTGTGTCCTATCCTCTGTATTAAGAAAAAACACATGTTTTCCCTCTTCCTTATGCAGATATTTAAATACTACTATCATATTTCCCCAATTACTCTCCTTCTCTCCATACTAAGCTTAATGGTCTTATAATCATTCTTTTTATAACTTGCATTCCAAACCCACTGTCATCTTTGTTGATTGCCTCTGGATCCTCTCCAGTTCTTCCACATCCTTCTCAAAATGTAGTGCCAAGAACTGGACACATTACTTTAGCTGAGGCCTAACTAGGACTAAGAAGAAAACTACTCTTACTTCTTGCTTCTTACATACACTCTTTCTATTAATATAGCCACAAACCGCATTTCCTTTTTTTTAGCAATGCTACTGTTTAGCCCAGTGGTGCTCAACCTTTTGATCCCATAGGCTGGATAACATGGAGCTGGTCTGTGTGCTGAATTGGGCCTGCATTTCAGAACAGTGTCCTGCTCTATCCCATACACACATTGCTGGATTGGGCTCTGTCCTGTACTGCCAAATCAGGCTCCACACTGCCAGATAGGGCACCACACCACCTCCAGCTAGCTCCACCTTGACTGGGAAGCCAGATCAGCCCCATACTGGCTCAGCCAGTCTCTGCACACATGAATCTCCTAGCCCCATGTTGCCTCCAGTGCATCTAGATTGGCCTTGTGTAGTCCTAGCTTCACATGCTCAGATCTGTAGGCTGTAAACGTGGTCAGTGACTGACAGACCACACTGACCAGTGCAGTCTATGCACCTATCAAAAGCCTGGGTTATGAATTATATGTGCTTAAGTTGGTATACAATCAAGAATTGATGAGTTTGCATTTAAATCATAAACAGTAGCCTGGAAAAGTAAAATAAGAATTTGTTTATCAGGCCACTAATATTAGACCAGGCCCAGAATGAATAACTGCTTTTTGGAATAGTGTGTAACAGCATCTAAAAGTAACAGCTGATGTTTTGCCTTTTGATGATAATTAAGTCATATGTAGTCAGCTAGAATCTTTAACTTGTTGGCAGCCTTGGCCACTTTCAAGGGGCTCATGCTAAATTGCAGAAATGTAGCTAAAGCAAGCCACAAATCCGGTCTCAGAATGAACATTTGTAGGTGTTACAGTTGGCCTAGTCCATAAAGTAAAAGAAACAGAACATGGCAAATAGCATTCCTAAATGGTGAGGGCAAGAGATAAGAAGTCCTCTCTCCCAGAATTGTACTTCTCATAAGGACACTGTGACAGGGCAGCAAGCAAGCCCTGCCACAAAGAAATGGGAGACAGGCAAATTCCTCAGAGGGAAAAATATCCTTCCTGAAGCCCAAGACTAATTATTAGCATCCACTGTGGCAGGGAGTTGTGGTGGACTGGAAGTTCTGCTGGTAGGTGTGGATGGACAGCTAGGCTGAGTTTAAAAACTGACTCAGGCAGAACTCTACCCCTGGAAGGGGAGTTTGCCAGAGGCAAGAGCCTGTGAGGCTGTAAGGAGGTGCAGTGACTGCCCAAGCTACCTGAGATAGTGATGGGTACTAGCATGGAGCCAACTTGGTGAAGGTGACACTTGCTGTGGTGAAGCATCCTGGGAAGTTTGGTGGGAATCCTGCTGATAATTAAACTCTCTTGGTAATCTGGAGGAGGGAAGTAAATGGAGAGATAAACAGTCAGCCATGCGAAGATGCAGCTTCCCTGGGAAGAGGGAGTTAATACCTTGTAGAAGTCATTAAGGACTGTGTTACTTGAGTGACTGTGCTGGATAATGTATGCAGAACCTGTTAGGCCACTGAATTTGACCCTAAATTTATGGACTTGAGGACTCTGGGGATAAACCCAAGAGGGGAGTGACTCAGGGTTATAAGGTCTGAATAAGATTGAGGCCAAAAGAGACTGTGACAACTCTCTTGAGCATGACTAATTATTGAGAAAATGTAATGCTACAAAGTGTGTGAGTTTGGACGGTAGAAGGTTGGACTCGGAAAGAATGATACCTTAAATCTGAAGAGTACCAGAACAAGTTAAGTAATAAGGGCAGGGTATAGGGATGGAGGAGCCCTGCAAAGAGATTAAGTGACCAATTAATTTGCAAAAACTACCAGCTGTACTACCACCCAAGATTTACACCTTTCTTTAGTTTCTTTTTCTCACATCAAAGCACGGCAGACAAGTTCCAAAGAGAGGCCAACCAGTCCTGGCGTACTGTCACAGCGGGCTCTGCCAGGGAGGGCCGTGATCTCCCTGAAGTCCCTCTCGCTGCGTCTAGGCCAGCCCAAGGCACCCTCAAATTCTCACCCGCCACACTTTGTTCTTAAATAAGTTTGGTAGGCTGCCTTATACCGCCTTGGGCACGGCATATTGGGACCTCCGTCCCCGTGGTTTTCTGGACTCTAGGTGCTCCCCAGGTACCCTAGGCTTATAGGGCTACGCGTGGCTCTGACCAATCCCTAATAGTACGCCCCAAGCCTTGCAGATGTACCGGGTACTGGTTTGTCTTCTCTGTATTCTAGCTCGCTCTTGGGCCTTCTCTGTATGCTCGCCCACTCTGGGCTTTCCCTGAAATACCACCCTTCCTTTGGGCTTTTTCTCTAATGTGGCCCCTTTTCCTAGGGCCCTCTGTGCCTTCTCTAAAATAATTGAGTCCGCTCTGGGACTGCCTAATGAGCCACCGGTCTTCTCGGCCCACTGCATGGCTACCCTCTCTACTGTCCGGCGTACTGTGCTGCTATCCCCTTTGACCAGGGACCACCACAGCACTTGCCCTTCCCTGGAGGTGTTGTGCTGCTAACCCCTTTTCCCCGGGTCCACCGCAGCACCCTGCCTCTGGCTGAGGTCTATCGCTGCACTAGCCTATTGCTGGGCTCATCACGCCTGTCCTGGGCTTCTTAAAATGCTGTCCCCTTCTCGGGCTCCTCAAATAGCATTGCCCCTCTCAGGCTCCTCAAAATACTGCCCCCTGTCTAGGGCTCACCATGCCCATGCCTGGGCCCTTCTAATGCCCCTCTCTGGGCCTGGGGTCTCAGCACCTTGTGTTGCACCCTCACTGGTGCTAGACTGCATCTTCCTTGGTGCTAAATTGTGCCCTCCCAGGCGCTAGGGCCCCACACCTCTGTGTGCCCTTATGAGGCCTCCTCCAACCCCTACAGCCTCACCCAAACCACCGGTGTAATACAAACACTGAAGCAAATGCAAGCTTCTGGCTACAACTTAAACATAAGGCACCTGGCTATAACTTTGCCTCATTGCTCAAGCTTTCATGAGCTATACTTGCATTCTCTCCCAGAGCTCCTGCCCCTCTGACTGCTGAAAGAGAACTGGCTTTATATGAGCCAGGCCCTGCCCCTTAGGGTCAGCTGGCTCCCATTAGTTGCTCTGGCAACTCACAGCTGTGCTGGTTATCTCTGCTGGGCTTTTCCCCAGCAGTTTTCCCCTCTCTTGGAACAGGGCAGTGAGGTATGCTGCAACATGTACTAACTGCAACTTACTGCTCAGCAAGATCAAGGACTTGGACAGACACTAATTCCAGCTACATAACTGACATCTTCTGAGTCCACAGAAAACTGGATCATTCCAGTTACTAAAGTCTCAGTGAAACAAAGAAATGTGTATAGCACTGATCACAATATTTATTTATATAAGCCTCATATAAATATTGTATGTAAAACAGGGGGAATTTTAGAGAAGACCTCAACAAATTCAAGACAACTTGCTTCCAGCCTGCAAGCCAGCTTTCTCCTGCATCTTCCCTACAACCAGGACAGGTGAAAATCTGCATTGTGCATTTCCAGGTAACTAGATAGACCTAGAAACAAATGCTTATTCATAGCTTTTTGGTATAATCAATAAAAGTTTGAGTTGTATACCTGTCTCTTGCCTCTTTTTCCAACTTGGGTAGTAGTAATATCTTACCTGTTAAGAGGAAATGGAGCATCATTGGAGAACGTGACTGTATCTTGATTTGGTATACAAAAAGAGTAACAATAAGAGAATTGTAACCATCCCTGAATTCTGTGTTTTAGCTTGCAAAGAAGTCCTCATCATAGACAGACTGTAGTCTTGTCTTTCAAAAGGCTGAATGTTACCCAGTTTTTGGAAACAGATTGCCCCTTCCCCCCCTGCACACTTGATCTAGCATACAGAAACAAGCAATCTGGCCTACAGGGCTCTCCACAGGTGCAGAAATTTGGCAACAAGGGAGTAGCAATTAACACTGCCACTCCTCCTCTGCCTCCAAATTTGAGGACATGCAGGGAACCCTGCAGGTTGGATAACATGAATCTGGTCCATGGCCAGGGGCTAACCACCCCTGCTTAAGTCAGTTATCCCCCACTGTATCCTCCAAACTGTTTGAAACCCCTCAATCTTTTGCGTTATTTACAGATTTTGTTAGAAAGATGACTTCTGAAAGGTAGGTGCTTCCAAGTCATTTATATAAATTGTTGTGAAGTCAACCAGTAGGGTTGAGGTCTTGTCTTTCCAGGGTCCAGTGTGGATGTGCCATTAGAAGGTGACTCAAGGAGGTTGCTATCCTCTTCTTCCAATGGACTGCTGTCACCTGTCATGACTTGATGGACTGTTTTAACTTATTGGGAGCTAGAGTGAGTTAACAGCTTGCGACCTTGAATCCCTGCAAAGGTTTTCGAGGGGGCTCCTCTTCCCCTTAACACCCCACTCATACCACATCAACACAGTTTTTAGGCACCCTGAGCCTATAGATGGGCAGCTGTTCTTTATCTATTAGGCCCTGAAATTTCAACTTGTCAATCAAGGCTTACCCAAGGAAGTTCTTGCACCGCTTTGCAAGCTTCTTTCACTAGTGGCACCAACATGTCTTATAGTTCTTACATATAGTTCTGTCAGTACTTTCAGATGAATGTCATTCAGTCCTGCCAATTTAAATTCATTCCAATTTGTCAACATGCTTTTGCTCATGCATGTTCCTTCCATTATTTATATAATATTCAAAACAAAAATTCTTAAAACTCTTAAAATTCAAATCAATACCTCTTATGAGCATGCCAATATATACAGTTTATGGGATAAATAATTCATTATGATTATAACTGCATTTCTTAAGATGGGCCTAGTTGTTAGGTTCATTTTCAGAGAGGAACACTGGTCTGAAATAAGAGATTTCTTCAAGAACAAAACAAACAAAAACCTAGAAATATTTTTTACCCTTTCTGAAACTCTTGAAGAGTTTTCTGGGTTTTTTTGTTTCTTTTTTAAAATATTTCTTACCTGGAATAGTCGCAGGTAAATAAGAGACAAAAATACCTGAGATAAGTTCTCACTCTCTAATAGCCTTAATTGTGGATACATATAAATGACAGAGCAGACAAAGCATTAAATAATAATATGATATCAATATATCTTAATTTGAGATTAGGAATACTATGTCTCAATGTACCCATTGTCACACAAATTTTAGTTAGATAATGTACAATGTGATTTATGCATGGTATATTAAAGACAGTGGAATTATAAAAGATGAACTTATGGGTAAATGTGGTAGTTAGATAGATTTGGGGAATGCAAAAAGTTCAAATACAAACAGAACACAAGAGAAATTCATCAAATAATCTCACAGTAGTTTAACTGCTATCATCCAAAGGTTATGAGATATGGGATATAAGACCCATTATCTTTAATGACAACATTTTGAATCAGCCTTTAACTAAGCCCTTGTAAGACAGCAGACTTGTAGAAAAGCAGTGTATTCAGGTAGACTGAACTTGGCAGAATTGTTGAAGTTAAAAACTCAGTGGGTTTGGTTGTTTCCAATCATTCCTGGATCATAGGTGACCCCAAACATTCCTGGATTGTAGGTAGGGGGCACAGGGGGGCACATCCCCCCACTGACAGGGCCATCCACACTGCTGATGCTGCTGATGGCATCTGTGGGTGCTCACCAGCTCTGCCCCCATCATCAAAGCCACCAGTGGCATCTGCGGGTTCCCCCCCAGACTCAGGAGGCACCAGTCATGTGGAATAAGATTGTATGAGCCTGTGCTTCATCTGGTGGGAAAGCTTAAGTTCCACCATGAAATGAACCAAGAATTATAACTTGAAATTTTTATAGCAATCTAATAACTCTTTAGGGTGCTTGAATTACATACAGATTCCATACATTTTTGTGCTATTGGGGTTATATAGTTATTGTGTAGCTTATTCACTGAATTCCTTTTATTTATTGGAATCATCACAGCAATAGCTTAAAATAAATTATAATAATTTCCTTAAATTTCCTTAAATATAAAGCATATTTTTAGATGCACTGCTGAATTGGGGCTTAAGTCATTAATTTTTTATTTTATAGTCATGACTCTCATAACACACTATTTTTATACCAGTGTGACACATGTCCACTGACTTCAATTATTCTTGATTTACATCAGTGTAAATAAGACTCTTACATACACAGTTTGGAAATGTAGCCTTTAATATTTCCAAAGGAGTAAATTAACTAATAAGAAATCTATTCTAAATAAATCTATCCTTTTGTATGCTTCAGAACAGTATGTAATTAGTAGCTAAATATATCAGGCTACTTTTTGAAAAAAATGGTGACTCATTTGTACTTACAAAATATAAATCTACAGGCACAAATAGGCTGTGGCTTGAAATTGTGGCCTCTTTTTTGTACAAATCAAAGTTCCAGTTAATTTTTTACATCCAGGTTTGAGTGTTCTCAGAAAAAATCAAAGCTCATTCTTGTGGAATGAATACAGTTGTTTTGGGTTCCCGTATTAACAGCCAGTCTTTGGAAAATGACACGATGTCTGTTGAATAGGTTAGCACTAAAGTCTCTGTTGCGGAAAGCTGGGGTCTCCCGGTGGCTGTGGAGAGCTTCCACGGAGTACACACCGAGTGAGGCGCTCAAACGCCGGTGCCAACCCAGGTGTGTTCGGGGCCTTGGGCAGGTGCGTGAGAGAGTGGACGCCAGAGATGTAAGTAAAGTAGAATAAAGAAATTTTACTTACTTAACCTTGGAGGTCAACTTATATACAGAGCATTGAGGTGTTGTTGCATTCAAAGGCGAGAGGTTACAGTTCGAAGCAAGCGAGTACAATGCGGTACAATGTGATTAACCGACGGGGCGGCTGCAGCCAGGTGGGGGCGTACTGCAGTACTTAAACACAGCAGTCCCCAGTTGTGCTAGGGGCCTCTCAGAGCTGGGGTGAGCGATCATCCTACTTGAAAGCAACAGCTCTAGAGGGAAAATGTGTAGAGGAGTGAGGCAAGCCAGACGCTCTCTGCTACACTGGCGCGAGAGGCAGATAGAACTGACAGTCTGCTCTGCTTTCCTTCCTCAGGGCAGATCGACCAACTGTCTTACTCGCTCTCCTCCTGAGAGAGCGCGCGCTGCTCTTAGGGAGCAGTCCCTAATATATCTTCTTCCACCAATCAGGAAGCTACCTTGGTGGATTTTTCTAGAAAATTACATATACCCTTCAATCATCTTAACTGGGTAAAGAACGTTTAACCCTTTATAATCGCATTTTGTTTATAAACATTTACGCTCTGCTACTTCACTACTCTTAACCATGTAATTGGTCATTTCACTTAACCTTTCAAAACAACACAAAAATTAATAAACTGATAACCTTCTATTAATGATGAGGCAGTAATCTGGTGGGAGTCACTACTCTAAACAAACTGATTTATCACAGTCTCTAGAGTTTTTTGTCTCTTGACAGGAAACAGACACCTACCTCTCAGAAGTCGGGAAGTGACATGTTTATTTACAAGCTTTTCTATGTTGCTGATCATTGTAGTACCTAAGTGTCTCAAAGACATCAATAGATTTTAGCTTCAAAATGATCATATTAGAACTTAACTACTCAAAGATATATTCTACAACTAAAATCCTAGGATGTATGAGGCTAAATATTTCCAGTACAGATAGGAAAGTATTCATGCCATTATATGTTCTGTGGGTGAGATCATTCTCACAGTGGCCTGTGATCCCATCTTAACTTCCTATGAATAACTCTAATGCAATAGATGATGAAACATGTATATGTTACAGGTACCACACAATTAACTGGTTGATTGAGGAATTACCTTAAGACCAGCTACATGGACAAAGTACTTATCACACAATACAAAATCTCCAATCAGTTATAATGTTACATCTTGAAAATATGTACTAACTTTACAACTAGTTGTTACCAGTTTGCATGTGTAGCAGGATCTCCTTTGTAGCTGGAAGCTCTGTCAGCTAACAGGTCTCCCAGCTGCAGGGGTGCACCATTGTTAGCAATCCCTCATGGTCAAGGATAATCAGTCCCACGGGTCAGGGGTGCGCCATGTCCAGCATGAAAACCACAGTCCTAGGGGATCATGGTAGCTGCAATTCCCAAAGTTCAGGGGTCCAGGGATTCCCTGGGCCCACATGGAACTGAGAATCCTGGGATGGACCTGATGGAGTCCTGCAGCAAAGGGGACTCCCAGCCATGGGACCCTGCATCTTGCTGATGCAGAGGAAGCCCAGGATTGGGTTCCCCCTACACCAACAATAAGGTGTGATTGGATCTAATATGGAATCCCATGTGTGGCATGGCAGGAAGTGCGATTGTGTGATCATGCATTAGATCCAATTGTGCCCTTGCCTGCACATGTAGAGGTGGTCTTAGATACAGAAAGGTAAATGGCACATTCAAGGTCACAAAGGATATACAGAGAAACACTAGCAACAGAACCCTAGTCTATTGATTGCTTATCCGATGTTTCAGCCCCCACACTACCTTCAATCTTCTCCTATCCCCAGGTTAGGTTATATAAAGCAAATTATATTTCAATTTGTCAACCTATTTATTGCATTCCATGAGTTCCTATTGCTTTGCAGGAAGATGTTAAGACAAAAACTCCTTCTCTGAATGTTGAATTCATCATGTTCATTTCAGAAGATCTCTATTAAAGATTTTTAGAGGAGAATCTGTATTATAAATTGCAGTTTCATAGTAATATATGATTCTGTTTCCAGGGATGACCCTTGGCATATATATATGGATTCATAAGAATAGTTATCTTGGACATAATGACTTACTGTCATTGTAACAAATGAAAAAAATAGTCTCACAAAATTCTAATTGCTTATACTTTTCTTTAAAAAAAAAATCTAGACAGGTTTGTAATGATCTCTAAGTTTCATTCTTCCAGATCCAATATACTGTTTTCAAATTACTTCCTCCAATGCAAAATGAACAAAAATGTGAAAAAAATAAGGAAGACATATGGAAATTCAAAATAAATGAAGCATATTTAATATAAACTATTAAACCAATAAGTTGGGCTAAAATGTCACTGTCATTAAACTATGTTTAGTAAATGTCAGAAAACTGGTTTTATGGTACTCTGGAGCTTTTTTCACAGACATTTTCAAATCAAATAGGACTGATATTGGATACCTTATTATTATTATTACATAGTTGTACCTCTTAGCATTATATAGTAATACTAAAACAGCTCTAATTTAAACTGTTAGTAAGCAAAGAACCATTGCTGATGTTTTCCCTTTCTTCCCAAGTTAACTAGATGTTATGTTATCAGGATCTTGCAATAAAGCAACAAAGATGCTTTCATCGGAAACTTACATTATTTATAGAGGATGACATAATATGTTTGACCCCAAGAAGTGGTGAATGACACACTATTATGTTTAATAATAATAATTTTTTTTATTCCCCAACCTTGTAAATTCTAGTCGCTATGCTCCAAAACTGAAATAAGAGCAACCTCCTCTTGCACCAGTCACGACTCAGCTGAACTCTGACAATATAGCTTAGCACTAAACAATTATGCATTTTAATGGATAATTGAAACCAATAAAATCATTTTTATGCTTTTTCTTACCTACGGTGGTATAATTGAAAGTATAAAATTTATGCAGATTTAGGTCTTTAACCTTTTATGGAATTACTTCACCCACCATGTTATGACAAATAGCTTCTGAATTTCACAATTATTGGTGAATGGGAATATTGATTCTCGTCTTTTTTAAAGTGCTGGTATCAGACACTTTTAATATGTGCTGGGTAATGATGGTATCTCAGTGCTTCTGGCCCTGATTTTGTGTCCCTTGACAGTGGTTCAAAGCTATGATCTGGTCATTACAGGTAGAGTCTGGGGAAAGGATTGTGAAAGACTGGGAAGAATGGAGGAAAGTTATTGCTACATCAAAGGTTCCCCAACAATCAGTGAAGCCTTCGGACTAACTTGACTTGGCTTGCATTGACTTGACAGGTAGCATCCAAAAGTTAGTTACCCAGTTACTGTAGGTACTGTATTTTTGGCCCTTATAAAGGATTTGTTATTCTGCTCCCCATGTAGATTTGAACTTGCATCTCTCTGACTCCCCAGGATGTAACAGCCAGCAGCCAAGGTAGGTATTATCTAAGCACCCTCTCCATCCTTCCTTTTGAAGGTGAGAAACTGCACCGCATTTTAATATTTATTGGACAAAATAGATAAAGGTAGTATAGAAGTTTGTGCTCCATTGGGACCAATTGTCTGGGGTAGGACTATTGATTATCAAGAATTATTGATTTAAAGTTGTAGTAGAAAAAAAGGCAAAATGGGATATATTTCTGTCAGACTCTACATGGGTCTCTTTAAAGCTTTTCACCACCTGGTCTTTAGATTATGTGTGAACTTTTGATCCATTTCCTTTTTGTTTCTCGTATTGTTTTTTTCTCCCTTTAAAAATTAATTTGACAGCTTCTCAGTAATAGAATTACAACATAAAACAGGTTATAAGACTTTTTAGACAAAATGAGCCTATCCCAGTAGCTAAGTTTCTCTACATTTCAGCTGTATATTTAATTAAAATATCACTACTAAATCTTTTAGTTTAAACAACTGCTACTCAATTCACTTTGACTCCTGTTCAAAAACAAATCTCATGCTACAATTTTTCACAAAGGGCCTAATTATTCTATCTTTATGGCAAGTAGCACCTTACACAAGGTGCCGAGTAGCTATTCACTTATTTCCCTTGCAGCAGGCCCCTTCTTCATTTCTGTTTCTTCTGACATTTATGGATGAATTCTTAATTTTAACTATTGTACATCAAGTTTGGGCCCTTCATTTGGAGAATAAAGAAGTAATTTCTTTAAATCTCAAGTAGCCTCTCCAGATGACTAGTAAATGCAGGGGCCTTACCTTTTGGTGGTCCAGCTTGAGTTACTTCAAAAGGGGTGGGCAACATTTTCTGAAAATCAGGTCTCTTTAATGTAGGCAGATGAAAACTAGGTAGCTGAAAATGGATACACTTTAAATTGTTAGTCATTATGAAAAACTTGTCACAGCATGGAGGCTCTAACATTTTTCTTCTATCCCACTTGACATCACAGTAACATAGTTTTTGCTATTTCATACAAACTTCATTTTCATTTGTGGTTATGTTTTCAATGATCACCATCCTGTACAATTTTATGGATTACATGACTTATTTTACATGGTTACCACAAACTATTCAAAGTGCACGTTTATCCACCCATATCACCTACCCTGAAGGTTTTCAAGAGGAGACTGGACAGTGACCTTGTTGGAGTCACTTGACCCCAGTTGTCTACCTGCCTAGAGCAGGTGGGCTAGACCCAATGATCTGCAAGGTCCCTTCCAGCTCATAACAATCTATGAATCTATGAACTTTCTGGATGCAGAAAGGTAGGTGTAGATAAGGTTGCATCTGTCAGAACAAAGAGAATGGATAGGAAAGTGACTAAATTCCACTTGGATCAGGGCAGACTTCAAGGAACTATATTCAAAGCTAAAACATAAAAAGAAAACTTACAAGAAATGGAAACTTGGAAGTATAGCAAGTCAGGCCCTGGAGTAACCAAATCACTCCCTAGCTGCCACCTGGGTCCTGCCTTACTTGCCCCCTTTGTCTTCTCAAAGTTCCAACCTGTTGTCTCACCAGCCATGTCTTACGTTATAATTGGACTGGGAGGCTGCCCCTAGAGTTCAGGGGGGTTTCACTTCAGTTCTTAGACCCTTGTCCGGGCTGCAGTATCCTGGCCTTGGCCCACTTTGCTCTGGCTGGGCTCCTCCACCTGTGGTCCTCCATTGAAGGTCTCTAGGCTCCCAGGCCCAAGCTCTAGCTTTGCACTGGTTTTGTGTCCCTGAGCCCCTGTCTCACCCTCATTAGCTACAGCCCCCTTGGCCACATCTTGCCCTCTGCCCCTATCCCAACCTCACAGACTCTGGACCCCTTGTCTCTTGTCTTGCTCTTGTGGGCTCTGGACCTCTAAGCTCCTATCTCACCCTTGTTGACTCTGGGTCCCTCAGCTCCTGTTTCACCCCCGTGGGTACTGGGTCCCCCAATCCCTGCCCTGTCCTCACGCTCCCAACCATCCCTTAGTTCTCTGGGCCTCTGACATCAGGCCAAGCTGCTTTCTTTGAATCAGCCCTCAGCCCACTGGATCCCTGACCCCTAGCTGGGTTGCCTGTCACAGAGTACCCCAACAGGCACACCTCTGTGGCCTCCAAACCTTTCCTGTAACCACAATCTAGTTCTCCACTATCCAACTTAATAACAATGTAAATGCAAGTTACCTGCTTCACAACTGAAATCCACCCTACTATGGGTAAGGCCATTATGGCCTTACCATAATGTGATTCCTTGTTAGCTCACTCCTTCCAGTTCTATAGGACAGCTTGAGTACACAGCAGTCTCTCTCTACTGCCATCTTCCTAAGGAGTCCCTCTCCCTACAGCCCCACTCCCTCCCTCACCATGGGGGGTCTTGATCTGCTCCCCATAATCCTTCCCTTCCCTTCCCTTCCCTTCCCTCCCCCCTCCCCTTACACCACAACAGACTTACCAGCTGGATGCAGCTGTGTTAAGCATTGTAAATTTGAAACCCACAATGGAACATTGAAACAGGGTATCAATTTATAAACATAAGTATTGTTCCTTGTAACTCAAAAATTCAAAAGTCTGTATCTCTAAGCATGACCTCTTCCAGTCATGTGGCTTCCCAGCCACACACAGGGCTTCCCACTTTGTCTAATAGCAAGTCTATGATCCTCTGCTGCAACCCCCACACGGAAGGCCTGACCTATTGCTCTCTCTTCTTAAAGTGGCAGGAGCTTTAGGCTGTCTGCCACAAGGAACATAAGACTATTGCTTGGGCATGCAGGGATGAAATCAGGACAGCCAAAGTGCAACTGGAGTTGCGGCTAAAAAGGGATGTGAAGGATAACAAGAAGGGTTGCTACATGTATGTCAGCAAAAAGAGGAAGATCATGGAAAGTGTGGGTCATTTACTGAATAGGGGAGGCAACTTAGTGGCAGATAATTTAGAAAGGGCTGAAATACTCAACGCTTTTTTTTTTTTTTACTTCAGTCTTCATAGGCAAGGTCAAATCCAGGACTACTGGACTTGGCAGCACAGTTTGGGGATGAGGTGAGCAGCCAACAGTGGTGAAAGAACAGCAAGAGTGTTGAAGGAGTTGGCTGATGTGATTGCAGGGTCACTGGCCATTATCTTTTAAAACTCATGGCAATTGGGAGAGGTCCCAGATGATTAGAGAGGGGCAAATCTGATATTCATCTTAAAGAAAGAGAAGAAGGAGGATCTGAGGAACTACAGACTGGTCAGCCTTACCTTAGTCTCTGGAAAAAGCATAAAGGAGTTTCTCTAGGAATTAATCTCTAAGCACCTGGAGGAGAAGATGGTGATCACAGGTCAGCACAGATTCACCAAGAGTAAGCCATGCCTGACTAACCTGATTGTCTTCTGTGATTAGATAACTGGCTCTGTGGATGCAATAAGAATAGTGAACATGATATACCTAACCTGGGTGAAGCAGCAGATACACTGGAGGGTAGGCCTAATATTCAAAAAGACCAAATTGGAGGATTAGATCAAAATAAATCTCATGAAGTTCAATGACAAGTGCAAAGCCCTGCACCTTATGATGGGACAATCCCATGCACAGGTGAAGGGGTTACAGTGGACAGAAAGCTGAATATGAGCCAAAAGTGTGCTCTTGTTGTGAAGAAAGCTAACAGCAGACTGCAGTGCATTCATAGGAGTGTTGCCAGCATATTAAGGGAAGTTATTATTCCCCTTTATTTGTCACTGGTGAGGCCACATATGGAGTACCGTGTCCAGTTTTGGGTCCTGACTACAGAAAGGATGTGAGCAAATTGGAGAAAGTCCAATGGAGGGCAACAAAATGTTTAGGGGGCTGGAGCATATAACTTCTGAGGACAGGCTGAGGGAACCGGGCT
Source organism: Caiman crocodilus (assembly GCA_030014935.1). Classification (NCBI taxonomy): domain Eukaryota; kingdom Metazoa; phylum Chordata; order Crocodylia; family Alligatoridae; genus Caiman; species Caiman crocodilus. The sequence continues at coordinate 216,666,126 of JAGPOW010000261.1, read as the reverse complement.
TGTTTAGTTTCGAGAGGAGAAAATTGAAAGGGAATTTAATGGCAGCCTTCAGTGATCTGATAAGTGGTATAGAAGAGGATGGAGATAGGCTGTTCTTAGTGGTAACAGATGACAGAACAAGGAGAAATGGTCCCAAGTTGCAGCAGGGGAAGTTTAGGTTAGATATCAGGAAAAATCTTTTTCACTAGCAGGGTTGTAAAACACTGGAGAGAGGCTGTGGAAACTCCATCTTAGAGGTATTTAAATATTGAATAGATAACGCCTTGGCTGAAATGATATAGATGGGGATGGCCCTGCTTTGAGAGTAAGGGGCTAGACTAGATGACCTCTTGAAGTCCCTTCAACTCTAATTTTCTATGATTCTGTGATTCTATGACTGGTGTGGGAAAATCAGCAGTCCAGTACCTGGACACCCTAGACCATCTTTCCCATCCCACCCCACTCCTAGACCACTAGATGGACTGGGTTCTTCATGGGACCCCCATGGGCAGGATGTGGTCAGCTGGGGGGAAGGAATGGGTTGGCATGGGTGTGGAGGCAGGTGGGGAGTGGTGTTTAGGAGTAGGATGCTACTTCCTGCCCTTCTGTGGTCACATCTCATCCTCCCAGCTGTGCGCCCTGCCTGTGTGGATCCCAGCTGGCCTCCATGGAAACCCTGAGATTGTGGTAGCCCAGGGCTGGGGCCTGGGACGGAGCCATGATCTGCTCCTCACACACCCCTGCCTGTGAAATCATCACCCATTGCAAGGATGTTCAGGGAGCAGGCCCTGACCCTGTGCTGTCACCACCTCACAATTCCTGTCCCTGTCCCTGGCTCTGGTGACCTGTTTTACTCTCAGATACTACTCTCCAGCTGTCCACCACCCACTCCCATCTGCTGTGATACTTAGACAATTTTGAGTGGTGGGGGTTGGCAGTCCAGGGATGCTAACATGCTATGGAGTGGAGAGAGAGGGAGAAATTCTAACCCAGCCTGCGACAGCTCACCAAAATTCCCTAAGTGGCTTTCAGGCCCAAATAATTGCCCACCCCTGTTATATGAAGTCACATAAACTGCTTTTTGAGTACAAATACTAAAAGCCTAAGTGAATTAGTGCTTGTGCTAAAAAAATCCAAAAAGTTTGGATTTCAGGCTGGGAAACTGTGCAAATATTAGGATGTTAAAATGAATCCAAACTGAATATCAACCCTTTGAAATGTACCTACTTTTAGATGTAATACCTTTTGCATGGCCTTCCATTAGTTTTTGTGTCATATATTTCCAGCCCCTTAGATAGCCTTCTCTTTTATCTGTAGCAATGAAAAATTGAGTCTTTCTTTTCCTCAAGGGATATTTCTTAAAACTTATATGAATAAATTCCAAGTAACACACTGCTTTCTTGAAAGACATTGCAATTTAACATTTGTTTTTGAATTTTAAGAGAGCTTAGAAAGAGCCATTACCACCTTAGGCAGATATTGCCATCTATTTCTGTGATAATGAGGTACCCTGTGTTTTCCACACTTGCTGTGCAGATCTTGCTGAGAGGTGTCTTATTTGTATTCATTTCTATTGTGTCTTCCCAAGTTCATGGCATAAATAACATTTACAAATCTTAATTTCTTTTATCATTTATGCACAGATAAACAGCACAACAGAAAATGAGGTATTTATTTTGTCAGAATGTGAAATGAGCAACTGAACCAGCAATAGACTACAGGATTTCAATCCATGTTCTTGATCTATTGGAAATTCAGGGTAAGATGAAATGCACAAGTGCTAGGTCAAAGGAAGAAGGGAGGTTTGTGTTGCTTTGAATTTACAAGCAAAAGCAAAATGGTTTACTGCTGTTTAAAACCAGCGTCTCTTAGAACTCTTTAAAAGCTTTCGGCATCATAAATCATGACAGTGTCATCACCAACTTTGGTTCTTTAGTTTCAATTGTCTTTTAGAGTTTCAGATGTCTTTGTAGAAGGAACAAAATCACTCTACATAACCCTTTAATGCTGAGAGGGAGAGAGCATGACAATAAGAGTTATCCAGAGGTTTGTAAAGTAGGAAAGATTGAATATAGTATTTGGCACAGACAGGAAGTGGTTGATTTGTGCTAGAGATTGGCAGAGCAGAGAAGTGCCATGAGAAAGGATTAACGTTAGAGGGCAGTGAAAAGAAAGACTCTACAGAGAATCTATGTTCCTTTTGATTCATACATGTCATTCCCATTCTCATTAAAAAGTTACATACACATGTCTGAATGAAAATCTATCTACCCAGCAAGGACATGATATTGTATTAAGGATTCACTTTACAGTCTATGCAATATGGAATGAAACAGCATGCTTATTAAATTGTACTAACTCAGGCAGAAAAAGACACATTTTATTTAAACAGCTAGAAGTACATGAAATGTAAACAGAAGATTTTGAAAGGTGCTAAGTTAATTTGCAGAGTACTTTATATTCACAATCCTATTGATGTAGGTCCCAATTGAGGAAAGTGCGCAGGTAGGTGAAGAGGTCTCTTGTAGTCAATAGCACATGCTTTAGCATCTGGTAGCACTGGGGCTTTAAATGGATGTTGTAGCTCCTAAGAACCTTGGAAGGCTGAACCCTAAGGGTTGAGAATGAGACCTGAAATTCTTTCAGTGCAATCTTTATTGATACATGGAAATTTCTTTCCAACTCCTCACTTTTTGGGATACCAGTGCTCTGCAACTGAGTGTATACTGATTGCTATGCAAAAATACTTAGTTTATGAATTTGGTTGTGACTTGTATTATTCTGCAAATATAGTACAGCATTTGCCAGTCACCTCCTTTTATCAGAACTCAAACTTGTATTCCTTGCATGACAAGACATTGCATTAAAACTGGACCACTGGGATATGCCAGCTGCATTCCAATTTCCTTCTTTTAACAGCAGCTTTAAAAAATACATAAAAATACTAAAATAATCTCATGGAACTAACTGACTCCTTCCATTATATAACAATACACAAGATTCAGGGAGCCCTGCTGCCAGGGTTATTTCTGATTTTTATTCAATAGCACTCTAATGTAAAATACATAAACAGTCCTGCCAGCAGAGACTGAAACTCTAATTTCCATAGTACTTCCGGGGGAGCAGTGTGCTCATCACTGGACTATAAATAGGGTGACCATATGTCCCATTTTCACAAGGACAGTCACTGATTTCAGAGGCGGGTCCCGGAATTATGGGCGTTGAGAATTAAAATGGGTGTCCTGGAAACGCAGGGGCATAAGGCACAGTTTGGCCGGGAATTGGAATGTCACAGAATGCTTTCCAGGCAGGCACGCAGACACCACTGTCTGCCTAGCATGCCACCCTGCCCTCACCAGCTTGTGAAAGCGAAGGGTGGGCAAAGAAAGGGAGGAAGGACGCAGTATCCTGGGTATCACAGATGAATATTTAGGATGTCTTGGAGTTTCTTATGACCAGCCTAAGTATAAAGTAACTTACCCTCTAGTTTTTTTTTCTCTTTCCTGCATTTAGAATACACTCTTGACTGTCTGGTAGCCAAGTTTCAATGTTGAGTGAAACACCTATACTCTCCTAGTGCTTGGTGATAAAAGCACTGTCCTTGTAAGTTTAGATTTGAGTCCTCCCAGGCTAAGGACCTAAAAGTAGGTTTCCGGACTGTTGGGAGAGTTAAGCTGTTGAGCAAAATGTGGACACCAGCATTGTCTTTTAGAGTGCCTGTGAGTTCCTGCACTTTGAAGTGGACTTGGTTTTGTCTGTGTCAATCATGTGCTAGCCATGCTGAGAACACCTAACAGACTGGGGACATAGGCAGATGACAGAAGTCTCATAGCATTGATATGGCTTTTAGTGGAGCTTAGGCAGGAAGGATGGTCCTAGATGTTTGATCTACATTGCTTCTAAGCATGCACACAAGGCATCTAGAGAACTTGAAGGCCAAAATGGAATCGCCTAATAATTAATGATGACTACATGTTTATTTGGTCCCCTTCAATGAAGCAAGGTTGATCTTGATCATTCTTTGTGCTTCAGGCAACTGAATGTTGCTTAAGTTATGTTTAGATACCTATGAGAATGATTTGGATGTCCTTATAACCTTAGTGTCAATTGTCTATTTTTAAAAATAATATATGCTGATTTAATCATTGTCATTCATGTATTATTAGAGATTTTTGCACTGTTTCTTTGGAATAGACTGGTATGTTTTTATAATTTCACATTAATTTGAGTGATACGCAGCTGGACACAATAGTTTGGTGTGTTTCTTTGCTCTGGATCTGCGATTGTACCATTTGCAATGAGAGAACTTTTTAATTAGAACTTCTCGTGTTTACATTTTTATAAGGACACTGCAAAATTGGAGAGGGTACATAAAAAGCTATCAAGGAAGCAAGGCTGGAGAAAATGCCTTACCATATGAGAGATTAAGAACTGTCTCTATGTAGCATATTAGGAAGAAGAGAGGGAGGAAGATGATTTGATAACTCATAGATGATTTGATAACATATAAGCACTTCCTTGTGGAGAAAATGCTAGGAACTAGGTGGTTCTTTAATCAGGCAGGCAAAGGTATATTGAGAACCAGTGGCTGGAAAGTGGAGTTAGACAAATTCAAATTAGAAATGTCACAATTTACTTTTGATAATGAGGGGGAAAAATGATTTGGCTAAACCACCTGTGGAAGTCATAGAGTCTTCATTTCTTGAGGTCCTTAAATTGGGGCTGTATTTCTTTCTGGAAGATGTTTTCCTGTAGTACAATACAAGGATATCTGGATAAGATTTAAGCACCTGCAGTAGAGAGGAAGCCAGGCTAAATAGTTTAATGTCCTCTCTGCCCTGTTCGGGACAGGTGGAGGAAATCCTTCAGGTGTCTTTTGGTTGGGCTAGAATTTTCTTAATCTTTATGAGCCGAACACATTTAACTTATTGTGGAGCTTAATTGTGCCTTAAGTTTTACTGCCACCATGGCTGGCATCAGTAGGTCTTCATGGGGTGTTACTCAGGGCCAAATGAGTCCCTTTACTTGCCTGTTGAGGAAGAAGTATTTCACAGGAAGCTTGTGATTCACTCCTGACATGATGATTGGAATTGATGACAAAAGCCCCATATTCCCCCTGCAGGATATGAATAACTCCCATTGACTTAATGAGACTTACTTGTATCCTGCAGTGTGGAACTGGGCCTCCTAGTGTTTTGATATGATTCTGGAAAGAGTATGTTCTGGAGATGGATGAACAAAGGGGCCAGAGGGGAGAAGAGAATATTTTTTAAACTCCCAATGTTGTTTGTCATAGCAAGATTTAAATGGCTCTTTCTGAGTAAGAATGGGAGAAAGATTACTTGTTCTGTACAGTTACTAATTATTTTCTCTATCCTGGAGTAGCAGAGCAGGTGAACGGGTATATTTTGTATATTGTAAAATGTTGCTAGAGGCTTGTAGGAAAATAGAAGAAAATGTTCTGTCTTTTGAGCTAGGTATATGCTAATCTGCCTAAGGTACATTTACATAACTATTGAAGAACCAATTGACTGCTCTATAAAAAAACCTATAGTTTTCAGTAGTCTACTGATTTCATAATAACCCTGAAGTAAAGAAACCAATCTCTGCATATTAATTGCTTTTTGGTTTTTGGTTATTATAATATTTTTTTTTCTGATAGGAATTACACAAATAAAATAAAAAGGAAGGGAAAACAATACCTTTTTCTAAAAAATAGGTAAAAATAACTTTTTTAATGTTGTAAATAATTAGGTGGATCTTTCTGGGCAAATTCTCTATAGTCACCTGTCTTGCAAGACTGCATGTTCATCTTCAGCTTTTTAAAATTAAAGGCACACCATGTATCTTTTAAAAGCAACTTTTCTGAATGTTCAGTAGGAAGCTATTTGAACTCCACACATGTCTTCCTGATGGGAAAACAAAGCAGGTAGATTTGATCCCATTTTATTACTTTCAAATAACTATAGATTCATTCTTGCAGTCAGATTTTGGATAAAATCTTTGTTTTGTAATTCATGAGCCTTTCTCCATTGCATCAAAAGCAATGGTGCAGCATATTATCTGCAAGTAACCAACTGTGTGCAGGAGAAAGATGAAGTTACTTGTTAGCCTGCTTGAATATTTAGGGTAAATTATTAATAACTATTCCAACATTCTGTGACCTATAGAAAAACTTTTCACTGTAGATTGGTGCAATTTCTATGTATCTTTTTTTACTAGTTCTTGTTTGTTACAAGGGAATACAATGAGAAAAAATATATATTGTAATCTTAGGATCGCATTTGGAGCCTAGTGGGTAGAAGATTCTAAATGAATACTTGGAACTACTGGTAAGTATAACATTTACTTTTTGGAGGAATAAGAGGAGTTTGAATATAGTTAAGAACAACAAGCTACTTAGCACTGAAGTCCCAATTCTGAAAAGCTTTTTTTATCCAGGACAGCAGTTAAGCACATGTCCAAGTGCTTTGCAGAATTGGACCCAAAAAGTGCAGACCTTGTTATGAAGCATAAAATGACTTGAAACTCTGCTTCTTAAAGGTTAGGCATACTCTCATTAGGTTTCATGCAGAATACTTCTGGACTTGACAAACATATATAAGCATAACACTGAAATGCTTTCCATGCACTACCATAGACTCAAATTTGACAAAGACCATATGAATTATGTTTGAGGTTTATCAAAAGCTCTAGTTTTTGTGATACGACCCAAAGTTATTTCCAATATTAAACCAAGTTTGGTTGGTAGACATGCAAGTTAGGTAAGAAAGGTGGACAAGCGAATTTCTGACTAAAGATTAAGTAAAATGTATTTAATGTTCTTAAACTTAGGCAAATAGACAAAGTATTAATCTTCCCTCACAACAAACAAGCAAGCATAAACTCTATTCCAGAGCAGACAGAGCACTTCTGCTGCACTTTTGCTGGACAGTGAATTGATTTTGTTCCATATTAAAAGTGAAAAAAGTACACAAAATGCAGCATTACTAAAGAAAGAATGTCCTTTTCCAGGATAAGGTTACCCTGCAAAAAACTCTAGTAACTTTGCCTAGGAGCATCTTATTACAGAGTAAAGGTATAAACACATGGCACATCTATGGCAGAGTTGTCTCAGTTTATTTTGGAAGAAAAGTGGAGAGAACACATGACTAACAACATCCACTTTGCAAGAATGTTCTTCTGAAAAATTTACACTGGTGGTCTACCGTCCTCTGAGATGCATTCCCTTTATTTATGAAAATTCCCATAATAGGTTAATTCTGATGGATATGCAAGACTCATTCACTTCAGTTGGTGGCTGCTGCTGTTATTAGAGTTGTATCTAGAAGTCTCAGACAAGATGCTGTTGTATCTAAAAGCCTCAGAAACTCACTGCATTAGGCATGTTAGGTATTCAGTGTAAGAGACAACATGTATCCCAAAGAGGTCACTATCTAAACTCTAAGACAAAAAAGAGAAAGATTGGAGAGAGAAGAATTATTTTCTGTCACATTAGTATTTTTCTTTCTTAATCACAGGAGCCCTTACAAGATCAGTGGAAATCCTAGTGTTTTTGAAGTCTCTGGAACTTCTGTCCTAGACTGCAGTGAGCACAGGATTCCTTCCGCTATTTCAAAACTGCTCAGTAAACATGTAGTCTTGACTTTGCCGCAGTATTAGTTCTTTCTGAGCACTTGCTTTTTCTAGATTAAAATTTTAGTAATAACATTTTCTTGAGGTAAGTAACTGTGACTACGGTTCTCGTCTGTTAATATCGGTGCATGAAAATTACTAAGTAATTTATTTTTTCTCTTATTAAGTCTGATGATTCAAGGAGTATTTTCACTTTATGCCAGCTATATGCAGGTTATTTGCAACAACAACCATGATAATAACATACATCTCAGTGTACCCAATATGAAATTTTTGAAATCTTGGGTTACTAATTGAAGACTGAAATCTCTTGAAGAAGAGATTTGAGGATTAATTTTTAAATCAGTTTTTAATCTGCTTATTCAGTTTTCATTACTGTGCAGTGAAAATTTATAATGAAAAATACAGTGCTTAACCTTTAATAATGTTTCTGTTTTCAATATACTTAATCCCAAAGAGTGAAAAGGTACTGTCTATCAAAAATATATTTGAGGGCAAAGGAAACAAGCTCCATATAAATATAATATATATATATATTGCATCACAACGTATCCATGAAATGGACTTTTAAGAAATTCATAATATGTGCATTTATATAATGTAGTATGCACCCTTTGATTTTGAAAAAATGTGAACTTTGTTATGAGTAAGCCATAGGGCAGAAAGTACTTCTTCAAGACTCAGCCATGTATCAATAACATGAAGAAAGGGAAAAAAAATCTAATTTAAAGCTGCTAAATAAAATTAGTCTAATATTGAAGCCAGGTATTTAGGTACTATGAAACAGGAGAATTTCCTTGACAAAAATGTAATTAATCTGAATTGTATCAGCTGAGAAGTTGCCTTTTACTATTCAAACATGTATGAATAAGTTCTTATCTAGGAGATATGAGGGTATCTTCATTCACTTTAGTGGAAATATGTTGATTGACACTATCTGACCATAAGTACATTCTAATACATACTAAAGTTGTGGCCCAAATGAAAGTTTGTCATGGACTTTAATATGGCCAGAATTTTATTTAAAGGATAGTCATCATGTCCCTTATATTGCCCTTCATTTTATATATTGAAAATACCTAACACAACATACTACAAGATATTAATAATACTAATGACATTGATATACACCTGCAGGAAATCAAGTTAAGTTAATGAAGAGCCTTTTGAAGTCCAAATAACATTACCTTGCTTGGCAAAAATGTGATTCACTGCTTTCTGAATTTAGCTTTAAATTCAATCTTCCACCTTGTTTATAAGTGCACAGCTGTCATTAACTCCACAAATAAATCAGAGTTGAATGTAGTTATAAGATTTCAAATGTAATTCTGTCTTTTGTTAAATGAAAGAGGGGGTTTTTTTTGTGCCAAAGATACCCTTTGAACCAGGATTTTCCAGCTAAGTCAGATGAACAAAATCAATATTCTTGCAAAATGGGTGCATATATATGAGACGCTACATCGCTGTAGCAATGAACTATTTCTGTTTCAAAATTCAACATAGCTTGTTGCTGTGGTGAGGTAGCATCAGTGGGCACAAATCATGATGCTGACACGACTGCGCAGTAGCAACAAGCTACTGCACACTAGGATCAGAAATGACCTATGCGCAGCCAGGGCTGCACAGTAGCAACTGCGCAGATAGGGGCATGTGTACATGTGCTCATAAAGCATAATAATATTACTGTTTGGAATTTATAATTTTAAACAAACTGAATTTGAAACAAAAAAGTTTCTCTTTGCAGAACTTGTTTCTGTGCTGGTATTGTCTTAGTTTTGTTTTGTTTTTTCAAGATGCTTTAAGCCCACTTGAAAACTACAATAAGTCAGACATCAGCCCTGATGCCATCAGACAATAACTAGACTGACCATTTTACGATAATGTGTCATCTCTGAGAGGAATTCGCAAGTTAAATTAAGACTCTTTGTCATAAAGACATATACAGCTGGAACATTTTATCACTAAGGGGGCCTACTGAAGTCAATGAAATCTGCCAGGGCAGATACTATTATAGGATTAGAAGAAATGCAAATATGTTGAAAAGCCAGATATTTTTGTGAATCTCTCTTGACTTTGGTGAATCTTTCAATGAAACATTTTTTGCAACTGGAAAATATGCTTCCCTTTTGTTTCATTTCAATATTATCATTTTATTTTGCTTTGCAGTTTCATTTCAGCTGCCATTTTATTTTGGTTTTTCTGCTTCAATTTGGAACTTGGAAAATTCCACTCTGTCGCAATACTCTGAGTCCTCATAGTTGGTTCAGTGTAGCTATTTGAAGTCAGACTTTAGTTTTTCCTTGTGACCAAAGGGTTTTTTTGTTTGATGCTGTGTCTGTGTATAGCACCAGAGCAAAGAAAACTAAGTCTTATGATAGAAACATAGAAAACAAGAGCTTTTGGAAAGGACCTGTGCAACATACCTGGATAGCCAGGTATTGATTTTCAAGATGAAACAAGTAACTGGAAAACAGTGCTTGTCTCACTTTCTTATGATACTGGCAGTTCAAGCGGTCTGAAAGCAGTGGTTTTGGGTAACTTCAGTATGATACTGCTCACTAGCAATATTCTGTAGAGTGCCTGAACGTAGGAGAGAATAAGATGATTCCTTTTCCTAGCAGTTTTTAAGTGGAGAAGCTCTTGAGGAAATTCTGCAACATAAGCCCTAGGAAGGAAAAATTGAAGTAGTAGAACCTAAAGATATCTTTGCCCATGGTAGGTATTTTCTATTAAGAGTACCCTGAGCACAGTTGACCATTCTGGGTTTAGGAGGAAGAGATTAGAGTATATCTAGCTAGGTCAACACCAGTGAGGTTACTTTTCTTAAGCTACAAAATGGCAGAGTCCTGTTTAGATATTGCCAATTTACTCTAAAGTGGTGTTCAAATCCTCCATCTCTGCTGAATGTGGATTAAGTGGGAAAACTAGAGAGGGATATAACCAGTGCTGCAGGAACAATCACCAGCTGCAGCCTCCAAATCCCATTCTGCCAGTGACAAAAAAAGCAGGCAATGGCAAACAACCAGGAGGGTTAGGAATTATTTTCCCATTGATACAATCCACTGCCATTTGTCAAATACATAGATTTACAGATAGTCTGCGCCATAAATCCAGAAGGGTAAAATAATCTACATGATGTATGATAAACCTCATAGAAAAATAATCATAGAGCAAACATGTCTCCAAAAAGCTCAGAAGAAAAGCAAATGGACAACAAGTCTATTATTCCGCTGAGCTGGACATCACTGCTTTCAGCAATTTAATCAGCAGTGTCTCAGCTGACCTTAGTGAAATCCTTAAAAAACAGTCAAAGTAGGGTCAAAAGTATCCTATGACCATGAAACTGGCTTCATACTGTACAAGCATGTCAGGCATGTCCTTTACCCTATGTGGAGGGTGAGAGCTGTGGATGTTTAATCACTGCATCTACTCCGAGTAGAAAATGTTACTTCTATTTTGTTGTGTCTTATGCTGCTGTGAAAAGCGCAGTATAGTGAGGGCTGAATAGCTGCAAAGGATGTCATGGTGGTTGTAGCCTAATTCATTAGCAGCCAGAGGCCTAGCAATGGTAATAAATACAGCCTCAGGAAATAGTACTTTTCCCCCCATTCACTCTCACTTTGTTTTCTTCCATTCTTATGGGAATAGGCTTTTAATTAGGTGTGTGTTTATGAAAGAGAGAGATTCCAGGGATAGTCTTGTTTTACCTTCTCTTCATTGTAAATGACTTGGGGAAATTAGAAATGAAAATGGCCACAGCTGACACTGTTCCAAGATGAAAAGGTTAAATGGTTTGTTTTGACATTTCTGAAATGCTTTGATATTTTGAATGAATTTATTTTTATCCTTTCCAATTTTCTGAAATATTCTGGAGAGTCTCAGCTTTGTTTCAACCCAAAATAATTTTTTCCCCAGATTTTTGATTTTGGCAATGAACCAAAAATATCTGTTACTGAGCCAATTCTGTACAGGATTCTGGCTTAGATTTTTATTAATATTAATCAATGAAATTTGGAAGGCAGCTTGCACAAAGTCATACATAGAATTGCACTGCCTGTCCAAGCTCTTTCTGTGGTTACTGTAAACACCGGTAATTGTGTGGGAGAGATTCAGCTTTGTTTATAGACCTGACTTTCAACAAGAAAAGAACTTTCTTTTTTAAACCTTAAATTGTCCTCACCATTATGATGTACAGCTTTAAATTGAAAGTAGCAAAGCTATACTAACAGAAGTGATTTTTAGGAGTATTCTTCAGTAAATGGAAAAAAGCCCAAATTCAAGAAGTCACAAAAGCTTTTTACATATATTTCTTTCATTACACATTTTCTTTATCTTTGAAGTGAAAAGAATACCAGTATTACTCTGATTCCAAAGTTTTGCAGTTCATTGGTGCTGTGAAGTATCATTCAAATTACACACAAGAGATGTACAATTATCTTACTTGGTAAAACAAGCTAGATATCTATTTTCCTTTTAGTCTGTGTGCTCAAGTGCACTTAATCCATTCAGTACTAGCATCCACTCTGGCCTCTGTAGCTATGGAACATGAACACATTTCTTCAGTGCCAATATTAGTCAGAGCTATGGCACTTCAAAAGTATACATATACTCTTTACCTAATTCGGAGTAGGATATTGAACCACAATCTCCTGCCACTGACGGGGGTGCCCTGACTACCACGCTATCTGTGGGGTTTGAAGTACAGTTTCCTCAGTGCCTCTGGAGATCACCTACTTTGCATGAAGTTCCTTCAATACTTAGAGAGAATCATGGGGTGCATCCAGATAAGCCTGCATGTGCCTCTTGCAGCATCTCAAACCCATTTGAGACACTGCAAGAGGCACGTACAGGAATGAAAATGTTCCCCGTGCTGCAAGTTTTCAGGGTGGGGGCAAAATTAGATCCCTGGATAGTCAGGGGTCAAAAAACCCAGAAGAGAAAAAAAGCAGAGTTAACCTGAGGCAACTGGAGGCTGGTTCCTTCACAGAGTTGCTCTGGCTGCCAGAGTGTCTCTATGGTTAGCCCTTGCTCTGGTGCTGAAGCATGCTGCCAGCTTGTGTAGGGCAGGCACTGTGCCAGCAGCAGGGAGCTGGACCCAGGCTCCACTGCAGCTAAGAAAGGGGTTGGAGGGCTGAAGGAGAGGGGAGGGAACCATGGGAGGGGATCCTCACTGGACGCACCCACTCCCTCAGCCTCCCAGATCCCTGCCCAACCTGGGTCCATCCCCCTTCACTCCACCAAGCCCAGCAACCCCAGCATCCCAGGGAAAAAAATAAAACAAGCCCAAAAAACCTTGGCACTCACCAGCAGTTCCAACTGCCATCTGGGTCATTGCTCCCTCACTGCACAGCGTGAGGCCAGGTGACATCTTCAGGGGTCCCAGCCCAGGCCCTGTACCTCCTGCTGCCCCATGCTGCCCAGGGGGAAGGGGCGGGGGCTGTGCCAGGAGGCCCTGGAGCCCCCACAGCCCCTGCTCCTACAATGAGTATGTTGTGAATAACCCCGAGCCATTTCTTTGAAGGCCTAATAAATGGCCTCGAGTCATCCTCCCAAGACAGAATACACAGGGAGACTGGAAGGTTGTTTT
>JAGPOW010000261.1:216634830-216652825 GCA_030014935.1 Caiman crocodilus | reverse complement strand
CTTGTTTAGTGTGCTTGCTACCTTGCACCTTTATTGCTAGCAATAAAAACTTTTTTTCTTTCAAACTTCCAACTGGTATTCGTGTATTGGCTCACGCATGCAGGGCAACGAATTCAGACTTGGGCTGAAGCATAACAAGTAGAGGCTTTTTTTTTTTTTTTTAAGTGCCTGAGGCTGGGTTTGGGGGGCAGCCATGGGGGCTGAGGTGCAAGTGGGGGATGAGGCTGGGCAGGGCAGCCATTGGGGGTCTGAGGGAGCAGGGGGGGCAGCCATTGGGGCAGCAGGAGCCAGTGGGGGATAGGGCCAGGTGGGGCAGCAATCCAGGGGGCTGGGAGAACAAGTAGGGGTGGGGCACATGGGCCCTGCAGGGGGGTAGCTCCAGTAGGGGAGATGTAGCCTCTCAGGGGGGAGGTGAAGATGTAGCCACTGTGGGGGGGGGTTGCAACCCCTGTGGGGGGGCCGTGGCCCCTAAGGGAGGGGGCTGAAGCCCCTGTGGGGGGCAGCAAATCATATATTAATGTATTCATGAATTTATGAAACATATATTTAGAATTCACTGTATTATGATGATAGAGACACTGGTAGGCTTCCAAATTGCTTTAACACTGTAGATATATCAATAAAACATTGCCCAACTTATCACTGTCTGTCTGTCTGTCTCTCTCGTGGTCTTTTGTTTTAATTGCGGAGGAACATGGATTTCAGGGTATTTTATGGAGTGAGTTTGGGATTTTTTTATCAGGATTTTTCAGTTTTCCAGTAGGGAATACCAGCATTCCTGCTAGGGAGGCCAGTGGCAGGACTCTGCCTGCTCAGAGCTGGCACATTAGGCACATCTGGCTGTGGTTGACATCCTGGTCAATTGGGGCCAGGAGGATGTACTTTGACAGTTCAAAGCAGGCCACCACACCCGGAACATCTTCCAGGCAATAGCTGCCCAGGTGGTCAGGCAGGGGGCACACATGGCAGTCATGCCGCACAAAGTCCAACTCTTCAGACACAGCCCACTGGCAGCTGGCCTGGAGGGGCAGATGCTTCATTTGGGTCTGGAAGGTGCACAGCAGGTCACAGCCAGGCAGCAGCCCCCACTGCCAGACTGCTGCAGTGGGTAAAGGGTGCCTGAAACTCTCAGGGCTGCTGAAGCAGTCCAGCTGGCATAAGAGGTAGTGTTCCCAGGTACCAAGTGGCCGGGCTGTAGAAGCTTCTGGAGCGAGTAGTCCTGAGCTACTTGTTGGGGCAGCTTTTTGTACTGATGGGGCCAGGACAGGGCAGCTTTTATACTGGTGGGGACAGCACAGGTACTGGCCCCAGGCTCTAGCTCCCCCTGGCTACAGATCTGGGAGGAGCCAGGCAGGGGTATTTTGCTCCAAGTGGTACAATTTGCTCCACAACAAAGTACATGTCTAAGCACACGTGCTGAGGCAAAAAGCCACAGCTTAAATTTTTACCGCTTCTATTTGAGCTGCTGCAAGCACATGTTTGCATGTATGGATGTGCCCATGATGACTCTCTAACCTTGTGGTTAGGACTCTCCCCAGAGAGGTAGTGCTCTTGCCATTGCTTCAGTGACTATTTATGAATTTATATAAAGTAATACAGTGACACAGAAGAAACTGAGAATGCATACTGAAGCCATAACCTATAGCCCGGTAGTTAGTCATTCCCCTGGCATGCAGGAGATTGGGAGGAGAAAGAAACTGAACCTGGGTCTCCCAAATTCCAGATCCCTAATCATGGAACCCTTAGTGAAAAGGGAGTCATCTCCTCCAGTTTTGTGATTCTGTCTCTATATTTCCTTTTCTTGACACACAACATTTTGCTTCTTTTGACACAGTATGAAAATATTTGGTTGTTTCAGGGTAAACAAAGCAAAATTTAAATTTATCTTAGATTAAATTACATGTTTTTGTTTCAATGTTTACCCTTGATTCCCAATGAAATAGATATATTAAGGTATACCTGTAAGTGATATAGATATTTCTGAAAATCCCATTCCTGTGCAGTTACTTAGGCAACTATATAAACACCATTTTTGTTTTTGTTTTTAAATAAAGGGAATTTATTTATCAGCCAGAACATGGATTATAATACCTAACATTGAACATTCATTTTTGAAAAATTTAGCCTACAGATTAGCTAATTTACAATTTAGATAAGAGGCATCTAAAAAATATCAGGCAATTGTAAAAGTAGTTATGTAAGTGGCAGTAGCTTCCTAGAGTATGGATTAAAATGCTAAGATATAAGACTGAAATAGCCATGTACTTAGTTTGACATTATGTGATGCTTAGTGTAGTGTTCTTGAAAACCATTAAACTCAAAAGATGGTGTTGTACAAATCAACCCTGTTTCAAGCTCATGGGCCAGCCAGATTTTGTGCCTATTCAGGCAGCATAACTGGGCCCTTGAAGATTTCCTGGGCATAGGGGCATTCTTGGACAGTGTTGCAGAAGTGACCTTTACTTTGTGCTCTTCCAGCTACCAGTGAAAGGGATGTGGCTGAAGACAAGATGGATGGCAGGGTCATCTTTATGCCCCAGCAATTTCAGCTACTGAAATGAACTTTTGAAGCTCTTTAGCAGCTAAAGTAGAATTTCTCATAAACAGCAGTGGCTTCATTTTCTCCTTTTTGTTCCTATTGCTAGTGCTGAAACTTGTTTTATCCTTTGAATCTTCTGCTTCAGACTTCCATTTCCCTGTTGGAAGTGTCACATTATCTACTGTAATTGCTGCTATCTGACACCATTTTATTTACCTTGGATTTGTCCCCTTGTTGATTGTGTGCAGCCAGGTCAGATGTACAGAACATATGTTCCACAGAAGATGATAATTTCAGTGGGCCAGGATTTAATAAATTAATATCCTGGTCCCAGAATGACTGAACATATAAATGCTTGATCTTTCATTGGGTAATTTGCATTGTTATATCTAAATATTTATGATACAGAATGAGGAGGTAGACCTTGGGTTACCAGGTTCAGTTTCCTGTTCTAGTAGAAAACAATGTAACATGGTCCTACTTATAAATTTTTCAAGCCCTATTTTAAAACTTCCTTGTTTCCTTGACCCTACTGATCAAAGGTGGTTCCAGAACTTCACTATTTCAATTACTGGAAACCGTTTTCTAATTTTCAGTCTAAATGTGTTCATGGACAATTTATACCTATTTGTTTTTGTTACCCAACACTGTCCTTTAGTTTTAAAAGCTCTTTTCAATTCATTTTATTCCCTAATATATTTATGGAGCGCAATTATAGTCCCTCTAAATTTTGATTGCTAAGCTAAACAAATCAAGTTCTCTTAGTCTTTTCATGTAGTAACTTTTCCATTCCTTATCATTCTAGTATCCATTTCTGCACTTGTCTCAGCTTAAATTTATTTATAAACATATGAGACTAGAATTGTACCAGGATTCCAGGTGAGGTTTTAACAGTGCTTTACATAATATTAATAATATTCCCTAGGTTTAGTAGAAATGTGATGCGTTTTAAGACTACTTTTGTAATTTTCATGACCATATCTCTTTGATGACTAAAAAGTGACCAAACAGACCAAGGCTTTCTTACTCTCTGTTCTTTTCAACAGATGAGTCTCCAATTTATAGAAAAATAATATCTGTTATTATTCCTTAGGTGCATGATGTTATATTGTGTACTATTACACTTATCCTTTTCCATTTCCAGAGTCCTTAGTTCTGCCTACGTGGCATTCTGAACATCCCCCAGATTGATATCTATTAGCTTTATGTCATCAGCAAATTTCCCTAGTGCACTCCTAGGGTGCTTGTACATGTGATGAAAATAGGGCACTGCTGCTGTGGAGGAAAGGTCCAAAGACTCCCACAGCTCATTCACTGCTCGGTACCACAAAGCAGCAGGTGGCAACTGGACTCATGTCCTGATGCTGGGAAGGAGATGCTGAGAGAGCTAATGAGGCAGGCCATGGGCTGTGGGTCAGGAATAAGGGGCATTGGTGGGGCTGTGGGTTGGGAGTCAGGAGCAAAGGCAGGGGCAGGGCACTGGTATATCAGTGCTGCTCAGCACTCCACATCCTGGTGAGTGAAGGGGGCAGGGGCAACTCTGATTTTTCTATGATAAAAAACAAAACAAAAACAAATGCCAAAATGTATAGATATTTCAAATTCAATTTTTTATAATGATAGAAGAACTGGTAGGCTTCCAAATTGCTTCAGAATTGTAAATATATCAATAAAACATCGCTCAACTGATCTCTCTCTATATAGTGGCATTTCATTTTAATTGCAGAAGACCATGGATTTGGGGTATTTTAATGAGATAATTTGGGTTTTTTATCATATAATTTTGAACAGGGAACAACAGGATCACTGCTAGTGAAGCAAGTCACAGGACCTGGGCAGGACCCACCTGCAAAGCAAATGAGGTGGCTGACCTCCTAGCCATTTGGGGCCAAGAGGGCATGTTTTGGCAATTCAAAGTGCACCACCACAAGACGCACATTTTTTGAGAGATAGCTGCCCAGATGGCAGAGGGGGGACACCAGAAGACATAACAGTAGTGCTGCCTGAAGGCCAACTGTGCAGCCATAGCCTACAGACAGCTGGCCCAGAGATGCAGATGGCTCTGCTATAGTGCCCATACCACAGCCCAGGAGGCCATGCAGTCCTTGTCTGGCAGGTGCACAGCCATGAAGCAGCAGGTCCAAGGTAGCAGATGCTGTCACAGGTCACAGCCAGGCAGCAGCCCCCACTTCCAGACTGCTACAGTGGGTAGAAGGTGCAGAGGCCATTCTATGCTAGGGCTGCTTGAGCAGTCAAGCTGGCACAAGGGGCTAAAAACCCAGATACCAACTGGCTGGGTCTCAGAAGCTCCCTGATCTGCTCAACAGAGCAGTTCCTTATACTGCTATGCTGGCCCCAGCCTCTAGCTCCCCCTGGGTGAAGATCAGTGAGGAGTTGGACAGGCTCAACTTGCCCCAAGTGGCACAATTTGCCACACAGCAAAGTGCATGTTTAGGCACATGTACTGAGGCACAGCCCTCTGGCACAAATTTGCGCTATTGGTATTTGACCTGCTATATATGTGGATGCACCCACAAGATCCATCCTTGATGTGAAAGTTTCATATTCCTGAAGTAGAAGGTAGTTAGTTATAGATATCTAAGTGCTAGAGAGACTGGTAATCATGAAGAAATGTACCACACTGATAATACTGGAGAATCTGTACAAGTGACATATATAGCTAGTACAGCATTTAAAAAGCTTCCCTAAAGTGTCTTGGTGAACAGGAAAATAGCTATCCGAAACAATGATAATTTTGTTAATAGAGGCTTGGTTCACAAATTGTATACTAAACATTTCTGTCATCAGATGAAAAGAAAAACTGAAAAGAAATTGCCTTGTGTGAGAGATGTTCACTGAGTTTTTAATTATAGTCTGTGAGTATCTTCTTTTGACTCAGTAGATGTTTGATTTCTCTTAGCTAAGGTAAATTCTTTGCATGGGTCAGAAAAAGAAAAAAAAAAAAATAATAGGAGAATAGGAAAACAGTGATGTGACTGAAATGGCCTTTAAAGGCTTGCTCATTTGGGATAGGATTTTATCCCATTTTATTAGGGCTTTATAGGGAAAGAAAATAGACCTATTTCTCTTTTCATGCCAGCATAAATTGTAAGTGACTTTATACAACTCAATGGGATTAAAGATGTAAATCCAATATGAGAGAAGCATCATAACCAATAATGTTATTCTAAGTATTGTTGAATATATTCCATAAGAGGGTCTTTTTGTACAAGTTCAGAATAGTGTACATATTTGTCATTTCATATCAGTCAATGGAGCTGCAAAAACAAGAAATGATGCAATTTCAGATGTTATGCTATTTGCAGAACCCCCATTCTAGGAAAGAAAGTTTTAGACATTTGTTTCTATAACTAAAATGTGAATAATATTTTTAAAACAACTGCATTTGCTTGTATTTGCTAGTTTAACTCAATATTTATTAAAATATTTAGGTAGCAGGCAAGAGAGCTACAGGAGAAAGTCGCAAGGCTTCAAAGTATCCTCTGCTATGAGGACTTCATCAATTTGATGGTGGAAGAAACTTCTAGCACTGCAGAAGGACTGCCAGAGGTGGTTCTAGATGAGAAAGTTGACTGCCAGGAAGGTGGAAGGTCTGGCAGCAAGACCTCTGGCATTA
This sequence comes from Caiman crocodilus, assembly GCA_030014935.1. Lineage (NCBI taxonomy): Eukaryota > Metazoa > Chordata > Crocodylia > Alligatoridae > Caiman > Caiman crocodilus. The sequence continues at coordinate 216,646,649 of JAGPOW010000261.1, read as the reverse complement.
AGCATAAATCTTTATCTCTACCTGCCACTGCCTGGAGAACAGATATGAAGCCCTAACAGCATAGAAGGAGGAACATGTTCCATTGGTGGAAGAGGATAGGCCAGGCATTCCCGAAGTTGAGAGGATTGAGACCACTGCCACCATAAGGATAGATACCATGGGTGGTGGTGGTTGGAGGCTCCCTTCCATGGGACATCGAGGCATCCAGCTGCTGGCCTGACCTGTTGTTTTGGGTGGTCTGCTGCTTGCCCAGACCCTATATTGAAGATAACATAGAAGGATTACAGAGACTCATCTGGCCTTCTGACTACTATTCCATGCTGCTCATCCATGTGGGTACCAGTGGTACTGCTAGGGGTTTCCCTAAACAGATCAAAAGTGACTAAAGGACTCTGGGTGAAAAGGTGAAGGGGACAGGGGCTCAAGTGTTCTCCCTGATGCATCCAGACAAGGGGAAGGACCCAGGCAGGAAAGGACATACCCTGTAGATCAGAGCATGGCTGCACAAATAGTATTGCCAGCAGGGTTTTGGCTTCTTTGACCATGGGATGTTGTTCCAAGAAGTAGTTCTAGCAAGAGATGGGATCCATTTGATGATGAGTGGAAAGAACATCTTTGCAGACAGGCTTGCTAACCTAATGAGGAGGACTTTAAACCAGGTTTGCCCGGGGCTGGAGACCAAAACCCTGAGGTAAGTGGGAAAGCAGATGACCTGGAGGAAGCACAAGCAGGAGAGAGCAACAGGGGAGGCCTTATTCTTCCAGAGAAAGCTGGACAATTGGTTAGTTACCTCACATGTCTGTACACAAATGCACAGAGCCCAGGAAACAAGCAGGAAGAATTGGAGGTTCTCATCCAATCATGGAACTATCATGTGATTGGAATAACAGAGACTTAGTGGAATAGCTTGCATGATTGGAGCATAATTTTCAGTTTTTAGCTGTGAAATTAAATTGTGATGAATTGTGACTATTTTTTTTATTTGCACAGCTAATTGCAATGATTTTTTAAATTGTTTGACAGCCCTACTTCAAACAGTGAAAGTTTCCTGATCACATGGTTCTTATGGGGACTTCAGTCACCCTGACATCTGCTGGGAGGGCAATAAACCAGTGTACAGTTTTGGGGAGATTACTGGGAACAACTTTCTGGTACAAGTGTTGGAGAGGCCAACTAGGGGCCATGATATTCTTGATCTGCTGCCCATAAACAGGGAAGAATTTCTAAGGAATATAGTAATGGATGGCAACTTGGGCAGCAGCAGCCATGAGATGACTGAATTCAGTATCCTGAGGAAAGGAAGGAAGGTTAGCAGCAACACAAAGACCATGGATTTCAGAAAATTAGACTTTCACTTACTTGGGGAACTGAAGGGCAGGATCTCTGGGAGGCCAGTCTGAGGGGGAGGCCAGTTCAGGAGAGCTGACTGTATTTTAAACAAACGTTGCTGAGGGTGCAGGAATGAACTATCTGGATGAGCTAGAAGACTAGCAAGTATGGCAGAAGAGCAGATTGGCTTAGTAGGGACCTTTTAAATGGGTTAAACATAAAAAGGAAGTTTACAAGATGTGGAAACCTTGACAAACAACTAGGGAGGAGTATAACAGTATTGTTCCAGCATGCAGGGATGAAATCAGAAGGCTAAAGTAGAACTGAAGTTGCAGGAAGCAAGGGACATAAAGCATAACAAGAAGGGTTTCTATAAGTATGTCAGGAACAAGAATGGGTGAGGCAATCTAGTGACAGATGATGCCGAAAAGGCTGAAGTACTCAATGCTTTTTTTTTTTACCATGGTCTTCACAAGCAAGCTCAGCACTCAGACTACTGCACCTGGCAGCACAGTTTGGGTAGAAAGTGAGCAGCCCTCTGTGGCAAAAAACAGGTTAGGGACCATTTAGAAAAGCTGGACATATACAAATCCATGAGGGCAGATGTGATGCATCCAAGGATGCTGAGGGAGTTAGCCATTGTGATGGCAGAGCTGTTGGCCATTATGTTTGAAAATGTGTAGCAGTTGGGAGAGGTCCCAGATGACTGGAAAAAGGAAAATCTAGTGCTCATTTTTAGGAAAGGAAAGAAAGAGGATCCGGGGAACTACAGACTCAGCCTGCCTTCAGACCCTGGGAAGATCGTGGAGCAGGTCCTCAAGGAATCCTAAGCACTTGGAGGAGAAGAAGGTGATTAGGAACAGTCAGCATGGATTCATGAAGGGGAAGTTAGGCCAAACCAACCTGATTGTCTTCTATGATAAGATGACTGGCTTTGTGGATGTGGGGAGAGCAGTGGATGTGATAACCTTGATTTTAGCAAGCCTTTTGAGATGGTCACCCATATCAATGGTTCAATATCTAGCTGTCTGCCAGTATCAAGTGGAGTACTGACCCAGGTTCAGTTCTGGGGCTGGTTTAATTCAATGTCTTCATCAACAACTTGGAAGATGGGATGGAGTACACCATCAGCACCCTCCCTCAAGCTAGGAAGAGTATTAGATACATTGGAGACTAGACCAAGGATTCAGAAACACATCAACAAATTGGAGGACTGGCCCAAAAGGAATCTCATGTGATTCAATAAGAACATGTGCAAAGTTCCATAACCAGGATGGAACAATCCCATGCACTGCTATGGTCTGGAGACCACAAAGAAGCTCTGCCAAAAAGGACCTGGTGTTTAAAGTGGGCAAGAAGCTGAATATGAGGTAACACTATCCCCTTGTTGCAAAGAAGGCAAATAGCATGCTGAGTTGATTTAGTAGGATTGTTGCCAGCAGATCGAGGGAAGTTATTCTTCTCCTCTGTTTGGCACTGGTGAAGCCACATCCTGAGCACTGTGTTCAGTTCTGGACCACCAACTACAGAAAAGATGTGGACAGATTGAAGAGAGTCTGGTTAGGGGGTTGGGGCACATGACTTTTGAGGAGAGGCTGACAGAACTGAACTTATTTAGTCTGGAGAAGAAAAGACTAGGAGAGGATTTAATAACAACCTTCAACTACCTGAAAGCTTTTTACAAAGAGGATGGATTTAGACCTTTCTCAGTGGTGGCAGATGACAGAACAAGGAACAAAGGTATCAAGTTGCAGCAAGGGAAGTTTAGGTGATATACTAGGGTAACAAGGCACTGGATCAGGTTACCCCGAGAGGTTGTGGAATCTCCATCCTTACAGGTATTTCAGACTTGGGTAGATACAGACTTGCCTGGGATGATTTAGTTGGGGATGGTCTCTTTTTTGAGCAGGTGGTTGGACTAGATGACCTCCTGAGGTCCTTCCAACCCTAATTTTCTATGCTTCCCAGAGAAAAAAATATAAAAAACAAGTGCTTGGGTACATTGACATGTGAAAACTCTTATGTTGATATGTTTTACTTTCAAAAGGAGGGTAGATGGGTATGATAGGATTTCCAAGGGAAAATATTAAAGAAATTGTAATTAATTAACACAGGGGTTCATAGCTTGAATATTGGTGGGGTCTATCCTTAAATAAAATGCTGTTATAAAGAAGTTACTCAGAAAGTAGTGCCTACTTTTTTTTCTAAACTAAACATATTTGAAAAAAAAATATTACAGTTGCACAGAAAATCTATATATCTTTGGTGAACACACAACTATTTTTTATCATACTCTCCTTCTGTGCCAATGGTCTTTTCATTCATGAACAAGGGTATACTTCTGGAAATTGTAAAATCCTCGTCCTTGTTGTGCAGCAATTCTCAAACAAGTTCTGTCACTTTGCTGTCATCGTAAAATTGTCACCTTAATAGTCTGTTCTCCATAACCCAGAATATATAAAAGATGAGCAACAGAGTCCATCCAAACTATAAGGTTACCTTTGTGATGTGCAAGTTGGTGTGTGGGCAAGCATTGCCAGGCAGAAGCAGCATCTCAGGCATATTTTTGCCTGGATGGATTCCTTGCATGCAATGTTTCTTCTTTTTGATAGACATTTAAATTTACTGTGACCCCCTTAGATAAGAAGTCAACAAGAACATCCTCCATATCCATGGCTTGCTTACGATACAAAAATTATATACTTCCCATTCTCATAGGGGTATTCTGAAGATAAAAATGAGAAGCTATCAGAGTCTATAATGATGGAGGCCATAGTATTTCCTTAAATAGACATTTAAAGATATAAAAAAACTTAAACACACAGCCTCAGGTGAATCCTGTCAACAGTGTAAGTACCAACCAAAGAAATTTCTTATATATATTTTTCCAGATAAATGTTGTAAGATCAGTATCAATGATCAGGATCAATAATCAAGATCAATAAATGCCTACTTCCCTACATTAAAAGAAAAAATGATGTGAGTTTTCTTAAATAGATTTCTTAAGTGTAGTCATTACAATTGATTTGGGATTTGCAAAGGTATTGACAATGTTTCAGAATATACAATGTTTTTAAAGCATGAGCTTTAATCTGATTTTAGTGGTGATAAACTAATGTCCAGAACCTCCAAGGTATTTAAACTCCCCCTAACTATCTCTACAGATACGCCTCTAAATTACCTGTTTAAAGTCAAATTGGAAGTCTGTAGCAGAATAGACACTAGCACACAGATCTCTTAAATGCTATGACATGGTAAGCTGTGGCCTTGAACTTGGGGCTTCAGCTGTTCATCCCAGTCTGCCACCTCCTCAGTAGAGCACTGGGGCAGACACAGGAGGGCAGAACTCTCCAGCTAGGCCTAATCACAAACCCACTTGCTGCCACCAGAGTGGCCAGTGAGGATCAGCTGATCCTTCACCTGTTCCAGTATATAGACCTTTGACCAGGAAGAGGAAGTATCCAGGCAACAAGTCCTAAAGTTGTACCTAGGCTGCTGCATGCTTGGCTTATGCTGCTACTGACTTTCTGAGAGATTCTTTGGAGACCCAACCTGGTTTACCTGTGCACCCTAAGTTTGGACTGACGCTTTGTCTCCCTGACCTGACTCTGGTTTGATCTCATGGATATCTAACCTAACTGGCCTTGCACTCTGTTTGACCCTCTGGATATCTGACCCAGACAGACAGATCTCCCCAGATAGATCTCCTTGCTTTTGGCTTCTTGGCTTCTCTACACTCAGACTTTGCACACTCCCCTTGGATCCTGGTTGACCCCCAGACCTGACTATCCATGGTCTGGCATGACACGGTAATACCTGCAGCACTGAACCCTCCTCTCTATGTTAACTTCATACCCTGGAGAAGGATGCCTGGCAAAAGGCATGGGGTCAGAAAGAAAAGGAGGCACAAGCAAGAGAGTCTGTTACTGTTACCAACTGGTTAGGGCACTCTACTGGAGAGGTGCCATCTTGCAACCTGGTTCCTACTTTACAGCTATGTTTATGTGTTTTACGTTTGACAATCATTTGTTAAAATAAGGCCGTCCAACTTCAGTCACCAAGTTTTGTCCAGGGGCTATATATAGCATTGACACATAGCCCCTGGACCACACAGTGTGAGCCATTTGCTGTTGGTGTGCACTATGGTATATCCCAATGCTGTGTGGGCAGCACCAGTAGTGCATGGCCCCCCACCCCTATTGCATAGGTTGTGCCAGCAGCACATGGGCCCCTATTCTCTGGGCTGCACTGGAGGCATGTTCCCCCTCCCACCCCAGCCTTCCCCCTGCAATGAAGCAGTGGGGGAGGTGGCTAGAGGGACCCAACAGCCACCAGTTGGACAGCACTGAATTAAAAAACACAGAAATAAGCTTGTTAGCAGGGACTTCCCACTCTCACGAGAGTGCCATAGACATTAGGCTACAGAGACAGGCTCCCTGTGTCTGACCTGCTTCCTGTCTCTAGATGGGAGCCATAAGAGAGATGGGAGTCTCTCATGTCCTGGGTAGATGGCTTAGCCCAGTGCTTTTCAACCCATAGGGGTCTACAGACTATGTCTAAGGGCTCCACGTAAGATGATTATGATTGCTTGGAGTGTCTGTCACTATATAGGCCCAGGACCTGAGCTGGTTAGGCAGGCTACACCTGAGTGCCACAAAAGAGAGTTGTTGGAGGAGGGCTGTAGCAGGGCTTCTGCCTTAATATCTGAGCTAGGGGTAAGCAGCACTGGGCCCAGGAATAAATCAGGCCTTGGAACAGATAGGCCTGAGAACAGGAGCAGGTGAACTCATAGCCTGGAGAAGAACCAGAAGAATAGAGGGCCAGGGGCTCAGGGTAAGAGAGCCTGAGTCCATTGAAGAGTAGAGTGTGGGGCCATGGCAGACCTTGGAAGAGACAGGTCTATGGCCCACAGAGGCAGAAAGAGAGATTGAGGAAGGGCTAGCTACATGGGGAGAAGGTTCAATGCTTGGGTGGGACCAGCGTGGGATGAGCGTGCACTGAGAGAAGCTACCGAGCTTGGGTCTTGCCAGAGGGCAGAGAGTTATGTCAGCAGGTCATCTGTGAGGCATGGAAGTAGGTAATGGAGAACATGGAGACCACAAAATTAGCCCTCATGGCAATGACCACATGCATCTGTGGTCCTAAGGTAAGATCAAGCTTGGGAAGCCCTGGGGAAGATTCCCTTCTATCAGAAATCAATAACATAAAGGTGTGGTGGGCATGTAAAGGGTAGAGGAGCCAGGTTGGCAAGGGCTGAGTTGCTTCTAGGGGGCATTATGATCACCCCTGGGATGGGTACTTGCTACATCCTTGTACTTTATATTTTCCATTTGATAAGTATTAGCACTCTGAGTGTTTTTAAATCACCCTTTGGAGGTATAAACCACTTCCCATTCTCTGTGTAGAGCACTAGATATTTGAACCTGAACTGCTCCTACCTGTGTCTGAGGTCTCTGCATGGACTGTATGGGGTGTTAAATGACTAAGTAGCTAATTTGGAATTTCCCCTTTTGGGGAAGGTGCTCAAAAATTAAGTGTTGTTCCACCTATATTTAGATGCATATAATGTCCACATATGTTTAGATGCACTGAGGCCTTCTGAATCCTGCTGTAGTTATAGACACATAGGACAAACCTAAGGGGCACAATTTTTTTCCTGTACAGGTTTGTTTGCTGATCACAAAAGACTCTAGTTAAACCTGCAAATAACAAATGCATTAAACCCCCCCCCATGGAATATATACAATTTCTGTTTCTACATGGAAGAACATTCCTTCCTTATTCTTACCAGGATATTTTGCCTGAGCTTACTTTCCATGTTTTAAAATAAACAACAGCAATCACATATATTATGTTTATCTGCATGTATTAGTAGGGTTTTTTTTTTCCAGAAAAGAAGTAGGTAGGCCCTGATTTGTGTGCTTTGCATTTTAGATGTGTCATTGGTATCATAGCTTGGTGAAACTTATAAGTTATGTGTTTTAGTCAATGGAGTAGTTATTCAGGTGCTTGCTTTAGAAATACTAAAAAGAAACTGGAATTTTCTCAACTGTCAGTTGTATAGCATAAGTGTGTCTCATGTAGGAGAATTGCATTAAGGCTATTATACCAAAAAATTGGGCCTGTATTATATATTCAAAAGTTTAATTTTCTTCTGCAAAAAAAAATCTGGTAAAAACTCAGTCATGGCATACACTCAAGAAGAAGGCAGAGAATCACTTGAAGGGCGTCCTCAAGGCTAACTTGGAAGAATGCAGCACTGACATCAACTCATAGGAAACTATCACCCAGGACTGCCCCAAATGGATTCTGGATCTCAGTACTTTGAAACCTTATGACAACAACAGGAGCATTCACAGACCAAACCAGGAATCCAGAACCACCCACCCCACATGGAAACACATGTCCAAGTTGCAGCAGGACCTGTGAATCCTGGATTGGCCTTGTCAATCATCTTTGGACCCAGACAAGGCAATCTTTGAAGACAAACATACTTGAGTGAGAAGGATTGCTGGTGATGAAGATACATCTTTACCTTGCCTTCTGTTCTAGGACTGCTGTGATTATTAGGACATCTTACAATTGTTTGTATGATGTTTCCATTGCAACTTTATCCTTAGAATAGATGGCTTTAGGGAACTTCAGCATGTGGACCCTCTTGGCTACTGGCTTTCTGATGAGAAGAAGAGTAGCTGTTTTCTCATTCTTACTGTTTTATTGCAACAGGGGCTTGTAGCTGACCTGAGCTATGTGCAGCCCTTTACTCTTTCGCTGGAATTCACACCATGAGCAGTAGAAGCAGAAGTCTTTGGAAGAGAAAAATATTGGCACCTTCCTTTTACCCTTTGGTGAATGACCAAGGGTTTTTTTTAAATTTCTGTAGCACCATAAGAAAGCATCTATCTTTTACCTTTGATATTAGAATAAAGTGACCAAATGTCCTTTAGAAAAATGTAGGTCTTCAGCAGAGACCAGGTGAGCAGAATGGAGATGTGTGACTGGATGTATCAGTTAAAACGGTGTCCATTTATATATCATTGCAACAGTTATTGATCTTTCTCTTCCTCACTTGTGCTAGACATGACTAGGCAGTCTGATGTTCAATGTATGTGGTATGGTCTAATCAAGTTGCCTGATGACATAATGCATCACCAGTTGTGGGTTGTTTTTTGTTTTGTTTTGTTCTTTGCGTCTAACCCTTTTATAGTCTTCTTGCCAGGTAAAAGGTATGCTTTCATGCAGGGAGTTCAGTTTCCAAGGAGAAAAAAATTCATCCTAAACTCCCCACCAACCCCTTTTTTGGTGGGGGGAAAGGAAGACTTGTAGGGGCAGGGAAAAAACAGGGGCCTGTGATTAGCTTTGAAAATGCTATCACTAAAATTAAAAAAAAAATTAGCACTCCTGTGTCAAGAGAATGGGTTAATGGTCATACTTGGTAGTAATACAGTTAACAGAGATTTTTTTTATCTCTTTTTTACAATGAGCTATTTCTGCAGGAGTATGCCCTACAAGACCCAAAACAGCAAGTTTGCCCAGAAGTGCTCTAATTAACTGTACCAAATGGTCTGCTATGCTGTCAAGTTAATGCCTTCTATCTGGCTCTTCACTAGCCATCATGTATCATTGTTCAGCGAATGACAGCAGTCAGGTTATTAAAGGTGTAGATATTAAATTAACAACAGTAGTAAACATTGTAGCTGTACTTCACATCTCAGCAGAGCCAATGAAGTGGATGACACTGAATTCATGCTGATATGCTGCAATGACAGATGGGCATCATTTAACACAATACATCAGTGGGCAACCCACGTACCACATCTGTCCTCCACTAAATGAATTAGATCAGGGTAATTAATCTAAGGCAGAAAGTATTACTAAAGTGGGGCCTAAGCAAAATTAGAAACAAATAAAATATCCTGTTTAAAAAAAGGGTGGGGGGAAGGAGGCTTCATGTAATAATGGTCTAGAAATGATTACAAAGTGTTTTAATTACACTAAAAAGAAGGTGCTTTTCATTGTGTAGAGGAAATATAAAGAACACCATTTTGTTAACTAATATTTTATCATAATCTCTTTTATCACTATCTACAACAGAAAAGGTAGGGATCACAATAGCAGGTAATTAGGTTCAGGATGACAATTTTGTCTCGGTCTTCTAAACTAGAAAGAATCCTATCACCTTTTATTACCTACATGTACTGCTGAAATAATTATTCTCTGTTCTGGCTGCTCCTCTGATATTGATCCAGATGTTAAATTCCTATTTCACCTAAACTGAGGGGGTCTTTTTTTGTAGCATGAGGATAACAAGCCTAAAACTCCTTTTCCTTCAAGGAGATTGCTTTAGACTTACTGATTGTTACCAGATAAGGAGACAATACTGTGGCTTTTAAAAGCAACCTGCTATCTTAAATATCTCAATTTGATTTAAGGGCACAATCACGATAGTGTTTTGCATATGTGATAATATATATATTTTTTTAATATTTTTTCTCCCACCACATTAAGCTGAGGAGGAGAGCCAAGAAGGATTGAAATATTTGATTTTCTTTTGCTTCAGTATTGGTTAGTTATTAGATTCTTTTCCCATTTTTTAGATTGGTATTGATGTTCTATATGAACTCACTGCAGCCTGCTCTTTGATAAACAGCAAATCAATGCCTTGAGGTGTATGAGATTATAAGCAGTTTAAATATTAAAGGTTTAAAGCTATCGTGTGCCAATTTATCCATAACTGCATTCCATTTTAAAAAGTTAAAGAAAAGGGTAACAAGGAGCATGGTAATGACAGTTCATTGTCTGTCTTGCACATTTTGCATCAATTTTATTTCCAGTGCATTTAGACAAAGTACAATAATGTGAAAGTACAAATCCCCATAAAGAATGTTTTTGACAATGGAAGACATTGATCAAGCAGCGAATACCTGCTAGATCAGACCACTTCAAGCATCCTCTTTCTTTTTTAACTCTCCCTTACCAAGAGCTACTGCCTTTTGAAATCTTTCCTTCCTTTCTCTAATCCTTAAAGAGTGAGACCTGGTGTTAACTGTGGCCTTTTGAGGAGGAGGCAAGGAGTAGGGGAGAGAAACATTAGGAGAATTCTAGTGGTTCTTTTTGTTTCTGGGGTTATTTATGTTGACCTCTGCTTCTTTCAGGTAATTTGAACTTTTGGTAATTTCTGCAGTTTATTGATTATTATATGTAATTTTAAAAAGATTATCAAGAGACCAGGAGATGGAGTACATGCTTATTAGATTTCAGTTTCTAAAACAAACATGCTTTAAAAAGTAGAAAAGCACAAACATTCAGCTTTACCGAATAGGTTTCTATTTTTTTGCTTTCATGTTCCTTTCCCCCCTCACCATCACTAACACCTGACTTTCTAATCCTGTTCACCAACAAAATCTTTCATCAATTATCTCCTGCTTTGGTTACTACATTTTCCACTTCTTATTGCTCCCAAATACCACATTCCAGCCATACAACCTACATATACAAAATAGGGATGCGAAGATAAACTTTGTATATCTTTCTTTGAGCATATCAGCCCCCACTCTAAATTCCTCTACTGCATCATGTTCAGGACTACAACTATTTCTTCTGCTCTGATGCTTAAATAAGATCAAGCATCTACTAATTACTAAATAAAGCAATAGCTGGGGATAATTTTTATGTCAGTTATTTTAAAAAAAACAATCCTTTAAATATTCTGAATTTATTATTTACATGTACATATACAATTTTAAGGTCGTCTAGTCCAATCCTGATCAATAAACAGCTTCTGTATATGTGTTGTATTATTCTTAACCATATCTTTCTTCCACCATACATTCCCTCTCTCTCTCTCGTTTTCTTTTTGCATAACTGCTATTTGTGTCTTCTTTTCAAGAACAAGACTTGTTTTTTTTACATGAACCAAAGTATGTGGTTGCTGGGTATTACTGCTTTATAAATTAAAATTACTAGTAATAACATCAATTTCCTTACATTGTTGCATCATGTACTTGCCTTGTCCATGGAAAAGGGGGTGTCCATGGCAATTCAATGGATAGAGTTTCTGCAATGACTACCAAGTGCATTCTGGGCTTTTTGTTTATTTTTTTGTTTAACAGGCATGTGCCCTCTAGGAACTGAACTGAAACAATTAATGTGTATTGTAGTTGACTAGCCAACCCTTTGATGCCAGTTACTGTCAGTTGCTACTTGCCTTGATTTCAAAAGAAACTGAAGACTTAGAGGGGCAAGTCAGTATGTGGCCTATTACCAGTGCCCTGAGCAATCTGATGTAAACCTCCAAAAATTAGAGTCCCTAATAAAATGCTGCTGTAATCAACTGTCTTGCAGAAAAAAGTGCAGAAAATGCAGGAAAAAACTAAGTTAGAAATAAATGATGATTTATCAAGGTGTCAGGTGTCATGCAGTGATGGATGAACCATGAAGATTCACTGGTTCAACTTGCATAATCATCCAAAAGTCTGTATCATTACTGA
>JAGPOW010000261.1:216609319-216634730 GCA_030014935.1 Caiman crocodilus | reverse complement strand
TCATCTTAAAAATTTTTGTTCTGAAATAGAGCCTAAAAGCATAGGAGAGCAGGCCTCCATTTTTCCAGTTCCTCAACCTCCTACAGTAACAGTAGATGGCAATTCTGTCTCTTTACTCTTCTTCCAAATTTTTCCATGAGGAGACTCTCAGTTGTTTTGATTTCTGGGAGGTGGGAAATGTTGGTTCTTAATTATACATTTTTACAGGCACAGTGGGCCTGACCTTACTGTGCCCAGGTACTACTGTCAAATAAAATTTCTACCTTGGAGAACACATAACAGCAGCAGTCTCCCTAAGCCTGACAAAAGGTGTCTGTGCTTGAAAGCGTACAAAGACCTTTTTTCCAAACATTTAGTTGGTCTAATAAAAGGTATCGCATCTACCCAAAGAACTTCAAATGCCTATGGCTTTAGACCAACATGGCTACAACCAACAACACTGTAAAATAAAAACACTTAATGGTTAATAGCTAATAATTAATATGTGTTGCTGATGCCATCTAGGACTTTCCAAGTTCTCCTTGCAAAATAAAAACATTTCAGTTTCACCACTATAGAGTGACAGAAGAGAGTGGAATAGAGAACGAAAATCTTATGGGATCTCAGAATACATGGATACCTTATACGTAAGCAATGATATAGTCTTTTAAAGAAGTGGACAGTGCAGTAAACAAAACTGAATGGCATCAACACTCAGTTATGTTATAAGAGAAGTCTCACAGACTGGGGACAATTGCAAGGGCTAATAAATCTTTCTAATGGCAATCTGAAAGATAAACAAACTTTAAAAATGGATTCTCCTTTAAAGGAGGAAAACATGGGAAACCATGGCTTTTCCCTTGCAGGTTGGCAGAGTTCCAGCCTGCAAAAGACTGTTTAGCCCCCTCCACCCGCCATGCCCTACACACACACACACCCTGCCCCACACACTGGGAAGCTGTGGTTTGGGGGTGGGGACAGCTGGTCAGGAGTAAGGGGTACTGGATGGGGACTAGTCATTGGTGTTTACACATGGATCCCCATAAAAAAAAAATGGTTGAGAATCACTGTATTAGGGAAAGCAGAATTCACCTTTAAGACCCTCACATAGCCATGAAAGTGTTATATCAGGTTAAGTGGTCATAGCTGTTTTTTTGCATTTCCACATATTGGATGACTGATGCCAACATTACTCCCCAGCAGTTTTTACCCACAGAGCAACAATGGGAAGTAAAGCCGATCCTGCTGCAGGGGATCTGTAAAGCTAAATAACTTGTTTCCTTTTCTTTGCATTGCACAGGGCTGTGGTTCTATACATTTCTGTGATATATTTTATCAGCCCTGGTGAAAGAATTGGGGCATTGGGAGGTTCCTTGGTAAGGAGTGGTCAGTTCCTATAGGAGATTAATGTGTTTTCATTCTGGGATATCTAGTCCACACATTTTAGTCCCTGTGGTGGATAATCTATTTTACTATAAAGGGTGTGAATAAAGTTCACCTAATTTTCTGCTGAACTGCATCCTTATGTTTCTCAGACTGTTCAAACTAAAAGGCTGCCTGCTGGGCTAGTTCAGGCTCTGGTATACTGGAAGTAGAGGAGAGAAGTGTAGTGGAAAACAAGACATAAGGATAAAAAAGGTCAGAAAGGGATGAATAAAGTAATCAGACCCAAAAGCTTTAGTTACCAAAGGAAGCAACCCTTTATTTATTCTACTCAGGAAAAAGCTCAGTACTTCACTGCTTTTGTCCATCACCAATTATCAGGTTTTATTCTCATATAATATAAACTTCAGTGTATCTCAGATAAATCTTCAGTATTTACCCCAAGAAAATTGTGCTGAACAAATGTTAGTTTGTTTTAAATGACAATTTTAAGAAAATTCATAATGCACAATCTCATTTTGAGACTGAAACTTTATGTTAATGTATGGCCTGATTGATAACTAACTACAAGGATGTTCACTTACTTCAATAGTCTTTGGATCATGCCCTTGATAAAAACTTTTTTTCTAAAGAAGGATTTTCACTGCCTTCCCCCCTGTTTGTTTTGAAATAATCTTTTCATTATATTTCATCTGCATGCTTAATGCTCCACTGAAATCAAATAGTGGGATTGGAATATAGAGTTGACAGAACTGTTTCATTGATTTGATTGGAACTGACCCATGGATTTCATCTTTTTTTTTAACCAAAGCATTTTGTATTGAACTAGTACTGTATGATTCATGAGAAATTATCCTTTCAGGAAATTCTGCTGAAAACAAACCTTACTAACAACTTGAGGTTCTTTCTAAAATACACGGAAAGTAGGGAAATTCATGGCAAAGAATAAAACATTTGGTAGCTAATTCTAAACAAGATGAAGTGCTCTTCTATACATTACATAGGTGTTTCCCGTTGCTCCTCAGAAACTCATAAACAGCTGGTGTAAACTGGCATAGCTACCTCAGTCTTTTTTCTCTGATCACTTACACTGCATGCACATGAAATATAATGAAAAGATTATTTCAAAACAAACAGGGGAAGAAGGTCATGAATATCCTTCTGCATATTAAAAAAAGTTTTTTATCAAGGGCATGATCCAGAAACTACTGATGTAAATGAACATCCTTGCACTTATTTATAAATCGGGCCATTCATTAACATGAAAATTCTGTTTCAAATCCATCAGAGCATCTGTTATGAATTTCCCTGAGATTGTCATTTAAGACAAAATACTAACATTTGTTCAGCCTAGTTTTCTCAGGGTAACCACTGAAGACTTGTCTGAGATACATCCTTGCTCTACATGTTCTTCTTTGACCTCATGAAAGCTTTTGACTCTGTCAGCCAAGGAGTATTGTGTAGGATCCTAAATGATGGATGCCCACCAAAATTTTTCACCATTCTCTGCCTGCTCCATGACAGTATACAAATAGTGGTTCTCAGTAATAGACTATCACAGACCCCTTTGAGGTTAAAATGGGAATTAAGCAAGGTTGCATCATTGCTCCAAAACTCTTCTCAATATTTCTTGTCATGATGCTACATTTGATCACCAACAAGCTTCCAGTAGGAGTGGAGCTAAACTATTGAATGTAAACTGTTTACCATAAGCCAAATCTGAGCCAAAATCAAGACCACCCTGACTTCAGTCATCAAGCTCCAGTATCTTTATGATGCTGTAGTGTGTGCTCACTCAGAAGTAGACCTTCAGACAATCTGTTGTGGTCTTTACTGAGGCATACAGGAAAATGGGACTAACACTTAACATTCAGAAGTTAAGGTCCTCCACCAACAAGTTCCTAATGAGCAATCCCCAGCTCCAGTAATCCAGATCCACAGTGAGACTCTGGAGAAATCTGAGTGTTTCCCATATCTCAGAAGCCATCTCTTACAGAAGGCTGACATTGATGAAGAAATCCAACATTGGTTCAAATGTGTAAACACAGCCTTTGGATGCCTGAAGACATGGGTGTTTGAAGATTGCAACATCAGAAAGCTCATGGTTTATCAAGTAGTCATGATCACCACCTTGCTGTACAGAGCTGAGACATGGACAAGGTGCAGGAGACATCTACAGTTGTTAGAGAAGTACCATCAACACCGCCTGCAGAAGATTCTTAGAATTTAGTGGGAAGACAGCCACACCAACATTAGCATCCTCCTGCAAGTAAACACCATGAGTATTGAGGTAATGATCATCCAACACCAACTTTGTGGGGTTGGTCAGATTATCTGGATGTCTAACTCCAGACTTCTGAAGGAAGTTTTAGTCTCCCATCTCAGCCAAGGCATACATGCAAGAAGGGGGCAGAGAAAGCACTTCAGGGGTGACCTCTGCCTTAAACAGAAGTTATGTAGTTTACAGCAGAGTGTGTTTTTTAGGCCCTGCAACTTGTAGCACAGGTTAAATGAAACTTGCTAACCTATGTGAACATAACAGAAGAGAGTCCAGATACCTGTCATAAAACTATAAACAGCAAAGGAATGCCAATACCTGATGCAGCTAAGAAGGTCAAATCAGAGGTATATTATTCATATCAGATAATCTTTATATTTAGCAGTCCAAATAATAGAATACTGTGAATATCACAGCACTTCATATTGAAGAGTCTGCTGTCCACAGATCATATGCTACTTCTGCATCTGTAAAATTTTTAGTCAGCCTTACTAGAACAGTTATGGTTATTCATGACACAATTCTCATATTAAATAGCACTCTGAAACCTCAATTGGGACTTCATTTTGGGCACATCTACATGTTACCATATGGCAATGTAGAGATGCACTGTGTGCCATATGGTATTCTGCTGCGATGTGGCAATCGTGTAGACACATATGATCACTGTTACACTAGCGTGCCATATGGCAACATAGTGCATTCCTTCACTGTCATAGCAGCATGCTCCCCAGGTATAGTGCACTGCTAGGGTGATGTAGCAGTGAAAATCTGGTGTGCCATGCACACGGTGCAGTAACTGCCTACACATACCCTACATGCCATTTGTAGCCCCTTCCCGGCTGAGAATAGTATCCATATTCTCTTTTGGTTCTGTTAGGGATTTTTAAATGTATATATTCCTATATTTATTTATATTACAGAAAGGGAGGTAGAAAGTCAAAAGAATTGACTTGTTTTGTTTCTTATAGGTACAAGAGAAGGGGGTTTCCAGGAGATATTTACATGAGGAAAAGGCAATGGCTTTTCAAACTTCCTCAGAGCTAGCTAGTGTTTGTGGGGCAATGAAAGTGGAGCAGGGGGCGTGTCATGATGAGAGAATGAATGAAATAGGTTCAACAGAAAAATCATCAAAACATACTTTTAACAGTGTTATTTCTGTACTCTCTTATATAATTAACATGCAATTTTTATCTGACTTCTTTCTGAAGTCTAAATAAATGCCCCTATTGTGCAGCTTCTGGCTTGCATCTTACAGGAGATACAGGTTCTAGTCCATCATTAAAAACAAATCCTAGTTTTACGAGCCATATAAAGAATAAGGCTGCCCACGGCTATAATTGAGTTACTGGTTTTTATCTTGCTACAGTCTGTTGGATGTCTCTCTGGCTATAAAACAAGCAATTTTACAAAGACCCTGTGGAGAACAGAGCAAGACTTGGGGCTTTCTAGTTATTTAGTTCCCTGTTTTCTCTTCTTTTTTTTCCAGAGGTATCAGATGCAAATTAGGTTTCTAGTTTCTCTTATCTCTTTGTTCCTTCCAAAGCTGAGATTGATAGCTTTAAGGAGATCAAAGTCAACTTTCAAATGTATCCCAAATTGATAATCTCCAGACTATCATACACCTTGTACTCAGAACAAAAAAATAAAATCCATAATGACATGAGCATGGTAAATATGGTTCTTCTGTTAGACTAAGGAAAGTAGATTATACATGTTTTTTAGACTTCAAAGGCCTGTCCTTTAGGTCAGGTTTCTTTAAGGTCTGAAAGGCTGTATGCACTCCTTTTTGTGTAAAACTAATAAGACACTGCAGCAATAACTTGAGAGGATTTTTTTTCTTGCTAACACTGCAATTTCAAAGATATATGAACAAAACATTTTAAGGGAAGAAAAGCAGGGATATATCAAGTTAATTCAATGTAAATACAGCAGTATAATGTGCATTAGAGCTAGCTGTATAGCTGGCTCCATAAATTTTTCTTTGTTTTCTAAATATGCTGGGGAAAAGGTTACTCATCATAGAAGCCAAAATAGGAGGCTCTTATGTTTTCTTTGCCTGTCAAAAGATATGAGAGAAGAAATTGTACCACAACATGTATATGGGTTGGAAGCCTAGACCAAAACCAATTGAAGTCTAAGGGGAGATGGTTTTTCAACTGACTTTAAGAGGCTTTCAATCAGGGCCAGATGGAGGTGAATTTTTAAGAGATGGTATATCCTTTCTCTCTGAAGAACTGCCTGGGGCAGTAGAGACATGAGGTGGAACCACAAATGGGTAGCATAAAAAAGAACATGCCAAAATTTCTGGTCCCAGTCATGCATACCCACAACCAGCCACATCCCCAGTAGTGACAGCACAGCTGGCTTGCAGCCATGCTCCCATTAGCTAGCAGTCAATGATTGTTCTGTACGACTCCTCTGAGCAACATCAACTAATCCTGAACATTTAAGTAGACTTTAGTCTCCTCTGGAAGGTAATAAATGTCAGGTACATTCTCTCTTGCTTTTCTTTCTTGTTGCAAGAGTTAATTGATTGGATGAGACCAGGTGGAGAGGAAAGGAACATCTCAAATAGCCTCTTGGCCCTTACCTGGCTTTCTTTTTTTATTATTGTCATTTTGCTCCGTGCTACAATTCAGCAAGGACATGTGTAGTATATGCTTGAGCATGTGATAGAAAGAAAAAGTAGCCAGTAATGTAGCATGTGTGAATAATGCCAGCTGGATAGTGGATTGGTATATGTATATGATTGTATTCATACAATCCAAGATAGATAGATATAATCAAGTAAAAAAACATATTTTTCTCCTAATATATATATTTACATAATATAATATATAATACATAATGTAATATATATATGTAATATATATATATTAGGAGAAAAATATGTTTTTTCCTAACAAGTTTACATTCTATATGCTTGGAAGTTCTGGGGTATGTTATACTGCATGTATTGTTTTGATTGTCAATGATTGTGAAAGATTTTCCATTAAGGAATGCCTAATGTAATGTAACACAATCAGTCTTTGGGGAAATCTTAAAGGTTTGGGGAGAAAAAGTACTGTGGCTAGAAAAAAGGGAAAGAGAGAAAATAAATGGAAGTTACTTAAGTTACTCATTTTAATCTCTGCAAATCTGAATGTATTTAATTGGCCAGGTGGATGTTAGATAGCTTGAAGTCTTCATAAAAGTAGAAAATGAGCAGTGATAGTGAACATACCTACTTTGCAGATTTAGTTTTAAGGCTCTTGGTTGCCCTACTGAGACTGACATGAAAGTTGTCAGTTAAGGTCAATTGTTAATACTAGGACTGTGTTATAAATCTATGCCTGAACAGACAAACACCTGAAAATTTGTCCTTTGTCATATATACTGAATCTAATTCACATTAATATCCAAACATGAATAAAAGCTGCATCAGAACCAGACAGACAGGAAAGACTGACATCCAAAAATTTAGTAAAATCTGATTTTGGAACAAAACGAAGAAGTAAAGAAAATTCTCAAAACTAAGGTTTGGATTGTGCTGCTTCTGCATGCTTGAATGCATAGAAATGAAGAAGCACTTGGGCTTGAGGTCCATGCATCTTGTAAAAGATCAATGGAATGAAAAGATAGAGGGAGGAAGCCATAGATCTTGTCCTACCCTATTCTGGGTAACATCTGTATGCAGTTATTAAGGTGAAAAGAAGGGTATGTATGCCTTACTTCTCCTAAGCAACTATAAACACTACTGTGTAGGCTTGTTGTGTTAATTGCATCTGCCCGTATCTTGATATACAACTAGAGTGGCTCAATTAACTTGCTGAAAATACTGTGGTTCTATTTGACTCCAAGAATCACCCCACTACACAAGGCCATAATATTGCCTAAGTAGGAAGTTTCAAACTGCCTCCAGGCTACAGTTTATCTACCCAGTAGTCCACCAAGGCTCAGTACAGACAATCAAAAAGTCCAAGGTTGAATTGATTCAGCCTTTGCAGGTTAATCTAAGATACAGAGATTAAATTGGAAAAAAAAGGACAAACATTCACTTTTATTCAGAAAATGCAGTCACAGATCTCTGGCTGTGTTCACTTCTTCTTTTTGCTGCCCTTGAGGGCTCTGGGATTAGCAGTCCAGAATCACAGCAGCAGGATTCTGCAGGGTTGCTCTTCACTTCCTCTGTCTGCTTCCAGGTGCCTCTGGGATTTGTAGTTCAGTCTTAACCAGCAGTAAGTTTTCAGAAGGCAGGGCAGCTCTGTACTCAGGGGAAGGGAAGTTTAACTCTCCTCCTTCCCCACCCCCAACCCAGACCTCAACTGGGGTTTGCTGGGGTGGGGGACAGTCAGTCCCTGCCTCCCTGCCCAACCTATCTCTGCTGGAGCAGACAGCTCAGCATAGTCCAGGGCAGGAAAGCATGCTCGGATGCTGGGGGACTGTGGTTTAACTTGAGGCAGAAAGGGGTCTGTGACAAAAGTTTCAGAAAGCAGTTTGACTGAAATCAGTTAAGTCTGATACTACACTCAACCAGGTTTATCTTAAACCAGCTTCAGCCATTTTGAAATGAGTTTATATGTGCTAAAATTCTGTTCTCCTACAGGTTTAAACCAGTTTCTGATTACTTAAACTGGTTTATGTGTAGCTTCAGTCCATAGCCCAAATGTCCTGCTGGACTAGCATATTTTCTAAAGCATCCACTTTTTTTAGGTTGGTGATGATGATTATGTGAATGTGACAATGGATTGTCAACTGTAGTTCTGCTTTCAACCACAGCAAAATGCATTTGCACTAACTGCACTGAATAAACTGAGTTCCTTATCAGATCACAGTTCTATGTAACTGGATTAGAGTGATAACTAAGCAAAAGCTGATTGCTTCCAACCACACAGGGAGAGCTGGACAGAATTACAAATAGCCAGCTATGGAAGTACTTAGCCTGTCTGTGTCTTTGTTTAACTATCACATAAATAAATTCAAGTTCAGCACTAAAGACTGCCTTGTGTCCTAAGCAGCACTTGTAAAAGCCTTAAAATCAGTAAAAGGGGAAGAATAAGGGCATATGTCCAATGTGTCAGACCAAACTCTGGAATGCTGTCATCAAAACACATTCTATCCATTACGGGTGGATCTCGGACTTTGAAGAGGGGGTGCAGATGATGACGTGCATCACCACATAGAAAACATTTTTCTCCAGTTAAAAAGAAAATAGAAACTTTCCCAATATGCAATGGACATAAGGCTGTATTATTTCTTTTAAGATTGAAGCAAAACCAAGTATAACTTCATTGGCAAGAGTTAAAATAAATCTGCAGAGCTGTGAAATAGGAGATTCATTACCAGAACCAGCTAACAGATAGCAGAATTGCAGAAAAAAGGCTAGCTTCCCTGATGAAACATCAAGACCTTTGAAGAAAAAAGAGGGTTGTTAACATCTGTGGAATGAAGAGTTTAGTAGGGATCAGGTAGATTATAATAAGCCATGAAATCAGTTGACTCCCTCAGCGCAGCATGTCAGGCAGTTGGTTTTAAACTTTCAGTGGACCAGGAATCAAAGAGATGTCCAAGTGCACCATTTCCTCCCCTCTACCTCCCACCCCGATGTGCCCCTTGCTGCCCACTTACTTTTGTTCTGTGTGCGTCAAATATGGAAAAATGTAAAGCAGAAGAGAAAAGGGCATGTACCAATAAATATGTTTGAGACTAAGAGTCTGACTCAGCACTAGGTTTCCCTTAGCCAAACGGTGCATTCTTTCTGCATGTGGTACACTTAGTGCAGGAGCAAACTGGCACTCCATAGCAAGGTCAGAGTTATTGTAGAGTATATTTTTTATTTGGTACACATCTTCTTGAGTTTGCATGTGCACAATGGTGTCTCATTAGAAGAACTCTGGAATGCCTGAACTTAAAACCTGGTGACCCACTTTGGATGTATAAGAATGCATTTTAATGCCTGTGTAAATGGTGGGAAACCACAGTACCTCTTGTGAGGGAATGTCAAGCAACCACCATGAGTGACAGATTGATGATAATGTGAATGACAAAGGGGAAGAGTGAAACATGTGATTGACAAGTGGCAACTCTGTATAACTGGGTGACATGGCATGAATGGAGGTATAAGAGATGGTGACAAGCTCCTGTGTGTGTGCGAGTGGGTGTGCCAGGTGTTTGAGTGGGTTGGTATATGAGAGGCATATCTGTGAAATTCATGAGGTATCTGGAATGTCTGAATAGCTTTGGTGGGGTTGATCTGGTTGGTAAGCATGTATGGCTCGAGGATCTTGCAAAAGAGATCTCCATGGCAGAGAAGTTCCTGTGAGGAGAGAGTAGGGGGCTCCATGGTACAGGGCTGCTGGGCCTGGGTGAGCTTGCACTTATAGACACTGAGATACTGCAACTATACCCTAGCAAGGGAGCTAGTCAGAGAGCAGGACTGTAGAGTACCTGTATCCTTTTCCAATAACCATTGGAATTGAATTGGATATTTTCCATTCATGAACTGAACCACTTACTAACACTGGCATTCCTTCTGTTAATATCTCTTTCTTTGGTTGTTCAGACCCATCATGGAGTTATATTGTATTTTTGTTTCTCTCCATCTGTCTCTTCCCTTTGTTCTGTTATAGTAAATCCTCTATATGTTTTCTGTTTTCACCCCTTCCCTTGTTGCAACTAAAATCAATCTACTAATAAAACCAAAGCAGTTCCACAGCCAGCATTGCTGGGACACCACAATACTGGTCATCTTGATTAGTGCTAACCGACTTACCCTCCCAAGCTTTTCTCAGCCTAATAATTGGGGCTGCATTCTTCCACTGAACTTTGGACTCAACAACACAGACATTCTTCAGGGGAAAGACAAAAAATAGGACAGAGGTTGGTAATGTATGTCTTGCAGGTTGGATCTGGCCAATGAAGAGACTGGATCCAGCCCTCAGCAGCTCAGGGAGTTGGCAGCAAGATGCAGCCAGGCCAGCAGAGGAGGTGCCTGCAGGATCTTACCATGTGCTTTTCTCCCATATCATCTACTGATTACCAAGGGGTGCAGAGATTTGTAACCTGCAGCCAGGTCACGGTTGCAAGCCATGGAAGAGGATATACATATTTTTAAATGGTTTCTTACCAAAGAGTTATTTTTCTAATGTGTGTTTGTTTAGCTTAAAAGCTCAAAAATAATAATTACCAAATATGATCAATCTCTATAGTGTTCTATGTGTACTTGAGCATGTTCTGTCTTGATTTAAATCAATGGATGTTTTGATGTTGACTTCAAAGGAAACTGGATACGGCATGAAATGGACAGGGTTTATTCATTTCATCAATCATTTTCATGATTGATGAAGTGACTCTACGAAGTTGATACATTTGCTTAACACAACAGTAACACTACAGAACATAATATTCCCCATATGTAGTGCCTTTCTTATCCCAAACACTTTGTGATACTTCATTGAACAGGAGAGCAATAACTTCAATGATTTTGAATACAGCTGGGAGATGTTTTTCAGACTTACACCTTATTACCAACTCCTACCCCCACCAAATGCAACACAAAGAGGAAAAAAAAAGCCCCAGCCAATAACCATTACAAATTTGGGTCAAATTTGGGTGAATAGGTTTGGCCAAACAAAGAGGGGAGAAAAAGTAAAAGTCAAAAAAGCTTTGTGTCAATATTTAAAAAAAAAAATGTTTCAGCTCGACATTTTGAAACAGTATTTCATTTCACAATAATGATTTATTTAGTAAATCAGTTTTATTTTATTCTGAAAAGGGTGAATATAACCAAGACTAATACTTGGGTTTTTTTAAAGGGTTGGTTGAACAAAAGCTTTCACTTGACCCAGAATGATTTATTTAGAAGATTTTGTTTTTGTTTGTTTGCTTTGTGTGTGTATGTTGTTTTACTGAGAAAAAAACGAGCCTTTTTTTTTCTTTTGAATTGAGTGGAAAGATTTGTTTTCCTCGACTTTTTCAGTTAGGCCACAGATAGATACTACATTGAAGAATGGGACATATAATGGACTTATATATTAAATTTCAGATTGTGGCTTGTGAAGTCACAAGGAGTTCAGGTAAGAAGCACTTGTGATGCTGTATTCAGCATCATGCTAAATTGCACCCTAACATTTCAGACACTTTCTGAGTCAAGGTCAGCTACTCCTCTTAGTCATGATAAATAATAGTTATATTTGCTGTTTCTCTCCTAATATTTGACTGGTCCACAAAACTGTTAGTAACATATAGCAGAGGCTCAAGGGAAAATAAAGTGGTCTTGCGTTAAGCATTACAGTACAGGCATTGCTAATTATTTATTTCCTGCTGTTAAGCAGAAAACAGGCTTGACTGCCCTCCTAACAGCTGCAGCATCACCACATGTGAAACAATGTGAACTTTATATGCTAACTCTCCTGAAGAGCTTTGGGGGCAATGGGTATTACAAGCAGGTAGACTTAGTTGTCAGAAGAGGCTTCTGAAGAGTCCTAGTGCATCAGCTACAATTAATGCAGGTGGTATTTTAGACAAGGGAGCTAATGAGCTTTAATATGCATGCAGGTGAGGGAGTGCTGAATCAGTAGAGCCATTAATGAACCTATGACAGCCTAATTAGCTACAATTTAAAATCTATGGAATCTAATCAGAGGAGCTGAACACTGCTGCAAATCTGTGTATGAATGAGTCTTTCTAAATACTCCAATCTGTTGCTTAGTCACTGATTGATAGTAATTGCTTTTTTTCCCTCTATTGTGTATAGGAAAATGCCCAATTTTGTTCTGATAGAGGAGGACACAACATTGAAGTTAAATGCCTGAGATGTTTGACTGCTTAAGTTTTAATCAGGGGATGTTTTAAAAAAATCAAAGTAAAATTAATTTTCAGCCTCTGAATATAGATGATAAAAATACACCACCAACTTTTGGTGTATTTGGCTGGCAGAGATTATATTTTAGTTAATCAACTCCAAATAGCTTATATGAAATTAAAGATAGAATTACAGCTGAAGTGGCATAAAATACTCATATTAATGTGAAAAAACCCTTTATATAGGACTTTTCATTGTGCTTCTTTGAAAAATCATTTTAATGTCCCAGAAAAAGCAGCAGCTTTTTAAAGGCAATGCAAGAAGACCTTTTGAAAGGTGTTGTTTAAAAAAGTTTAAAAAATTAGAAACCTTTTTAGAAAGACTGTGTTTGGAGCATAGCAGTGGTGCTACTGTTATTGTGAAAAATACATACAGTTCCATTCCATACAAAAAATATACAAAGTGGTTGCAAAAGCTACAGCTGGTATTTTTAGTGCAAGAAAAAAATGGCTTAAACACCTGAATCATTGCTACATATTTCCTCTGTTAAGTGTTTGGATCCTGCTGTTCATATACAAGCTACATCCTATAAGAGTTTTACTTCCATGAGGAGTGTGCAGATATCTTGCAATAGGACAATAGACAGATTTATATCAACCTATGGGTGGGAAGATGCTAAGAAGGTAGGGATGCCTTTTTGCTGAATTCACTGAATAGATAGCCATCTTTGGTATCCTCAATAATTGTTAGAGTAGTCAGTATGGGTATTAGCATAAATATCTGCAGTAAAATGCAGGGATAACTGTGCTAGGGATGCAGTATTCAACTTCATACTGGACTATTTGCAAGTAGCCACACAATATCTGAAAATTGAGGGTGTGCACCATTGGAAATAGAACTTTCTGAAATAGCTGGTGCCCACAAGCTTAGAATTGCTATTTTATCAAAAGCCATGTTCACAGCAGTTTGATGGAGAGGGGAGAGAGGGGAAAAGGGAGGCCTTTAAAGACAATTTATACCTTGAAGATTTCTTTTCTCTTCACAGGATACTATGGTGACTAAGATCACCTGAGGCACTCAAGTTCCCACTCCCTTGGTTTAATCAGGAAATGTCTGGAGGGAAGTAGTACTATTATGTCTTCAGTGAAGCCTCATCAGTTCCATAACTTGTTTCCTTTGCTGGCTCAAAGTGGGGACCTCTGGGTAGGGCTAACTAGAGAAGAATAATTTAATTTTGTGAAAAATGTTCAAGTTTCACTTAGAACTCAGGCAACCTGGGTTCAAGTCCTCACTACCCCAGAATCTAAAAGGGACCGTGAGCCTGGGCCACTTGCATTCAGTGTGAAGCCTGAGCCATCACTCTAACAGCTGTCTTAGGATGACTGTTTCTCTCTCTCTCTCTCTTTATGGGTTTTGAATATTGCTGTTTGCAAATGTCCTTCAGGTCAGGAAGTATCTGCTGATGAAATCTTCAAATAATTCTGACTGGTGAATGCTTTTGAGAAAAGTCATAGTCTGATCATCGACAATTCATGGACAGAAGAAAAGGTGAAATTCATTGAATAAATAATGTGCTATGAATTATTTTCTTAGTTCTAATAATCAGTGTTGCTTTCTACAATAATTTGCTGAAGCAGCAACACTAGATTCGTTGCAGATGACGTTTATCTCTGATGCTGTGGTCTTTTGAGATTGTAACAGATATAGGATTCTGATTTCATAAACCCCAACTTCCCCATTTCCTTCCTTTGATAAAGCAAGTGAAAAGCTACATTCAAATTGTTCCATTTTATATGCAAATTTTTTTCCTTCCAGTTCTAACAATTTGAATTACATAGCAGGAGTGAGAATAAATCACAAACCAAAGGCTCAGCCCTAAAATCCTCACTCTGGGAAAGCTCCTCTATAAGGAAACAGAGAAGAGAAAACAGATAATATAGCAAATCTCAGAAGCTTTGTAGGATGGCTTTAAGCCAAACATGCTTTTGGGGAAAAACATGATCCAACAATTTCAAGAATTTGAATACTAGTATGAATAAGATCGTACTCCAGTTTATTTTACAGGCATACACAAAAGGCAGAATCTGGAGTTCACATCCTAAATATTAAGATTGCACTTCACCTCTGTGAAGGACATAACATACTAAAGCTGATTAAACTGAGGCAACTTGAGGCCAATGAATGTATTCAAAATAACACAGAGATTCAGTGGGACAACTGGAACTGACTCAGGGTACAGACAAGCAAACAATTTACAGAGGACTAGGTTACTCCAGGTTTAGATTTCACTTACCATAGCTAATATGCACATGGACAGTTTCAGTGGAGATGCTGATGTGTGGTCAGTCACCACACCCTTTTAATTCATTGAAACTTACTCATTTGTCTACACTCTCAATTCCACTAAAGTAAATTAGGAGGAGCCCCATTGAAACCAATGACTCGACATAGTGCTATAACAGTTCAAAAGGCTGAAAACAGCTGTCTTACCATGTTGCTAAACAGCATTACTTTCCAGTAAGTAAAATTCATGATACATTTTTTTTAACTCAAGAGTCATGCATGTATCTCCAGAGAAAGAAGTGATGACTTGGCCAGGATACTAAAAAATTTGGAGGAAAATTTTATACTGGATTTGAAACATGGGCCTGCAAGGGAAGCATATGATCTATCAGAATTGATTCTGTAACAGGGGTGGGCAAAATGATGGATCTGGCTGGTGGCTGGACTCCATTTCCCAGCAGCCCCTGCTCACATTGCTGCAGCCAGTTTCCACGGAGGCCCCAGTGACACCCAGGCAGGGGCATGTAGGCATAGGATTGCAGCTCTGCCTTGGCTCTGGACCATGCTGCCATTGCTGCAAGATCCCAGCCATGACCCAGGGGCAACTCCCTGCCCGATTGCATGCCCTGCCAGGGCTACTGTGGCTGGTCTCCATGGAAACCCTGGCCCCTCACCGTCACGTAGCTACAATTCCTGGGGTCTCCATGGAAACCAGATTCAGTGACATGTGCAGGGGCTCCTGGGAAATGGAGTCTGCCGTGGGCCCGATCCAGCCAGACGGACAGATGTTGCCTATCCTTATTCCCTCATGTCCTGAGCACTTTGGCTTAGGTATGGCCAGATCCTTAAGGATAACAATGCTCCTGTTTAAACATATGTTTAACTACTTCACTGAATTAGGCCAATAGCTCAGCACCATTCAGGATCATCCTTTAGCAATTATTATAATTCACCAGTACAGGATAAAATTTGTGAAGCTGTTTATTTTTAAAAGGGGCCTTTTCATTTTCCCTTGTTTAGAAACACTTTTATTTTTTCTGTACAGTGGCAGCTTTATTTCTTATTGCATTTCTTACTGGGTCGTAGTTGAATAAATTCATTTTAAGGCAGCTGGTAAAGTGTTTTCTTTCTGTACATCTCTGGTGATGCATTTTTTAATAAATCATTTTTTAAGGTGGCTGCTTCAGTATTTTTCCTTTTTATTTCCTGCTGTGGAGACAAGGGCTTTAATAAACAATTTTTTTGAAGTGGCTATTTTTACATTTTTTCTCCTGCTTCCTGCTGTTACAGTGCGGTAAGCCTGTTACATGTTCATTTGTTTAAAATGGTTGCTATTCCTTATTTTATAAATGATTCTTGTGCATATAGACTTAGTTTGGATATTTCCCTTCTCTCCTCTACATAAACCTATTGAATAAGAAAGCATGGTGGGAATAGAGCTTAGGCAGAGTGTTGACATTACATCTCTCAAGATTTAAGGACCTGATCGTCATACGCTGTTTATGATCTTAATAAAATTCTTTGATGAATAATTCATTCATTAGTTATTATTGCTATTTTATTTGTTTCCAGGAGCATGCATAAAGGCTGTAGTCCCTCTCCAAAGAGGCCTAAACTCTGCCCCAAGAATCTTACATTTTGACAAAGTGAACAAGCAGAAAGGCAGGGACTAAGTGAACAACAAACAAGCAAGGTGCCCTAATGGTAATGGGGAATGGCTACATTCTTAAACTACGGTGTTTGAATGCCTTCCTCTCTCTCTCTTTCTCTCATTCTCTTTTACACACATACATACGCCCCCCCATATATAAACACACACAAGCATGCATGCGCACGATAAAAGTAAAGTTTACCAGGAAAAGTTAAATACAAGGCAACCAAATTTAATTTGGTGAATGCTTTTAAGGAAAAAAAAATAGTTTCAATATTTTCAAAACAAAATATTTTTGTTCTGTCCAAACATGACATGCTTTTCATTTAAAATTATCTCATTTAAAAAGGAGAGGGTTAAAAAAAGGCTTAAATAACCTGAAATGATCCAAAATGTTTTAGTTTGGGTCAAATACTTAGTTTTACCCGTCATCCCCCCCTCCCCCCATTCTAATGGCTCCCAGGTCCATTTCAGACTAATGCAAAAAGATTTTTGTTGATTTTTCCAGTTCAGTCATGCAACTGCAAACAAGCAGAACTGGGAAGATGATTCTGGTGACAGAGGAGGCCAAGGCCCTTATATGCTTTATTCCAATAACCAATAAGTTAGTTCACCTAGGAAGCAAGAAGTGCAAGTTCTAGGCTCTCCTCAGCCACAGGAGTTTTGAACCTCTATCTTCCTTGCACAGTGCAGTATGCTGGTAGCCAGCAACCTTTTCCAGACCATGGGTCAGAAGAAAGCAGGTACCAGTACTTATTTACCACCACTATCATTGTATCTCCCTAATGCAGCATAGGAAAAGCTGCACCATTGCATCTTCTTTGGAAGGGAAAATTCTCCCACCACTGTGCTTCTCTTTCTAGAGGCACATGGGTTTGTAGGCTGCTGATCCCCGCTCTAAACACTAGCTCACAGATAGAGTATTGCCCACTCTTCTTTTCAGCCATCCTTTTGAAGTCAGCCACCTGGGCAGCCAAGAAAGGGATAAATGTGGGGCTAGGAGGATGAGAATGAGCATGAATGTGTGGCATAGAGGGATGGTTGCTGCTCTCAAAGGCAGTAGACCCTGAGATTTAGCTAGGACCATTGCTTCCTATGAGGCAAAAGCTTCCTCATGGTTCTCTCTATTTTAACCAATGAATAAATAAAAAAGCAGTAATGGCTCAGTTTCAAAGGGAGGCGTAGATGATACCTAACCTGTGGCCTTGAGGGGTTAAAGAACTGTGCTGGGGAATTGGAAAAATGAACATCCAAACCTCCTTGGCAGCAGACTAGAATCTTTGTCTCCTGCTTTCTGGACAAGTGATCTAATCACAGGATACAATATGGAAGGTCTTGTTTCTTCATCCTCCTGGTTTCTGTCGGGCTGGAATATTTTGGACTTATTCTCAGAAGTTGTGTACCTGCCCAGCCAGGGCTCACTACTGGATGTGCTGGATGCATCTACACAAAATGTTTACTGAGGAGTTGACTGATTAGCATTGTAGTAACCATTGTGCATCTAAACATGCATTCCTATTACACTGCAATAAACTAATTAACTCTATAGCAAGATAATACTTTTTTACAAGTGCTATCCTGCTGCAGAGTTTTTTACTCCACAGAAGCACATGAATAGACACTGGAGAGGCAGGCTGGGGCATGAGGGTGCTTTAGTGCAAGGACTGCCTTCTGGGTAGCCCTGAATTGAAGCACCCTTGTTCCCCAGCCAGCCCCTGTCAGCACATTGAGCAGAGCAGCCTTGGGCTGGCAGGCTTTCCCCCAGGGTCCCCTACTAGCCAGGGTTGCTCCAACATGGCTCAACATACTGCACTCCCAGCATATGTTCAAACATGGCACCTAAGAGGAATAAACTCCAGAACAATACATTCCAGGGTTTATTGCTTTGCATTAATTGCACATGTAGATGTGTCCAGCAGCTAAGTAGCTATGTGAGTGCTTAGGCATCCACACTGCATGCGAACTGGGAAGAGGATTACAAAACTGGGAAGAGGTGCCAAAAATGACAGTTATTTAGCTCCATAACTGCCATTTGTGCTTTTATTGTAAAACTAGATTCTGCTCTTGTTGTCTGTATTTTGTATAGACTTACCTGTCACTTTTAATAATCAGAAAAGCCTTCAAGTAATAATATTAGATTCAGAAAAATAGATTAAATATTGGCTCTATGGAAGTCAACGGAGATTTTGAGGTTGAGTTTGTTGGAGCTAGGCTTTCACCCTGTGTTAGTTGATTAAAAATGCTGCCATATTATATAGGCCTAATATCTTAAGTCATATAGCTTATATGTTTGTTGGTCCTCTGATAACGGACAATGGGAGCTTGCAGACTGAGTCAGAGCCTGATTTTCTCTCTCATATAACTCAATATGTACATTATATAAGAAGACCTTGGACAGAAGCAGTCACAAAGAGCATGCAGGCTTTCATTAATTGAGGGATTTAATTTTATCTGATCAGTATCCAGTTTTCACACAACTCTGCATCAAAAATACATCCTTGTTAGACAGAACTAAAACATAGAGGAAACTGCTCCCACAAATATTTTGTATCAACACAGTATTTATTCCAAATCTAATAACTTCCTTCAACTCTAAGAAAAGGATCTTGAAAGAGTATATATATATTTGCACCTGGGAAATATATCCACATCCTATCATATCGTTGCAATGTGAATTATTCTTCTAAAAGAGTCGTTTCCTTCATTTTTATATGACAGATCAAATCATGCACCTCATTTACATGCAAAATATCTATAGAAATACTCCTGAATTTCTATAGTCGTCTTTTCTTATCTTACTTCTTTGTTGTTTGAAATTCCTTGCAAGTCCAAAAGAAAAAGGAAAAAAAAAAGATTTTAGTGAATCATATCAAAGAAGAGAACAATTTGAGTCAAGACCTAATCCTTGGATTTGATGGCACTTTTCTTTGGGGCAAGATGAGCAGAGAGATCTGCTTTTTATACAAAAAAAAACTATCTTCACACTTGACATGAATTAACACTTTATTGTCAATGTGATGGGGCACCAAGTCTGCCCCATCACAGAACTTCAGGGAGTGAAGGGAAACAGAAAATTTACCTTAGCAACTAGTCCCAGGAGAAAAAGGGCAGGGCTACCTGGATGGAGGAGGGAGAGACCTGGATGAAAACATAAACAAAAAGAGCTGCACATGTGGGAAGGGAGAGGGGAGAGAGTGGTGGCTGTGAGAGAGACAACAGATGGCTGGAAGAATTTAAAGAGGAAGTAACCCAAATTTAACTGGAAAAGGAGAAGAAAGCAACCCAGAAGAAACAGGGAGAAACTACAAGAAAGAGAAAAGGGAATGTAAGAAGGGTCCTGGAGAGAGACTTACCTGGGAAGATGAAGGTAGTAAATATAAGGTGATCTAGGATTGCTATTTGCTTGGGACCCATGCGGAGGAGAACAGGGCAAGCAACAAAGAAATTGAGAGTTCTCAAAGAGAGAGGGAACTAAATATTCAAGATGTTATTTAGCTAAGAGAGACATAATAGTTGTGCAGAAGAGTTATTTTTGTTGAACTGCAGATACGATATCTTCCTCATCTCTCAGGACTGTGTTTATTTCTGTGTCTTCGTCTATCAAAGTCATGGTGGGTGGGAAATAAAGGAACTTAACCAGTTCATATTAAAGCAAGAGATGGTGATTTATTTTGCGGGTGTAGCTTAACTCTCCCAGTCAACATTAGCAGAAAAGCCAAAGATTTAATTTGGCCAAGAGGCCCTGCTAGTCCTGCCCCTGCCTGCAGATTGCCGCACTGCCCAAAACCTCAGCTTAATTACCCTGATTAAGCCTGGAGAAGCCATCTACCCTGGGTTTAGTCATAGTAATTAATCCATGGTTGGAGCCATCCCCAAGCAGCTCACTGCAAAAAAATTAAAACAAACTTATTGGGAAGCCCTGCAATCTTGGAGCATGGGGGGAAGAAAGGAGGGGGAGGGGGCAGGGAGGAGGGGAGACAAAGCAGGGTTGCCTCTATAGGGGATGGGGTTATGCAAATAAAGGAATGAGGAGGGAGGGAGGTGGAGTGATTCCCAAAGTGGGGGGTGCAGATGTAATATGGGCAAAGTTATGCAAATGATGGCATGACCCCCACACAACATGGAATGGGCAGAGAACGAACACCAGCAGGAAGAAACGCTGAGTCCTCATCATCGGAGACTCCATTCTACAAGGACTGGATGGTCCCATCTGCTGGCCTGATCCCATGATGCGGGAGGTATGCTTCATACCTGGGGCTCAGGTTTGGGATGTCACGGAGAGGATTCCAACCTACATCCAACCTGCAGAACAGTACCCCATGGTTGTTATCCATGTGGGAACAAATGACACAGCCAGGGGCAACCCTGACCACATTATGAAGGACTTTGAGGCTCTGGGGGCCAAGCTTAAGGAGACGAGGGTGCAGGTGGTATTCTCCTCTCTTCTTCCAGTAAGTAGGCGAGGACGGCAACACGAGGCCTGCATTGAGAATGTCAACTGGCACTTACAGAGTTGGTGCCACTAGGCAGGCCTTTGGTTCCTATATAATGATCCATGCTTTTGGGCGAGTGACTTGCTGAGGCAGGATGGGCTTCACCTCTCCCCTAAAGGCAAGTGTGTCTTCTCTTCCAGGTTGGCTGATCTCATACAGTGAGCTTTAAACTAGCCTTGCTGTGGGAGGGGGCTGCAGGAAGACGAGGAGACACCACCCGAGCAAGACAGGTGACACATGTAAGGAGTGCCCAGGTAAGAAACAGGGGTTCAGATAGTCTTTCTAATTGGGGGTGGTGGCATGCACAGCTATGCAAGGCTTTAAATACCTATATACCAATGCTCGTAGTATGGGGAACAAACAGGAGGAACTTGCCCTCAGAATAGCCAGTTCAAACCCAGACATAGTAGGGTTTACAGAAATATGGTGGGATTCATCCCGTGACTGGGCAGTTAGCATTACGGGCTATAGGTTTTACAGGCGGGATAGAGAAGGAAGGGAGGGAGGGGGTGTGGCGCTGTATGTCAAAGAACAATACACATCCTCTGTCAGCAAAATGGTGTCAGAGGAGGGGCAAGCTGAAATGCTCTGGATCAAGATACAAGGGGGTCGAGGGGAGAGGGATTTAATGGTGGGGGTCTACTACAAACCCCCCAACCAAGGGGAGGAGCTGGACCAGGAATTTTTTGGCCAGCTCGCAGAGGCACTTAAGGCAAGGGATGCAGTTGTCATGGGTGATCTAAATTACCTGGACGTCTGCTGGGAGCAGAAGTCAGCCAGGTAGGACCATTCCAGGAGGTTTCTGGCTGAGATAAGGACCTCCACTTAACCCAGGAAGTGCAAAGTCCCACCAGAGGAAATGCCCTGTTTGACCTGATCCTGGCCACAGGTGATGATCTGATAAGGGGGCTCCAGGTCCTTGACCATCTGGGTGTTAGCGACCATTGCTTGCTGGAATTCACCATCCAGTGCAGGGTGTCAAGGGCCTGCAGCAAGGCGGTAGCCCTAGACTTCAAGAGGGCCAACTTCAACGAGTTGAGATTAGTGGGAGAGGCACTGGGGTTCTTGAGGGCAAGAGAATTCAGTGCCCAAGATGAGTGGTCATTCCTTAAGGAGACGATACTCAGGGCCCAAGGGGTGACAATCCCAACAAGAAGCAAGGGGGGCAAGAGTGCCCAAAAGCCCCTCGGCTCACCAAGGATGTCTGGGAATGCCTAGTTGCCAAAAAGGTGGCGTACACCCGGTGGAAGGGGGGGCGCTATCTCCAAAGAGGAGTTTACCTCCACTGCTCGGACCTGTAGGGGGCTATTAGGAAAGCTAAGGTGAACATAGAGCTAGGACTAGTGTCCAAGATCAAAGATAATAAAAAGTCCTTTTTCAAGTATATAGAGAGGATGAAGAAGGTGCTGGGAAATGTGGGGCCCCTGCAAGATACACAGGGCAATCTAGTGGTTGCGTCAGAGGAGAAGGCAGACCTCTTTACCTAATTCTTCAGCTCCACTTTCTTGTGCAGGGACCGGGACTCCCCCATTGTGTTTCAAGACGGACTCGAGGGGAACACCTCCAGACCTAAGGTTGAGGAGGGCAGGATTGGAGAGCTTCTGGAGGGGCTGGATGTGTTCAAATCAGTATGTCCAGATGCTCTCCACCACCGGGTGTTGAGGGAGCTAGCAGGGGTTATTGCTGGGCCCCTGGCGTGGCTTTACAAGTGCTTGTGGTGCTTGGGCCAGGTGCCAGATGATTGGAGGATAGCCAATGTGGTCTTCATCTCTAAAAAAAAGGGAGGAGGGAGGGCCTGGGCAACTATAGGCCAGTCAATCTTACCTCAATCCTGGGGAAACTCTTTGAAAAGATCATCAAGGAACACATCTATGACGGGCCGGCATTGAGGATGATGTTCAAGGGCAACCAGCACGGTTTCATTAGGGGCAGATCATGTCAGACCAACCTGACTGCCTTTTACGATCAGGTCACAAAAGCATTGGATGCAGGTGTTGCCCTGGATGTAGTCTTTCTGGACTTCAGCAAGGCCTTTGACATGGTCAACCACCCCATCCTCATTAAAAAAACTAGGCGACTGTGGTATCGATGCCTACATGGTCAGATGGATTGCAATTTGGCTGCAGGGTCATACTCAGAGGGTGGTGGTGGACGGGTCATCTTTGACCTGGGTGGAAGTGGGCAGCTGAGTTCCCCAGGGCTCGGTCCTTGGGCCCGCACTGTTCAATTTCTTTATCAGGTATTTGGACAATGGAGTGAAAAGCAACCTGTTCAAATTTGCTGATGATGCCAAAATTTGGGGTGAGGTGGGCACGCTAGTAGGGACGGAAAGACTGCAGAACGACCTGGATAGGTTGCAAAAGTGGGCTAACAAAAACAGGATGCATTTCGAAACTGACAAGTGCAGGGTGCTGCACTTGGGCAGTAGTAACCAGCAGCACACTTATAAGATGGGAAACTCCCTTCTTGAAAGCACGAAGGCAGAAAGGGATCTTGCTGTCATTATCGACTCCAAGATGAACATGGGCCGACAGTGTGAGGTCACAGTCGGCAGGCCCAACCGGACCCTATCGTGCATTCACAGCTGCATCTCAAGTAGGGCCAAGGAGGTGATCCTCCCCCTCTACACGACATTGGTCAGGCCACAGCTGGAGTATTGTGTCCAGTTCTGGGCACCCCACTTCAAGAGGGATGTGGACAACATTGAGAGGGTCCAGAGGAGGGCCACCCTCATGATCTGGGGACAGCAGGGCAGAGCCTACAATGAGAGGTTATGGGACCTGAACCTGTTCAGCCTTCACAAGAGAAGGCTGAGGGGGGACCTGGTGACCATCTACAAACTCACTAGGGGGGACTAGAAGGGTTTGGGGGAGACCTTGTTTCCCCTAGCACCCCCTGGGTTAACAAGGAATAATGGCCACAAGTGTTGGAGAGTAGGTTTAGATTAGACATCCATAAGAACTACTTCACAGTTAGGATGGCTAGGATCTGGAACCAACCTCCAAGGGAAGTGGTGCTGGCTCCTACCCTGAGGGTCTTTAAATAGTGGCTCGATGCCTGCGTGGCTGGGGTCACTTGAGCCCAGTTTTCCTCCTTCCCAGGCAGGGGGTCGGACTTGAAGATCTACAAGGTCCCTTCCGACCCTAGTTCTATGATTCTATGATTCTATAAAAGGCAGGGAAAGGAGTGGGAGGGTAAGTTTGGAGGCAGGGTTATGCAAATGAAGGATTGGGGCTATGAAAGGGAGGAGGGGTTATGCAAAATGAATGGGGGGTGGAATAGGGTTAATTCCATCTTACTCCCCTCCCTCCCGCCTCTCTGTCTCCATTCCTGGACTGACCCTACATCAGGGGCTCAACCTCCAATTTGCTCTCTCTTCCTCCCCCTTTCCCCCCCTGCTGCCACCCCTGTCCTTCAGAATGCTAGGGCTTCCTACCATTTTCTTTTTTGAAGCTTTCTTCCAGGTTCTGCCCTCTCCCCGCCCCCTAGTGCCTTTTTGCAGGCCCCAAGCTTTTACGTGGAGGCCCCTGCGTATTATGATTTTGGTAGGTCTCTACTTATACAAGTAAAGTTGCAACTGTAATCTCTGTACCTGTTTTGTGGCTAGAGGAAAGACTTCAGCCTGTAGATTTGGTACCTTTCACAAACGCTAAGCACACTTCAAAAACATAGATGAATGTGTTAATTTCACCATGAAATTAATGCAAATTGGATAATGGCTTCTCCAGTTGCCCAAACCTTGAAGGGACTGTAATCAAATTCTTTTTGAAGTTTTGAAACAGTTGATTTTCATTAACAGGAGTATGAATTTGTATGTTCCATTTTTTTCAAAAATAACCAGAAACAGAAATACCAAAATGCTAAGGGATGAAAATCTTTCAAAGCTGCCAGCCACAAAATGGGAGGAGAGGAAGATGGAAATTTCAAAAAGCAAATATCAGGCAGGCAGGCAGAGAATATGTGTGCATGGGAAAAGTAGAATGAAAAGGAAAATAAAATATTTCTCCAAACACTTTACCCTGAAAGCGAAGATGAAATAAGGACTGTTTTCTAACCTTCTTCAGATGAGGTTAATGAGAGTTGAAGCCATTCAGCACTGTGCAGGATCTGCTTTGTCTGATAAACACTTTCCAGTACAGGTCAAAATGTGTCTGATTTATTGTGCCAAACCACTTCCAGTGCCAGCATCCAGATCCCAAAGTTAGAGAGAGAAAAAAGCCAGTTTTCCTGCCTGAATTTCATTTTTAACACATTAATGAAATCCTGCTCCTTTAGAGTCTCTCCATAGTAATATGTATAAGCAGCCCTTACAGCTGTTTAAAAAAATGCATGATGTTTGTCTGTCTGTCTCTTTGTCTTTCCTTCCAAATACATACATATATTGACTTTCCTTTAATGTTGTACCCATTCCATATAATTAGGAAACTAAGATAAATATATAGCTATACAAACTGATTGGGAATACAAGAGATGTGATGCACTTTATGCACTGTTGCAAGTAACCCATTCTTAACTAAGCAATCTTGAACTTGGACTTTATACAGCAAACTGGTAGACTA
>JAGPOW010000261.1:216576361-216609219 GCA_030014935.1 Caiman crocodilus | reverse complement strand
CTATTTAGATAGAGTTAAAAAAATCCAGAAAAGAATTTACTGAGGAAAGATATTATTTTTTGAGAGAGATCCTTCAGAAACATGGGTATATAGGGAGAGAAAAGATGCATTAACAGTCAGGCCCAGATTTCTTAACACAGTTTTGACTTGAAAAAAGGGTTTATTCTAGACTTTACAGGGAAATTATCAAAATAAAAAGGAAACATTTTACTAAACTTGTTGAAATATGGAATCTCTGGCTGCTGCTAGGAATGTGATTAAGAATCAACATTTTCAAAAAATGAGGCCATCGCTATCAGGCAAATGAAACTGAGCCAATAATAACACCAGACATTACCTCTTCTTGACTCTATCTTCATTTTTTATTTTTTGCTTCACTTGAATATGAAGCTATCCTGTATGATTGAACTCTCTCATATTGAAGAGTCAGCACTGCTGCTGCAGTTGAAAGAGCTACATTGAGAACTTTATTATGCACATCTGAAAGCAAAATCAGTAATTACGAACAACTTACAGGACAGCTGAATGTAGTTAAATCATTTACTTGTGATACACCCAGTCTTAAAATGCTTTACTATATAAAAACGTATTCAACAGCTGCAGCACTTCTACCCTACCACTCTCCTAACCTTATAGAACAGGGACAGGCTATTATTTTAGGCAGAGGGCTGTTTACTGAGTTTTGGCAAACCAGCAGGGGTCTGAAAGGCAGCCCCACCTCTTGACAGGTGCCCCACCCTCTGATCATCATATTGGGACTGGAAGTCCACCCTCTAACCCCTGACCTTTACCACTGGACATCCCTCCCCTTGCCCGTCCCCTCCCCCACACCCCGAAGTACTCCTTTCAGCAAGAGGGTTTGTCATTTCAAAATCAGAAAAATATCCAATTATATTCTAAAAATCAAACATCTGCTACAACATTCATTGATTTACCCGTGTTCGCATAGTGCACATAGAGGTGATTGCACAGTAGCTTAAAATGAAGTCTTACTCCTATATATTGTGGGGACTGTGGTGGGTATACATTTGTGGAGGTGTGGGGGAGGTTGTGGGTGTAGGTGTGTGGTTTGTGATGTAGTGGATAGGCATGGGGGTTGTGGCAGAAATGCCAACATCTGTGTCTCTCTCCAGAAATCTGTCCCTGTCAGCTTGGGACACTGGGGTCGAATTCTTAAGGGAGGGATTTTCCTCCCTGTCTATGTGACAAAAGCCTGGTACCTAGGGAGTAATCCCTCTGGTCATCTGAGTGGGGGGGAGGGAAAAGCTCCTGCTCATCTGTCCAGGTAACCAGTGATGCTTTTTCAATTGGTTGGCTAATTACCAACACTGCTGGCTTCTATTGGACTGGGCTGCTGAGGTCAGAAAGACTATAAGAGTCCAAGAAGAAGGTGGAGAAGCCATTTTACCAGCATGTCACAAGCATCCGGACACAGGGAGAGAGTCTGATCCATCTGAAATGCGCTGTCTGGAAATCTCTGAGTCAGATCTCTACCATCTTCTGAGTGATACTTGTAAGTGTTTCTAGACAGGTAGTCAGCTCACAGTGAAGCATTTGTGATCAAACAGCTACTGCAGCCAGACTGTTTTGCTCAATGGTAATCCCTTGATAGTTCTCTACCTCTTACCCTATTCTACCTCATCCTGTAGGGAGCAATAAAGTTCTCCTTTGTGACTGGTGTAAGAGACTTATTGAGGGGTGGGTTTAATTATGTCTAGGAGGCCCCTTGGGTCAGCAGACTGAGGGAGACTATCCTTTTTGGCTCCTGACTTGAGAAAGTGCCCCAAGTTCTTGTATTGGGTCGAGTATTCATAGGACTATTAGGCCTGCGTTTCCCTGAGGACACAGGACCAGATAGTCCCTTCTTGGGGTGGTGGCAGCACACATTACCCCCGGACTTTGCAGTGGGGCTAGAAAGGTGGTCTGCCAAGGCTTAGGTGCCCCTGGAGAGACGCGTGGAGTCTGGAAGGTGAATGGGAGTGGTGAGATGGGAGGCTCAATGCAGGAGCTTCCCCTACTGGCCTGCCACAGGGGGTGTATGTGGGGACAGGGAGCATGTGGGTGGGTGTGTGGATATGGCCCGCCACAGGGGGTGTGGGTGGGTATGGGGCATGGGGTTTGTGGGGGAATGTGAGTGTGTGGCTGGGGAGGGTTGTGGTATGTGTGGAGTGGGAGTGTTTGCCCACAACACTTTGTGGCAGGAGCACGGGACAGGGGCTGGAAGGGGTTCTGGAGCTGGGCCAGACTGTGCCAGGAGGGAGAGGGGGAGCCAGCTCAGCTCCAGAGCTGCTGGCAGCCTGTTCCTGTCACCCTTCGGGGCTCCTGCTAGCCCTAGGATACCAGTGTGGCCCCACTCTCCTGTCCAGCAGTCACAACACTCCTGCATGCCTGCTCACTACCCCTTCTCCCCTTCCTGCTGCAGCTTTCAGTGCTTCCCTGCCTGTGGCTGCTGCTGCTTCATTCCATGTGCCCCGCCCTGGCCAGCTGTTCCAGCACCACATGGTTCCCAGCTGCAGTGCCAGGACTGCAGCAGCCAGCTCAGCCCAACCCTGAGGACTGGGGTGATCACCCATGGTCCTCCTCTGCCTCTCCCCACAACTTCTATCTGAATTTCTCTCCAGTGGTGGGAGGCAGGAACAGCCCCATGGTCCCAAGCCAGAACCTTCTGCTTGGCAGGGGTTCCAGCTGGAGATAAGGGAGGTGGAGCCAGGTGGGCCTTGCTTCTGCAGCCACTTGGTCCTGCCAGTGGCTTCCCCTGGGTCCTGCTGCCCCTGGATCCTATCATCTTTGACAAGCAGCCAGGGGCAAATAAATATGAATTTTCTAAATTTTTGGGGGAGGGCATGGGCCAGATAGAATGGTCTGGCTGACTAGATTCAACCCACAGGCCATATTTTGACTGCCCCTCTTTTAAAATCGTAGCATCATAGAAAATTAGGGTTGGAAGGGACCTCTGGAGGTCATCTGGTTCAACCTCCTGCTCAAAGCAGGACCATCTTCAACTATCTCATCCAAGACAATGTTTGTTTACCCGGGTCCTAAAAACCTCCAATGATGGAGATTACACAGCATGTCTGGGTAATCTGTTCCACTATTTTACTACCCTTCTTGTGAGAGTTTTTTTTTTCCTATCTAATTTAAAATTCCCTTGCTGCAACTTGAAATCATTGCTCCTTGCTCTGTCATCAGCCACCACTGACAACAGTCTAGCTCTATCCTCTTTGTAATTACTCTTCAGGTAGTTGAAGGTTGCTATTAAATCCCCATTCAGTCTTCTCTTTTTTAGACTAAACATGACCAGTTCCTTCAGCTTGTCCTCATACGCCATGTATCCCAGCTCCCTAGCTATTTTTGCTGCCCTAGGAGCTTGTATACAGTCTTCTGTAATGAAAAAACAATTGCAAGTGGACTTTCCTCTGCTCTTTGCAGCCAACTGAGATCCTGATTGTCTAATGGAGTTGAGCCCAGCTTAGAAAAAATGCCCTTTTGATACTGCACATTGGTTCATTTCTATCCTATAAGTTATGGCACTTCTACACAATAAACTTACTGTTTTGAGCAATGGTAACCTCAAACATGCCACCTTGCTCTGTGTGGACTGCATCCTAAACAAGAAGCAGTGTAGCTGTATCTGTGTGGTGTCTCTAGTGGAGCATGGAGAATTGCTGAGTGACAGTTCTGGTTAGCATGGGCCCATACTAATAAGTTGCAGGGATATAGATAAACTGCTCCTGGTTTAGAAAGCATGTGTGCAGCAGCAAGGCAAGCTTACTGGTATAGTAGACGTACTATATAGACATGATTTCAAAGTATCAGGAGGGCTCTTCTGATAAACATTAACTGCCAAAGTGTCAAAAGGCTAATTTATAGTAGGAAAGGAACATCAGGCTGGGAGGAGCCTTCCCTCCTGTATTAAGTGTATGGAGTATGGATAACATAAGATCATTTTTCCCATCTCTCATTTCACCATCCCTGTACCATTGGAGATCCTCATACACTGGATGATCTGTTCCTGTAGGGAGCAAAGCAATCACAGAGCTGCTGAAGTTGTGAGCCTAGACCAATGGTACTCAACTTTTTGCCCCTGTAGGCCAGATAAGTAGTGAAAGGCCAGCCTGCAGACCAGATTGTCACCTGTACCTCCCTTTCATACAAATATCAGAGACCTGTGCTACCCCTGTCCAGCTTCACGTGCTGGGTTCAAGCCCTACATTCTGGACCCTGGGGCCCTTTGCTGTCTCTGTCCTGCCCAGTACACTGTGATTGGGGGATCAAGGCCCTATACCACTCCTGCATGTCTAATTCAGGCCCAGTGCATCAGGATTGGACTCTAGTCAACCATGTCATCCCCTAAAAATTCTAGTGGGAGCACACTGATGTGGAAGATACATTCTAGATAGCATAAATAATGGACTGTCAGTTTAATATCTGGCATGTCCTATGGCAGGAGACTGCAAGGAAGAACCT
The DNA here is from genome assembly GCA_030014935.1 of Caiman crocodilus. Classification (NCBI taxonomy): domain Eukaryota; kingdom Metazoa; phylum Chordata; order Crocodylia; family Alligatoridae; genus Caiman; species Caiman crocodilus. The sequence continues at coordinate 216,604,752 of JAGPOW010000261.1, read as the reverse complement.
CATGGCATGGTCTGTCTATCTTAATATGCTAGGATATTTTGGGACAAATACTAGATAAATTGGTTTGAGTTTAAGTTGTGTAAGCCTGCCAGGAATCTAAACCAATGTGGCCTGTATCTTTTCTTATATTATGTTGTGCCACCTGACTTAATTTCAATGACTTCCTCATATGAAACAAGATGTTTGAGTTTCTCCAACTTATGTTTACTAGTGCAAAACAGTGTAGCGGAAACCACTTGCCCAGGGCCAAAACAGAGGGGAGTAGCAAGAGAAGCAGAGTGTAAGATCAGTCAGGCTTAAGTCAGCTAGTAGGTAAATATACATGTTTTTCCAGGTCTTGAACTACTACTTAACATTCAACTGCTTGTCAGTATCTGGTTGAGATAGGGTGTAAGGGAAAAATATGTCCAGACTTCTACTTAGGGACATCCTCAGGGCTTGACCCAAGCCTGTGTGGACCAGCTATACTGAAAATCACTAAGCTTGCCCCCCAGAAGCTCTGTTGAGCACCAGGACCGAATTCAAGTCAGCTGTCAGACTTCTCCTTCTTGAGTGCATTCAGAACTCATGGAGGCTGCAGGCCTCATACACCAGAAGATTGCAGCAGTAAATCTACAGCTGTCTGCTCCTGATTTCATAGCCTCTTTGCACCCCCTATCTACAGCTCATTATTATAGTTATGCACAAAGGGAGAAACAAGTAATGAGGAGACTGATTATTAAAAAGGCTCTTCTCAAGGCAAAAGAGCACAATGTAAAGGCAAAGTAATATGGATGGAGTGCAATAGTTCATGTGGTGTGGGTGAACTGATGTCAGAACTCAAGGTCCATATAACACCATAGGCATAGGCTAAACCTTAACTTAGCTGCCTTAAACATAATCTCTGAATTTGTCTTTATGGGTATTTTTACATGAGAGGTATGTGGGGGAGGACATTTTAATTAGCAAGCCATGCTAATTAAAAGTGCCCAAGCATCACATGTATCAGCATCCCTGTGCTGCAAAATGGTGGTTCATTGAATGAGCTTTAGCTGAAAGTGGCCTGCTGCCATTTCTTACTGTGGGGACACTGATACACGTGACACTAGAGTCTGCTGGATTAATCGAGTCTGCAGTGACTTGCTGAATTTCCAAATGAGTGATAAAAATATTCATGGATAATAACACTGTTATATTAATAGTAATTGATAAAGTAAATAAATTAATAAGAAACCAGAAATATCTAGGCAGATGCAAGTTTAATGTTTTATTGAAACAGGATTTGGGACATTATAGGAAAAAAGCTCTATTACTTCCAGGGGATGATCCAGGGAGCACAGGGGGTTTGTGGCCCTGGCCCCTTTTGCTGTACAGTACATGTACAATGAACCCTCTGAGAGAACCAGTTTATCAGAGTGGCTTCAGAGCCCTAGGGAGTAAATGCTGTCACTTGTCTTTCCATTCCCTGGGGAAAAGAGGGGGTAAAGCAGAAGCAACATTCACCTCCTAGGTTCCAGAGCTGCGCTGATAAGCTGTTGGGCTCAGGGAACTCTCTACACTACACAACCAAAAAGGGGGGGGGGGGGGCAAACTTCCCCCTTTGGTTCCTTCTCCTTGTTCTGCCCATGACTATGTCTGATACGCATATGGGAAGTATATGAAGAGTGAAAATGGGTAATACTGCCCTGCATAAAACTATTTGTTCTTGTTTCCTATTTAACATAACATTGATGCTTTATGTAGGTCTTAAAACAAAGATACTGAAGTGTTTTAAAAATGTTTGGATACGAGGCTTAAGACTAAAATCGTGAAACCTTGGAAGATCCTAGGCCTGCCTTTCAGCCAACAACATACGCCAAAGTAGGGCAAGCAGGGAAGAACATTATCAGCTGTAAATTCAATCTTGCTGTAGTTTAGTCATTCTGTTCTTTGTAACTGGTAATTACACCATGGGAAATAACTACTTTAATGGAATTCTGGTACTACTATTACATTTTTCAGAAACTTATTAAAACATACAAGACAGTTTTTGATTTAAACATTAAAGTTTTAATTCAAAACAACTTCATAGTAGCAATTTTACTTGAGACTATATAGACTTTAAAGGAGGGCAACTTACATTTTAAATCATTGTTTATGCTACTCCTTTTTAGAAGTATTTGGTATTTCTCAAGATTACATTTTTCAAATGCATGGATGATTGTTAGACCCAGGTACATAATTTACAATGAGCAATTTGCTTGATGAATTTTGCATTTTATTTCTCTTCAAGAACTTCACTTCCAGTAGTAAAATGAGCATCCAGATATTTCCTGGACACCTTTGCAGTGGGACAGGTGTGCACTGATTCCTCAGGCATGCTGGCTTTGGGGGAAGGTGCCAAGTCCCTTCTGGAGAACATCTGGATCCATTTCTGGAGCTCTGGTGCGCTCCCCACCCCTTTGCCTTCATCTCCAGGCCCCCATTTAGCCTGTTGCCTCCGGACTCCAGGCCAATCAGCAGAGCTCTTTCAGTCAGTGTAGTATCAGCCAACTGGATTATAGCTCAGCCACCTGGGCCATGATGTTGAGGTGAGGTCAGGCAGGGGCCCATTACACAGCTGTTCTTGGTTTGAGTCAGTCTGAAGTACTTGGAGACACCTTCAATATGGAAGATGTTATATACAATGCAATTTTATTCTAATACACAGTCCAAGGTTTTGTTCAGTATCGGGACAATGGAAAAATGCTGTTGGAATTTATTGACAAGTGTTTCTTTCCTTTCACTTGGTAGCGTAACTGGGGTGGTAGAAAGAGTGGGGCAAGTTGGGTACCAGCCCTAGATGTCTGCTTAGAGCAGATATCGGTGTGGCCCTCTTCCCCCAAGAATTTTTTCTATGGCAGACATAGCCCTGTGCAATGCAGTGATAGGCACTGGACAAGTACAACCCCACATCCACTAGTATGACTGGGGGGGAAGGAGGAAAATGATATTCCCCTCACACCCACAAGGCTTTGCCGTGAAAGGCATATCCCTACACTCAAGGGGGAGTGAATAGGTCACCAGGAGAGCCTGTGCCACCAGGAAATCATGTGCCTTTCCTTGGAGAGTCTGTGCCACTACCTGATCCTCACCAGCAGCAACAGCACCCAAATGAGGAGAGTCAGGGCAGATAAGATTCCTCTTCCTCTCCTTTCCATCTTTCCCTTTCTTCCAGAGTAATCAGAATAACTCCCTACCTCTGACTGACACACACACACACACACACACACCCCCCTGTCCCATCTTTCCCTTTCTTCCAGAGTAATCAGAATAACTCCCTACCTCTGATACACACACACCCCCTGTCCCATCTTTCCCTTTCTTCCAGAGTAATCAGAATAACTCCCTACCTCTGACACACACACACACCCACACCCCCGTCCCATCTTTCCCTTTCTTCCAGAGTAATCAGAATAACTCCCTACCTCTGATACACACACACACACACACACACACACACACACACACGCACGCACGCACGCACGCACGCACGCACGCACCCTGTCCCATCTTTCCCTTTCTTCCAGAGTAATCAGAATAACTCCCTACCTCTGATACACACACACACACCGTCCCATCTTTCCCTTTCTTCCAGAGTAATCAGAATAACTCCCTACCTCTGATACACACACACACACACACACACACACACACACACACACACACACACACACACACACACACCCCCGTCCCAGGGGCTGAAAGAGCTCACTATGTCTCTGCTGTCATTTACACCAGTTTTGCTATTTAATTTAATGAAGTTACTCCTAATTTACATCAATATGAAAGTAGAATCAAGATCAAGACGTATATACCTGTTTTTTACTATTTTATCATATGACAGTACATAAATTGCAATCATGGAACATTTTGTAAAAGTGTAGCAGCCCTACTAATTTTTCATACCAATAACGTGGTACTTAAAACACAATGTGTAAAATTGTTTTTAAAGGTGGACCTAATCATCTTAATAGTCAGTAAAACCAATACTTACTAAAAAAAGCAACTGAAAACCATATATTTCTGAAAAATATCCTGCTTTTTTTCTTTTCTTTTCTTTTTTAAGATTTATTGCCAGGAAAATGATGTTATACTAGACCATCTTTAGGGTGAGCACACAGATAATTCATTTCCTAATTATCTCTGATGATAATGTACCTCACAGGTAAAAACAAAGAAAAATGAAGTATAAATAAATTCAATGTAAACTCAAACAGGGAGCAGCTGTTGTGTTCAGAGCAAAACATACTATAACATTATCACTAAAAAAGGTCATGGATTTGTTTCCTTATCCTTAACAGACCCATCTGACCAGTCCCATCTGTGTCAAATCCTCCAGGCAAGGATCTCTTATTGTTGAATGGCATTTGTCCAGTCAGCAGTGAAATGGGTACCAGCAAGAGCCAAATAAAGCAACAGGAGATCATCAGCCCAGAACTCATCTGATATCTTGTAGGCCTCCTGGCTTAGGGGCATTCATGAGTAGGAGATTTTCACCACATGTTTCTGTCATAACACAGCATGCATGGGTCCATTTGTAAAACAAACACATTGGTTGCAAAAAAGCTGCAGTTGTTCATTGTAGTAGACAGACATCATTAGAAACTCTGCCTCTTGTACAATGTAAGAAGACAAGAGATGAGAAGTTGATTTAAAATGTATATCTTTACGTAGTCTCTATTAAAGTCTACAAAATGATAAAGAATGCAATGAGTGTTTGTTATTAACATTGCTAATCCCTACATTTCAGTCCTAGTAACTACAATTGATTTTGATTTTTCATAGTTATACTTACAAAGAATGAGATAGAAGAAATGGATATTCTTGAACCAATATAATTTGCTCGTGGAATTAAGGATAGATTTTGAATATCTAATAATATTAATTCCCATAATTCTGTGTATTTGGAATTCGTATTTAAACAACTCAGATATAGTTTATCAGAGATATGTTAAGTAACAGTGATAGTTAGGCCTTGATCTACTGACATTCTTAGGTAGATGCATAATTTTTAGCATGAGTAATCACACTGAAATATTTTCCTGGGCAGAAGTCTCAAAAGGTTGAATCACATTATTTTCCATTAATGATCTTTTATTTTTTTTTATAGTACTTTGGTTGATGGAACTAATGGTCTAAAATAACATGCACAAATCTATAAAAATAGACTGGATTTAAAAAAAAAATGTTGTAGTTCCATTAAGGCTTTGTACTTTGGTTATGGGATTTGCCATTAAAATATTTCCTCAGTTGAATGAAAGAAGCAGAGAGAGATAAAGAAACGGGAACTTTAAGTACAGAGAATCAGATTCAGGACAAAATTTACCCTATTAATACTTGCCTGAATAGATAATATAATGAAAGATACATATTCCATTTAAAATAGGTCAGTGAGTTTTGCTGTAGCCCACAGTATTATTATTTTCTGTTTCTTTAAAAATATAGGTTTAGGTAAAGCAGGGGTGAGGATTGGCAAAGTTCTAAGTAGACATTATTAGTGAAGCAGAGAGAGACATTTTTACTGTTTCCTTTTTCTTCAAAGTTCCTTGTTCAGTGTTAATACAAAGTCATTTTAAATTATTTTTTTACGAATGCCATATGACATAGTGCTGAAATGTAAACACAGACACATTCACCAAAGGGTCCAGTGGCTTTCAGCAACAAAACTGCAGTTAGAATCAAACTAATCTACTTAGTGCAAAATGAGGGAAAGGATCTCTCTCAGGTTACAGTTTCATTAAAAGTATCACAAGCACCAACATATACAATAAAGAAAAAGTCATCCTTAAGAAAATGCAATAGTGTATGCTGGAATTGATGTATTTTTTAGGTAAACGGAACACTGGAAATATATGAAATTTTTAACATGAAAAAAGTGGTTAAGGTGTAGTGCAGAGGATTAAAGAAATGCCAAAAAGAAACAATTTCTACAGAAGAAAAGCCTGATTTCATTCTGCTAGAAACTAATGAGGAGGTTAAGCAAGAATTTGTTCCTATTACAAATCATTACATAGCTCCCAGCCTCCTAATAATAGCCCAACTCAAAATGGCTCAAAAATCTCAAATTACCTAAATTATCCTCAGAACAACGTGAACCTTTAAATAGGAGCATAGCAGTAGAAGTAATTAATATGATAAAAAACTATTCCATCAGGTAAAGCTGCAAGCCCAGATGAATTCCCAACAAAATATTATAAGCCATTAGTCTCCAAAACTGATCCCTCTTATAATTCAGGCATTTAGTAATATTTTCTTTATGCATGAGGCTGATATCAGAATATACTTTAAAGACTATCTCACCATATAGAAATATTCCAGCTTTCTCATTATTAAATACTAAAATAATATAATCCTCAAAATGGAAGAGGTAATTTACATTATAATCCATAAAGACTAAGTTGGATTCATATGGGGATGGCATTCAGCTGACAATACTCCCTGGGTGGTGAACTTGAAACATTTTGTTAGTTCCTTTGCCGAAAGAAACTTGTACATTGCTCTCAGCAATGTCAGTAAAAAGCATTTGACTGGATTGAGTGGAATTATTTATGCATATACTGTTAACAATGATCCTTTTTCACATTTTTGAACACTGTACAATAGCTTCAGTAGATGTCCACTGGTAAAATTGGTGCACAGAGGTTCCTGTTCATCATTTATCCTCTTGGGGAGGATCTCAGTTCCTCATATGGCTTAAATTAGAGCTAGGTCCAGTGAAGGAATTGAGCATCTAAAATGACTGGTGTCTGGCTCCCCAGAGTGGAATTCAGAACTCCGAGGCTCCCTTTATATTTGTATATTTATATTCAGATCCCCTAGACTCTTCTATACTGCATGGAGAAAGTACGAGACGCAGACTAGGATTCAAAACATCAAGCATGCTGAATGAGGAACAAGCATCTACCTGAAGTGACTTTATCCAATAAGCAGCCACGGAGAATTAGTAAAGAGGAAATTCAGGGGACATGTGTATGTGTTGTATGCCACACGTAACATCACTTACTGAGATAATTTGGGTGGTTCTTCCAAATACTCAGGATTCACTGTCTGGGAGGTAAATGCTGCCTCTTTCTTGAGGGTAGGCATGTACAAGCTCTCCTTGAAAAGCTGGGCAGTGGTCATCTTTTTCTTCATTTTCTTCTCTTCCAGAGAAGCAGCAGGTTGTAGTATTACTCCCTCTTTTAATAAAAGAGCTTAATGGTTACAAAACTCACCCAGGCATATAGACTCCAGATTAAATTCCCTCCTCAGTCCAAAGGGATTCAAATCCATGTCTTCCATCTCCCTGGCAAGTGTCCTACCTATCAGGTAATAGGCTTTTTGAAGCAGAAGCCGATTGAAGCCCTCTGACTGAAGCTGTGCAACAGCTCACAAGTAACTGAAAAACCTGGCTATGAAACATTGTTAGTTATAAGGAATGTGCAAACTTATTGGTTTCCTCCAGGTCAAAAGGAGAGAAAATTGTTTGTTTATCAGTTGTGCTACAGCAGTTATCTGTGCGTACTACCTCATCATGCTGTAGCCATCTTTCACTGAGGTACTGCTAGGTTAAAATACATGGTAGCTCTCATCAAGTGCAAGGAAAGAGCATGCACATGGACAATTACCACAGAGATGATATGCTGTAAATCCTTATTCCACTTAACGTTGTGTAATTAGTTCATGTGTCCATAGTGGAGACGTAATAGGTCAGCTTCACTCTGAGGCAGCAACTATTTTTGTGCCTATCCCCTACCTTCAAGGTGGCACCCAGGGCTGCTGCCTGGTCCCCACTCCGTTATGCTACTAGCCTATTCCAATAATTGCCAAACTTTTATCTTTATAACTGCTAAGATGTCTAAGTAGAGAACAGATTCTCTACAGCTTCTTTCCTTACACCAAACCTCTCGAGAGAAGGAATTCAGTTAAAAACTACAGCAAAACAATATAAAAGACACTGTGTTTATGATCACAGAAAAGCCTGTGTTTGGAGCAGAAATAACTTGTAGTTGAATAATGCAACGGATCAGGGATTTTATTCTCATCTGACACAAAAACAGAAGTATGAATTTTGGCATAAATTACTATGGATGCAAGGTAATTATGATGAGTTTCCTTTTATGGTTATTGTTAAACCTTGGAGACAAATGACAGGGTTGTGCAGTTATGTTAAATCAGTGAGCACTTTTCCTTCCATATGAGTATGTGTTAAAACCTATAAGTCTGTACAGGTAGAAACTTCAAAAGTATCCAGTGAAACTCTACTCTCATTTAAGTCAAAGACAAAGCTCACCCTGTTATGAGTGGGAAGAGAGCTATGTCAACACTCAACGGTCTTCAAAAACCCACATGGCAGATGACATATGTCCAAAGGTGATTTTGGACCCTAACTATAGTATCAGAGAAAGAAACTTGGCAGACAGTAAATAAAAAGAGGAGACAAGAAACTTCCAGTTGAGGCAGAACAAAAGACACTTTCTGGACAGCAATTATAAAGCAAAGTAAGGGATCTACTATTTAACCAAAAGAAGCTAGCACTTCTGCTTCAGGTTTACAGTTCATTTTCTTACTTCTACTAGTATGATATTTTAGCTGTACTGACTTGCGCTGAGAGACTAGTGAGGAGAGATCTGATACAAACTACTTTAGTCTTTTGTTATCTCTGCTTCCTGAGATCTAGCCAGATGCTCTAGTAAGAAGGCCTCTGAAGTTTTCAAATGCAGCTGCTACAGTAGAGAAATACTTTCAACCAATCATTGACTGAGGAAGTGTAAAATCTATATATCATTTAGACAAAAGTAACTAAGTCAGCACTTCAGTATTTAAATGATCTGTTGACCATCCCCAGAGTGTCTACTTTAAAATGAAAAGGCTAATACAATATTTGGGAGATGAAGTTCTTATTATCAATTTTTACTTTTAAGTATAATGGCCTCTATTTCTTAAAGCTATTATACACTCAATAGGAATTTTCTGCTAGATATATAAAGCTCTTAAAATGCTTAGAATGCTTCAGGGAAAAAGGAATCCCTTGATTTATGATGGCTACAAGAGTTGCTTCTGCACAAAGCATCAGTGAACTCTAACATATATATGTATGTCTTTCAGGCTGTACTGTAGCATATTAATTTAGACTGTGAACATGGACTAATCTATAGGAACTACCAAGATGAACAAAATTTGCTTTTGGATTTGCAAGGAATTGTGAACATAGCTAAAATGTGTTCTCTCAGAACTAAGCTGTTTTCAGAGGCATAACAATTGGTGCCTAGGGCTATTGGCCTGCCCACGCTTCCTAGTTATACTACTGTTTTTGAACCCTGTGGGTCAGTTATACCTAAATCCATTTTATCTGCTCCTGGAAAGATCTGCTCAGGTCTGTTCTGGTATATATCCTCCATAAAAAAATGGCTTGAAATGATCTATAACTGAGTAACTCTAGGTATCAAGAACTTTTGTTTCTACTATGCAATGTAGCATAATAAGATTCATAAATATTCCTTGAATAGATTAATGAATGTTCCTGAAATGATCTAATCTGAGCCCCCAGCATGACTGCCTGGTGTCCATCTATGAGCATAAAGCATCCACAAACCCCTTGAGATGGCTACCTGAAAATTTATTCTGGCAAACTGAGGATCCCTATGTTACATACACCAAACATAGGCTGTGTTTACACTTTGCTTTGGATATGTGAGCTAGGTGCTATTTACGTAGTTAGGGAACCAATAGTGGCGAAGCTTGGATAGTTTTTAGTTCAGGCTGCCTAGCCTGCCTGGACCCTGCATGTTTATTTGGTGGCTGAAAACTGTGCCAGTAACACTTTATCATTCCTTGTACCTGAGCTATTTACAATGAAATTAGCTGGGATATGACTACACTTTTCACCTCAGCATGGAGCACAGCCATAGCTAGTGTCTGTCAAATGATCTTCTCCCACCCTGCCTCCCAGTGTAGCCCAGAGAACAGGGATCTGACTAGACTGTCCTTTAGAACTATAAATCTGCAACTACAAAATAGAACCTTGAATTCTTGAAGTTGGCCACAGATTAGATTAGCCCTGTGGCTGCTCTTATGTGCTGCAGGAGTCAATGGTCCAAGCCCAGGATCATGGAAAAAGAAAAGGATGGAAGGGCAATACAGAAATTCCTCTTTTCTTTTAAAAGGTTTGCGAATCTCACGAAGTAGAGATTCATGGAGGAAAATTAACATCTATGGAATCATTTAGGAATTTAGGAGCAGTTCCAAGTCAGAAAAATAACTCTGTAAATGAATTTTGTAGTGTAGGTGCTTAACTCTCAAAAAGCAACTTAGATCAATCATTCCCTTTGGCTAGAAAACCCTTGGTACTTAATATCAGGAGATGCCTCCATATAGGTATATAGGCACTTACATTTAAGCTTTTTCTGTATTCATCACACCAAGACCTTCAGCATGTACACCTCGAGAAGAACATGGAGGATTGAAGTCTGCCCTAGACCTACCATCCCCACTTTAGACCATCAAGATAGAGTCCAAAGGTCAGACTGACTCCAGGCATTCAGTGTTTCAGTGGTTGTAGCTTCTGCCAGAGAGCAACAGATTACACCTGCTACTGACTGCCTAATGCCTCAGGGAGGACATGTTGCTGTCAGGAGTACCCACAAGGCAGTGGGGGCTAGGGTTTTGAGGTGCCCTATGCTCACCTTTCTCTCTAGGTTGCAACATGGTGGTATTTTATAGAAGCTACCCCACCATGAATCCCTACCACGTTGCCACCAAGCCCCACAGTTGGATGTGGTTCACAACAATACCAAGGGCCAGTCTGCCACTGGATCTGCCAGATAATATTCCCTAATATAAAATTAATCTTTTTTTTCATAGCTATATCCTGCTAGCATCTCATAGTATCCTACAGTTGGCCAATAGACCCAGGTCAGTCTCTTCCTTATTTGCTTTCAGCCTATGCACTCCTGTCTAATAGCTGAAGTATTTGGTATTGGTCTTTTAAGTATGTGCTTTAGCACTTCACATGTTAAACTTCATTCCAGTTCTAATGATCCATTACACAAAATTATCTAAAGTTTCCTGTATAATAGTCTGGTACTCTTCTTTAGGTACAATGGTCTCCAAGGTCCCTAGGCTTGGTGTATGTTTCATGAAGTCACATCTAGTTTCAGTATGAAGGTTGCTGACCTACAGGGTAGGTTAGGGATCAGCAGTATTTTCCTGCGGGGGAGCCAGAATTACATAGCTCGGGATGGAGTTGGGTGAGCATTTAGACACAGCTACCACTGGCACGTCTCCCTGCTGTTCAACTACAGGATAACTCAACAAAAGCCCCTCTCTGCTAGAGTCCGTGCCACTCAATTGCTTGATGGCACGGGCACAGCTTGCCTTCTGCTGGAGCTCCAGACAGCTACATGTGATGAGGTGTAGGGACATCCCCACATCTCCCTTTCCTCCAGAGCCCCAGGTAGGTTACTGTAGTGCAGCACAGAAATACCCTCCTGGTGCTGCAGTCACAGCTCTGCAGACTGGATCCAAAGACTCCATGGGCTAGATCCAGCCTGCAGGTCATAGGTTGCTGACCTGTGGAGCAGGTTAAAAAGCAGTGGTTCTAAACCCTTTTAGATTTAAGACACTCTTTAAATTCAAGGCATCCTTTGGAAAATGTCAACTCTTACTTTTCACTTGATTTTTGCCTACAGAAAAATAATAGAGCAATTCTTCTTCTGCAAAGAACTCAGAAAGGCCACAACAGGTCAGAATGTTTTTGACACGAATTCTGCCTTGAAATCTCTGGATTTATCTTGTGAATCAAGTGTAAGTGTTTGCACACCTAAGTGCACATCTATATGTGTGCATTTACTGAGCAGTAACTGAAATTACTGCATACTATGGGCATGTATCTACACAAGCATGCAGTATTTTTTGCGCAGTTTCAATTATGCACAGTTAGTGAATTGTGACCCTTTAATTTTGAACATGGTATGGATTCACTTTTATACAGTGCAGCACGGTCATCAAGATGCGTAGATGCATCTAGAATCAGCTGGTCACTTCCTGCCCCTCCTCTCCTCCCAGCCACGCTGCTCTCAGTGTGTGATCAGATATTGTCTCATGAATACCACATTGTCCACTTGCTTTTACCTGCTATGTGTCATCCTTAATAAGTGTTTACCATGAGCTCAAAGAGGCAATTGAGAGAAAGTGGCTCAAAAAGTGATACATCATGTATGAAGAAGTAGAAAAAAAAATTGAATTTAGTACAGAAAGTGGAAATGTTGGCTAGGCTTGCTAAGGGTGAAGATTCATCAGCCGTGGCTAGGGCTTATGGCCTTAATGAGTCGACTGTGCTTACAATGAAAAGAAATGAGGCAAAAATTAGAGCAAATGTGGCTGCAACGTGTGGGTTGGGGACCAAACTCAGAAAAGAGTTCCATTGGATGGGCCAGTGATACGAGAAACTGCTAAGAGATTGTATGATCACTTAAAATAGGATGCTGTGTCAACTTTGGGCGAGATCAGTGTAGCCAAGGAATAGCCAGCAAGGGATGGTTTGAAAAATTCAAAAGATTTGGGTTGCATAATGTTAAATTGGTTGGTGAAGCTACATCTGCAGACCATGAAGTAGCAGCAAGTTTTCCACCTGAGCTGCCTGAACTCATTGAGGAGAAAATTTACAAATAGAAGCAAGTTTTTAACACAGATGAAACTGGCTTATTTTGGAAATGGATACCAAAGAGAACCTTTCTTTCAAAAGATGAGAAATCTACTTCAGATTTCGAGGCTGTGAAAAGCTGACTGACCCTTCTTATTTGTGGCACTGCAAAATGGGATTTTATGGTAAAGCCAGTGCTCCTTTACTAAGCCCAGAACCCCCATGCACTCAAGGGCAAAGATAGATATCAGCTATCAGTGTTTTGGGGGGTGCTAATCGGCATGCATGTGTCACTTCACTGCTTTTTTTGGACTGGTTTCATAATTGCTTTGTGCATGAAGTGGATGCTGGCATCAAAAAACTTGGCATTTAAGGTCCTACCAATCCTTAATAATACTCCAGGCCACCCTAAAAGCCTTCAGGCTGTGCATCCTAATGTGGAGGTGTTTCTTCTGCCTCCAAACACATCACTCCTCCAGCCCCTTGATCAATGAGTCATTGCAACTTTTAAAGTTTATTACACTTGCCACACGTTTCACCGCATCCTAGATGATGGACAGTGACCCAGTGCCGGAAGGATTACACCATAGCAGAGTGTATTAAAAATATAAGAGTCTCTGGATGAAATAAAGCCTTCCACTATCAATGCATGTTGGAAAGACTTGTGGTGAAAGGCAGTGAATGACTTTTGTGGCTTCCCTGAAACGCAACATGAGGTAGAGGAAATTATAGAGCTGGGTTGTCATGTTGGAGGGGAGGGATTTGATGATCTCTAGGCAATGGAGATCATCCAGGCAATGGAGCTACTCGAGTCCCACACCACTGAACTCGATGAGGAAGAGCTGGAGAGGAGCTGATTCAGTCAAGCACCAGTGAAAAGGACAGTGAGGAGGAGGAGGAGGTGGCACCAAAGCTGCACCTGACAATAAAGAGTTTGGATAAGGGTTTTTGGTTGGTCAAGGAACTCTAAGACTTTTTTTTTTTGCTGAAGATCTATTCATGGAAAGCAGCTTGAAATTCAGGAGTGAGTTTGAGACTGTGCTGGATCCTTATAGGGAAGTTTACAAAAATATGCAGAAGAAAGCCAAGCAACTGACCATTACCAGTTTTTTTCCCATGTCTTCCGTCATATCAAGTTCATTTTGAACATCAGTAAAGATTAGAAGCAAGTTTAAATTTCATTAAAATGTTTTAATGGAACCTGTATTAGATAAATTAGAGAAGTCATCTCCTGAGTCTGGAACCTACACCTTTATTTCCCATAGACCCTTAGTATCTTTTTACATGATTTCTATCTGCACAGAGTTTTTTCAAGAATATAACCACTGTGTAGAACAAGGGCAGACTGTCCTGTGCAGTAAATATGGCAACTTAAGCTGATTTTAATGTAAATTTGATACCTGCATCATGCAGGTATCAAATTTACACCTGATTAATTACCGCACAGTATTGTATGTGTAGATGACTTACTGCAGAGTAACACTGTGTGTGGACTGACTTGGGACTAACTTTAGTTCAGATTCATTTCACACACAACATTAATGAGCTTTAGTACCTGCATGTGTAGACACTGGCATATTCCCACTTACTGCAAAGTAATTTACAGTGCAGTAAATTTAAGCCAGCATAACTACATGTCAAGACATGCCATAAAAGTGATAATATTGTGCAGTACTCTGTAGTACTCTCAAAAGGATCTCACAGCACCCTATGGTGTCCCAGTACCCTAGCTGAGAAGCACTGTCATAGAGGAATTCCTCAGAGTGGCCTCATCAGCATATTTCTACTTTTGGATCATACATATGGGAGCAGGTAGAAAGAGCATGCTTGTGTCTGGTGTCATTGGGGCATATTAACATTGGGGCATAAACAGGTCTGTTTCTTACCTATTGACTGCATGGGCTGGAAACAGCTTTTTACAAATACCTAAAAACAGTACTTTCTACAAAAAAGTGTTAGTTCAATGCGTAAAACAATGATTCTCAATCAGGGTGGTGTAAGATCCTTTGAAGGATGCCGTGAAGTATGAGAAGATAAGCCAGCATGAGGAAATAAGCAGATAACCACAGGCTAGGGCTGTCCCCATTGTTGTTTCCCTATGCCCAGTGCCCAGCCCCTCTGGGGTAAGAACTGTAAATAAATAACTTAGTTTTTGAAATGGGGTGCTGTTCAATTCAGAAAAGTTATGGAGGGGAACCTTGAGTCTATTGCAGAATACCTGAAGTCTAAAAGATGTTGAGAGCCACTGGCTCAGAACAATAGTGTCTGACATGGTTATGGTCATTAAACACTACTAAAATATGTTTCAGCACAGCTTTTGGCAGGAGGACCCGAGATTTTCTGTTCATAGTTAAATAGTAAATGATAAAGCAACCTTAAGTGGAGTGTAACTATCAAGGAGTGGCATAATAATGTGTTTCTGGAGAAATATACAGCATAGTATTTCTGCTGTAGAAGGACACAAGGATGCAATTTATGAGTTTTCAAATAAAAGTTACTATTACTTTATCTATAGCTTGTTTTGTCTACATTTACTGAACACTTGTAAAATAACTAGATATATGGGCATCTCTTGTCTACAACTGAGAGATGTTAACCCTCCATGAAAACTGACATATTGCCTTCCTAATTGTACTGGCTCCAGCTGTATGAGTTTTATAGTGAGGATATTCTATTAGTGGTTACTTATTCAAGGTGTTAAGTTTATGTCTAGACCACTAAGTCCTACATAGAGCTATATGGAACAAAATGACAATACACAATGAGTTGAGTGCCAGGAATCGAAAGAGATAATAAAATGAAATTTATATGCATGTTCTAGCACAGCTTTCAGGGCTAGGACTTGATCTTTTAAAAGGAGATTTGATGCTCATAATTAAAACCAGAGCCCTTGTTTATTATATCAAATTGCACTTTTAATCCTTGTTCTTTTTGTATCACACTTTTGAAAGTGATCTATATTTAAAGTATTTTGTGTATTGAATTGTAGAGCTAATAAAAAGTTTGAGGCCTTTTAAACTTTTGTTTCTTAGAGAGGTATTGTGAATGTTTAGAATGCGTAGTTATACAGAATAAGGAACTTTTCCTTATTGCAAATAAGGCACTCAGACAACAGCAGGGATGTGGAGATGCCTCTTTAGTCTTGTAGCTTTTTCAGTGGAGTAAACTGGTACAAAGGCTTCATGCTGCATATGGGTGAATTTTAGTCCCAATAAAGAATGATTGGCTTTTTTTGAAGACTTTTCAACTAAAGAGCACAGCTTATGAGTACAGGGAAGAGAAGAAAAATATTTATCTAAGCACTGTTAGTGGATAAAAAGGGATGTCTTCATATGGAACAATTTCAATAGCTTCCTTTCAAAATTCCCAAACTCTTTGGCTACATTTCTCAGAAAGGGGTCATCATAACCAGCATGGAAAAAAATATTTTTCTTCAGTTTCCTTTTTAAAAATGAAATAAGAATCTAAACCCACAGTAAAAGTATTTTAGACTTCAAAATCAAACGCTGGCAAGTAAGAAAGTGCCAGAATTAGTCCCGACTGAAATCTTACATCAGTCCATTTGTGTTTATGCATAGTGATGGTCAGTAATTACGGTCACATACAGACATTCAGTTTCTCCTGAGAGTACTGCTACTCTCTCAAGAGAAACTACGCATGTACACACGTTCAGGATTTTTTTTCCAGAGCAAAAATGGCTACTCCAGGAGAAAAAATACATGTGAACAACAGGGTTAAATCACCCCTGGGGAGAGTATCTCCTGAGAAAGTGAATTTTCTTTCTCATTCTTTTCGAAAGAAGCCACAGCAGGGTCCTCCAGCATCGCAGTGTGCTTCAGTTCCACTCCTTTGGCCCCTAAGGAGGCAGCATATCACTGTCTGGACACTACTCCAGCGTGTTACTCCAGCTACACAGGGAGCAAAACGTTCCCCCTTCGTAAGACTTACATTGTGCACCAGGGCTGCATCTACACAAGATGCTTACTGAGCATTAGTTCATTATTACTATGCAGTAGCATCACGTGGCATGAACCATGACAGGATGCTACTATGCAGTAGTAACAAGCTACTGCTCAGTAGTAATGAGCTACTTCACAGGAGTAACAAGCTACTGTGCAGTCAGCATCACCAGGAAGCTGTGCAGGGCTGCTACTGTGCAGTCATACTGGTAACTGTGCAGTCATTTAGTACTTAGGTATGCAAATACTAAATGACTATGTCATAACAACTGTGCAGTCAGTGTCTCATGTAGGTGCAGTCAAGGAGACACAGGCTGATGCAGAACATTCTTGATTAGCCAATTAGGGATGCCATTGTCTCTCTGGCCACACTGAAGGGCTAGGGGCAGAAGTTACACATAAATCATTTTAAGAGATCAGAAACTGATTTAAATCTGTAACAGAGCAGAAGTTCAGTGCACATAAACCAGTTTCAAAATGGCCAAAATTGGTTTAAGATAAACCTGGTTAAATATAGTATCAGACTTAACTGATTTGGGTCAAACTGGTTTATGCAATGTCTGTCCCAGGTCCCTTTCCTGGTTTAAGTTAAATCAGAGTCTCCCAGCATCCCAGATGCTTTGCAGCCCGGGGCTGGGCTGCCTGGTCTGCTCCAGAGAACTGGGCTGGCCCTGCCTCTCTGTTCTCTAGCCAGAGCACTATCACTACTCTGGTTGGCTGAGGGACCTCAGTGTCTACCAGGCTTCCCCCTGCACCAGCCCCCACCATCATCACTGGCTTCTCAAGGAGGAATCTCTCCTTCCACCTTTCTCTGATGGCAGGGACCCCAGCATACCAGCATCTGGCTATTTCCCCCTCCCTGCCATGTTAGCTAATGCTGAGAGGTGTCTGTGTGTGGGTCTCCAATTTCCCTGGAACAAAGGCAAACAGCTAGTGTCTGGCAAATGCAAATGTATCTTGCAGATAAGAAAAGCTTGAAATTATTGAGATGTTTACTTTTGTAGGGCTTGATGGGCTGATAAACTTTGTTCTGATAAGCAACCTGTTGGCTACAATCTGTCAGTCAAGGGGGGGCAGGGAAAGGTGTTAGAAATTACCTGGTTTGTGAACAGTATGAAGAAGCAGAGAAAAGGAGATGGAAAAGCTCTGTATTATCAACAGACAACACACAAGCTGTCCTCTCCATCGCCTCCTTCTTTGACTCAGACTGCTAACTGGGGGCTGGCAACACTTCCCACCTGTTGAGTGGCAAAGATGTGGTGGGGGAGCCTGCTGGCCCTCCCCACCACAGGCTGAGGGCTGCTCTAGCACACCCTGGCTTCTAGCCTAGACCACTGCAGGCATGTACTTGCATTTCTGGAATGAAAAGGGAATGCCTATCCACCTCCAAATCAGTTCAAGATCTGCAGGTTAGATTAACCTGCAAAGATTGAATCAATTCAGGCTCTGGCTTTTTGAATGTCTGTCCCTAGCTAAGATGTCCAGAGAACACAGTGAGCTATGTGCAGAGGGGACCTGGGCTGCATAGTGTCAGAAGTGGAAACTCTCCTCTTCAAGGGCTTGGCCTCCAAAAGTCTATTTAGGAGTCACTGGATAAGTTTTCCTACCAAGAGAACAAACTAGGGAGAATTCTCCCAGCTCTTTTGAACATGTGTACAAGGCTACATGGTCTCCTTCTGTTTGCTCTATGGGTCTTTCAGTCCCACTGAGTTTCAGGTTGGTTAGTTGAAAACTGAGGAAATCTAGTTAACTTTCATTACAAACAAGGAAAAATATTTATGAAATAATAAAACAACCCCCCTTTTCAGTTTCTTGCAAAGTGTTTTAGCCAAAACTATTCTTCATATTTGACCTGTATTCACAGGTCATTTCAGTCAATATACAACAACATTTTTGGTGAATAACTACCCCAAAAACATCTCTAACTTTGATGAGAACTCTCTTTCATGATGTAAGGGACTTGCACAAAACAAAAAACAAAGGACATTTTTTTTCTGAGGAAGACCCTCAAACTGGGACATGGATGATTTAGATAATATCTCTCTTCCTGGCTGGAACTTTAGTTAAGGCATTTCCTAATATTTAGTGGTTCATTTTGAAACATCAACATTTTTTTCAATCATTTTAAATGCAATTTAATATATATTTACATAAATAATAAAATATTAAAGTTTATACAAAATACTATGCCTGTGGTATGGATCTCTGGCCACTTCTACACAAAACTCTGATTGTGCAGTTGTTACTGCGGTCATTTAGTACTTACATAACTAAATACTAAATGACTGTAACCGGCATTACTGTGCAGCAGCATCTCTGCATGGTAGCCCAGTGGCACTACATAGTAGCTTGTTATTACTGTATAGTAGATTTTTACTACTGCACAGTAGCATTGCATCACAGTTCACGCCCCACAATGCTACCGAGCAATAGTAACAAGCTACTGCACAGAAAGCATTTCATGTAGATGCAGCCACTGTGTATTGGACCTTAAATCACTTTAATATAGCCTATGTTCTTATTGGTTATGGACCTTTTTTTTTTTTTTTAAGGGAGATTACATTCTCAGTATTATCTACAAGGTGGATGATGTAAAAGTATGCTTATCTTTAACTGAAAATTGTTCCTACTTAGCTTTCTAAAGAACTTTTATCTTTAATGTTATATGTTTTATGGGCTGATAAAGAATTTTGTCAAATTCTGTTCTGCTCACAAAGCAACTATTTTGGATTTTTTCTCATAGTACTTTTGACTGACTTAAGGGATATAGCCTAGATAATTTTAATGGTTGCTGCCAGCTGTTGTGAACCATCTGAAAAAAGAAATAAATAGCAGTACACTTAAAGGTTTCATTGAAACAGGATATTAACAAGGATACAGGGAAATATGCAGCATTTTGACCACAAGGTAATGGAAAAGGCTGTAAATTCATATTTGTGCTTGCATTAGGAAAGACAAAGAATCAGGGATAACTTCTGAGCAAAGATTTCAAATCCTTGAGGTCTTTCAGAATTACTTCTATTCTGCATTTCACTTTTTACTTCTGGTTTAGCAGAAATAGCATTAGTGACATGTCACAGGAGATAAGGAAAGATAAACCAAAATCGAAATATAGGAAATGTATGCTTAAAAACTCTTGGAAAGGATGCCAATGAGTCATTTAAAAAAGGGGAGAGGTGCTAAGTTTTTAACCTAATTAAACATAAGCTATTTCTAGGCTGAAACCTTGAACAGTTCTGATAAGAGTTGTAAAAAACAGGTGTTTGTTCTAAAACTACCCTACCATAACGATGAATACTTCCTAGATAAAAATTAATGAAGGCAACACTCATAAATGTGTCAGAAGAAGATAATTATTATTTCAGATACAACCCAGATGCTTTCCATTGGAATGCAAATTAATAGTCCTGACTAGAAGCCTTGCTTTACAAAAGATGTCTCAAGTCATGACAAGGGAGACTGTCCATTGGCAGGTCCTTTCTAGGCTACATAAAAATGAAAGAGAAATAGCTTCTTAGTCTTAGCAAGATGACAGTTGTACAATGAAGAAATTATTGTGTGAGGTTAATGAGAGTGTGGTTCCCATCATGGGAGATATATTTAAAGAACTTCCTGAAAATCTGTATGGTTTCCAGTGAAGTTGTATTCTACCTTACTGTTCACCTTTATAGATAGTGGCTTGAGAGCCTCTCAACACCCAGTTACTTCTATGCTTTTGGAGGTAAAAAGTTTAACTTCTATTATGAAACAGGAATAATTTAACTTTAAAATCTCGGTTCAAAATGGAAGCAACATGTTAGATGCCTTATGTATTTCTGGGTTTCCATTATCAGCATCTTTAAAATAATATCTGGAAATATAACCAGAGGATGTGCAATTTGAGTAGATTCGATGTTGAATTTTTTTTACTGTCCTACTTAGTCTTTTAATTTAGTCACAGAATACACCAGCAGTTATAAGATTAAGCAGAAACTAAAATGTCTGAAACATATTTACTTTCTACTATTGGGTATTTAAAATATGGCTAGCCAAACACTTGTAAACGTACAAAGAGAGCATACTCAGTATGGAAAGGAGCTTGGAATGTATAACCTAAATAATCCTCCCATCCCTAGTTTTTCATACAGTGAAGAGAAAACCCAACTTCACATTTTCCTGTAAGTATCTGGGGAGAATTCTAATACCCTTTGTGTGCCAAAATGACAATCTTCTAGTCACGTTAATGGCCTATTGTCATTTAGGAATTATTTTTGATTACTCACTGATTATTTTTGTTACTCTAATAATAAGTAAGCATACTGGTACGTACTGCACATGCACAGTAGTCTATGCACTGACTGACTAGGTATGTGACATGGATGCATGCCCAGTGTAAGTGTGTTAGTCATGCAGTTGTAGCTGGACAATAACCTAGGAGGTGTTAGGTGCCAGAAGAGGAAGTCCTCCCCTAATTTAATCTCAAGATTTTAGTGATTAGACTGTAGGTGCCGCATACCCAGAAACGGTTTACTCTGCATTTCTTTGATTTCTAACAGAGAGCTCTAATCACCATGCTACAGATTAGGTATTATCCAGGACCCTTCTTCAGTATTCCTTTTGTAGGTGAGCAACTGCATGTGCAGTTATGAGTCTTTGGATAAAATGGAGGGAGAGTAGTGGGGCAGTTTCTGTTCCAATTCAGGTTCAGGGCTAGATCCCAAGACTTATTCTTCTCCAGAACAGCAGCCACCTCACTAAGCCAAAGTCCCTCTAGCTTGATATTTTCATCCTGCCTCACATATCACCAAGTTTTGTCATCCAGGAAGTCTGCTTCAGAAAGTAGACTGGAGAGGGGACTGATAATGCATGACCTGTGGTGTGGTGTTTAGAGCACTATACTGGGAAGTCAGACACATGTAGGTTCAGAACCCCACAGGATAAGGGGACTTAAAACTTTGGTCTCTTGCTTCCTGGGCAAGTATTCTACCCAACCAGCTATAGAGGCTAAAATCTGCGAGGGCACTTATGTCAATATATATGTATATAGCTAACTGACCAGGGCATAGCCTACAAATCATAGACAGTATACATGTGAATGCTTGCATATCCATACTGCACAGGTAATAGAATGGAAAACTGTGCATATGTCCTAAAAACACTGTTTATGAGAACGAGAGAGTTCCATTTAGGTGCAAAAGTGGTAACAAAATTCTGCCCTTGATGTCTAAAGATGTTAGAAATGGTTGGTCCCACAGACAATATTTTCCTGATATATTTTAATGTCTTGAAGTTGCAGCAAAGTAGGTTTAGACTGGCTATCAGGAAGAACTTCTTCACTGTTAGAACAGTGAGGCAATGGAATAGACTACCTAGGGAAGCTGTGGAATCTCCATCATTGGGGATGTTCAAGAAAAGGTGGCATAAGTACTGGTCAAGAATAACTGCTATGCCTATGCTTCTTGGCTTGCTGGTTGCTGCATGGGATGAGGAAGGATTCCCTGCCTCCCTTCCCCCCACCCTTGCTACATATCAGGGTTTTTTAAAAGCCTTCCTCAGAAGCATTGAGTGTTGGCTGCAGCCAAGGAGGGGGTTTTGATTGGAATGTGCCAGTACTTCTGCTGTGACTAATACCTGGGCATGCCAGGCTAGAGGGATTTTCCAGTCCACTCAGGCTGATTACATATTTGATCCAGAAGGAATTTCATCCCACTGGGAGCACAGACCTCTTCCTTACATCTCTCAAGTGTATTTTAACAACACTTGCAGCAGCAAACCATTGGCCACTGTTGTCCTCCTGCTTTACCTCTAGTAGGTTTGGGTGCTATGCTTTGTGGTTGTGTGACAGGGTCACCTGGGTAGTTTTACTAAAAGGTTAGACAAGGACTTGTATAGGACAGTTTGCTTCAGGCAGGGTATTGGACTAGATGACCTCCAGTTGTCCCTTCCAGCCCTATTTTTCTATGATCCTATGAATAAGAGGTGTAATCTTCCAAATGTGGATTGCTAATTTAAATGGTAAAATTGTGAAGGCCTTTATTGATCAAAACTGCAGCTTCTGTCCATGATAACTTTGCTTGAATAACAGATGTAGAATTTGGTTCGTATTGATTAGCTTACTATTCTTCTCTACATACAGGAAATGAGTTGGAATCTTTGGACTAATTTCTGGTTGCATCCATAGTCTCACTATCAACGTCTTACTGTTAGAAACAGTCTTTCTATGTTAGATTTGAAGTCAATTGTACTTGCACTGACAATGTTGAATTTGTATCCATGCTGTGATGACTTCCGTCTTCAGGGTTGTTAGCTTGTTACCTTTCACTCTGAACACTAAAGTCAGCTAAGCCTAACAAAAGGAGCATCAAACAATTGAAAAAGAGTAGCAACATCATAACTGCAATGTTTTGAAAGACTGCTAGAAAGATTTTCTCTTTCCAAAGTATATTAGCTCAAAATAATGTTTTTAAGTTGATCATGATGGGATTTATTCTCTTCTCATTATACACAGAATTCTTCCATTGGAACTAATGAGACTTGGCATAAGTATACAGAAAAAGAAAACCATTGTCCTCTGCACCACATGGTGGATCTTCTCCAGTAACAAAACACTATCCCTTCTTCTAGCATCCATTTGTAGGGAAGAATGTTGGAATTGAAATCAACCAAGAGATTCTAAGAAGAAAATTTTATCTAAGGAGGGCAATCAGGGAAGAATATGTTTTTAGAAGCTATTTAAAAATTAGGGGCCATATTTTCCTCCCTTCTTGGCAACACATTGTTACAAAGGAGAAGTTGCAGGGGCAGATTAAGATCATATAGGATCTAGGCATGCTGGGTGCATCCACACATAAAATTAATGTGACACGAGAAACTCTGAGATCAGTTTGAGCCAGAGTCAACTGCTCCCAAGCACACCATCTATGTGTGCATCTGCGACTGCAGCAATTTGTGTTGAGACGACGCATCCCTGGGCTGGCAGAGGACACGAGGGGTCAGCCCTGGGCTCTGGGTGGCAGCATCAGGAAGTAGAGGGGCTGGCAGCAGCCAGGGATCTGGCCCCTGGCTGGCTATGCTGACTGGGAACAATTTGCATCCAGTGGTCGTTATCTACACGTACATTTAATCACACGTAAAGACTGTGCTGGAAGATGGTGCTGTCAGGGACAGTGCTATCTTATGGTGAAGTTAATTAATTTCCTGTACTCTAATACCAATGCATAGACTGTGATGCATTACTGTGGAGCTAATTAGCATTCTCCACAACCACTGTGACAAGAGACTTTTGCTTGGCCTGTCCCTACATCATGATTTCATGTTCCTAAAGACCAGGGAAGGGACATGTGCATTTCTGCATCAAGACAGAAAAAAGTAACTACATCAGGCCTCTAGAAGTGATAGTTAGTTCTATCTTGCCTCTGGACACTTTGGCCACTTTTTTCGAGTTTCTCTTCCAGGGGTCATTTGATTATATCAGAATCCTAGGGTTCATTATTAAAATAATAAATAAATATATAAATAAAAGTTTTAGTCCTTGTGGATAGAGCTGGAGGTTTGCAAGTTTTTTGAAAAATACTTAATTAAAAAAAGATCTTGTTTCAGGTCAAATTTGATAAATTGGTTCAGGCAACCCTGGCATATATGGGGAAAAGAATCAGAAAATTTCCAAAATGTAAAAAAGAAATTCTAGATGAAGAAAAAAAGAAAGATTTTAAATTTTGTCAAGAAAAGGGGGTGATGTCACACCGCTATATAAGAACAACTCAACGACAGTTTCTTTCTCTTTCTCTTGGGGCTGCTAAGAGCTGCACAGCTGAATTTGGAACCAGAAAACCTGCTCCCTTGTGGGGAGGGGGATGTCCCTCCCTCTTCACTGCGCCTTTCCTGTCACAAGCAAAAGCTATGTGACAGGAAAGCCTCAGGTACAGGGAAAGAAAGTCTGTTTCAGAGTTTGAGACTCTTATTTCCTCCCTCTTTCCCCCTTTTTTTCTTGAGTGAGAGTGTTGATCTCTGGAGCCGACTGACCAGGAATGGAATCTTGGCAGTTGCTGGCTACAGAGGCCTTGGGGTTATTAATCCCTGGAGCAGACTGACCAGGAATGGGCCCTGGCAGCTACTCGCCACATGGGACTGGCCCTTTCTGTTTTGTAGCTGTAGTGTCTCAGCATGGTGGTACAGCTGAAACTGGATGTCTGGACTATAGCCCTGGGCCCAGCCATAGCCCTGGGCCCTTTTTGCTGTCACAGCTATTTCATTTCAGCCTAGCTGTATAGCTAAACCCAAACTATATGTTTGGCTAGCAGATTTGGCTAGCAGGGTGAAGTCTGTCACTACTTGATGTTTATTCAGGCTTCAGTGCAGTGTAGGCCTGACCAACTTTTTGCTGCCCAGTCCAGGCAAGATAGGCTTGGGCTTTCTTTTGTCCCTCTTGTAGTTTATGTCCCAACCAAGTGGTGTTGTTGGGCACTAGTTGTAGTTCAGGCCCAAACCAAGATAGATCCGACCACTGAGCTCTTTTGTAGTTTTCTGTCCAGCAGAGCTGGGATTGGGACTAGGAATTGTGGAAAGTGGTACACTGATGACAGCCACAGTTAACCCCTCAAATGGGGTTAATGGGGAAGTGGAGGTCAGAGCTCTACACATCTTCAGGAGCAATGGAGCCCCTTGCAGTGCAGAAGGACCCACACTCTTGAGAAGCTTCCTGCGGTGAACACAAGGAGCAACTGTCTATAGTTGACACCTATGGATTCTCCAGTTTGGACCCCACCTCTCCAGCCCATCGGTGAAGGGCAGATATAGGGGTGCAGGCCCCTAGAACTACTTGTTGGAGAGCCTCAAGTCCCAGACTGCCTGGGTATGGGTAAAGACTCCCCCAAGAGGTGCCACCTAAACACTTTTCTTTGTAGTTAATAGTGTTTTAAAATTATTTTTAGTGTGTTTTTTTAGGATTTTTTTATTCTCTGTAATAAATTTGTGTTTTTGTGTTTACACTGCTTGTGAGGAGATGGTTTTGTTTATATAGGATGCCCCAGCAAATTTAGTGTTCCCAGATTTCTGAGTTGGGGCTCAAGTCACTGGTATAATTTATGGGGTACACTGAAATTTTAACCCTGCCCTTTTTGCTGCTGACTGGTGCCTGGCAGAAGGGTTACATGGACAATTACATGAGGTACTAAAATTGTTTTCAGAAGTAACTTAAGTTTGAATGTTCAGACACCAGTTACTCAGGCCCAGGTGTCATATCCTTGGATTAACTTTGCAGTGAAAATATCCCTTAGATAATAGGTGACAGTCATTTATGTTAAAAATCCCCCATCTGCTTTCATTTAAAAAAAAAGTTTTCAATATTTGTTTTTATAGGTACTACATGATTATTTTTACTTATATACTGAAAATGAGAAATAGTTTATAGGACAACAAAATCTTCTTATACAGTAACAGCAACTTGTTTATTTTTTCAACTAACTTTCCACTATTAGGCTTATCTCCAACCTTGGTGCCGAAGGGCAACAAGATATCTCTAAAATTCTATCTTCTTCCATGATGGAGCTCAAGAGCTTAGAGAAAAATCAGAATAATTATAAAATGAAAGAATTTTAAATTATTACCCCATCATTGACCACTTTCCTAATGACCCTATCTTTTATGTCTCCTCATATCTAAAAATGCCTAGTTCTAAAAATCTCTAAAAAACTTAGTTGTGTTGTCCTTGGGGAGAAGAAACATTTAGAGTTTCTGGGTAAGTGAGAGGCTCTTCCTAAAAATGCCATTAGAATTGCTTGGGCCAAGTCCTGATAAGTTCCATCCAGTTTCCAAATGCTCACCAGCAGCTGTGCTTGAATACACATACTTCTAAATTCCCCTGAATCTGAGCACATTTTAGCTATGGCCTCTGATGTAACCTCTTGGACACACTTCCTGAGTACACATTCTTTGTCTGATACCAATTCAAAGGAAAGATAGCTGGATCTGACTTTTAGTCTTGGACGCTTCAGCCTAAAAAAAAAGAAGGCTGAGAGAGGACCTGGTTGTGGCTTACTACTATAACAGAGACGTCCATCAGGGGCTTGGTGAACAATTGTTCACCAGGGTGCCTGGAAAACTAGAAACAGAGACTACAAACTCCTGGAAGATAGTTTCAGGCTGAGCATTAGGAAAAATTTCTTTACAACTAGGGTGTCCAGACTATGGAACAAGCTCCCTGCAGAGGTAGTGTAATCATCTACCCTAGATGTCTTCAAGAGAAGACTGGATAGTCACCTGGCTGCGGTCCTCTGACCCCAGATGTCTTTCCTGCTCATGCAGGGAGATGGACCCTATGATCCTTCAGCGTCCCTTCCAGCTCTATGATTCTATGATTATAGATATGCAAAGAATATTGTGGCAAAAATAGAAGGGCACAAGTTCTGGAGAGCTCATTGAGAGTATTAATGGTAATATTGAGCTAGTAGGCACTTCTGGAGCTGTGGTAGTTGCTAGTGAATAGTTCTGGCTTAATAAGAAAATTGGGTTCATGCCAGGGAACAGAAAGCTGGCAGGATGTGTACAGGTTAAGAATAGGGTAACAATCCTATTACACTTTAAATACCTAAGGGTTCTGCTGTACGTTCAAGTTAAAGCTGTACAAAAACGAGCTATAGAGTTGTTAAACATTTTGAAGCACTAACTTTGTAGATGGTTGGCTCTTTTTTATACCTGCATAGTCATTTTTTATTGTGTGATAATTACCTTGCACATGTGGATGGTCTAAATTTATTGTGTGGTTAACCAGTTAATTGTGTAATTTATGTAGTACGGGCCTTAATGGCAGTTATCCAGTTACCCTGCTGAGTAAATACATTTTTTTGGCACTTATGCACAATCTGAGACTCAGCTGTGGGCATGCAAGTGTTTATGTCCTCATCATGTGCATACAGGGGTGAATGTATGTAACTGAGGCTGGGCCATTCAAAACACCATGCAGATGGCAAGGAGGAGCAGCAGGAGGAGGAGAGTCTCTTCTTTTGCTGTTATCAGGTACAACCCTGGGGTGATTCTGTTGATCCCAAAAACATTACTTATGAAGCTAGGTAAGCACTGTTTAGGCATGTAAAATGAAATAGGATTTTTTCCTAGGAACTCAGGGAATGGGAAGAAGGAAGCTATGAAGGAAATTGCACTGGAGGAGACAAATAGAGGCATTTTGAAATTGAAAGGCACATAACTTTCTACATATATATCTTTAAACACCTGGGATAGGGATAGATGTTACACATAAACCAGTTTAAGTGATCAGAAACTGTTTAAATCTATAAACAGAAGAGATGTTTGGTGCATATAAACAAATTTGAAAATGGCTAAAACTGGTTTGAGATCAACCTGGTTGAAAATAGTAGTAGACTTAACTGATTTGGCTAAAAATAGTTTATCCAATATCTGTCCCAGACCCTTTGCTGGTTTAAGATAAATCAGACACCCCCAGCATCCCAGCATGCTGTCTGGGCTGGGTGGGGTGCAGGGTTGGTCCCTCCCCTCTGCTTGTCACAGACTTGCAGGCACAAATCATTTGCTTGGCTTTTCCCCTCTGCCTTACACAGACACCTCAGCATTAGCTAGCAGACCACAGTCTGGCTACAGTTTGGTCCATGCTGTGGGAAAGGACAGAGGCAGATAGGTTTTCTGGAGCTAATCAACAGGTAGCTTAATGTCCTTCCTTGGAAGAGCTGTTTAAAAAAAATCTCCATTAGTTAATGGAGAATGTGACAGCTAAAAAGTGTGCCTGTGTGATAAAGGTGCTTGCTGAAGGCTCTATGAAGATTATATCAAGTGTTTTTCTGTATTTGTTTAGATATTAA
>JAGPOW010000261.1:216553016-216569270 GCA_030014935.1 Caiman crocodilus | reverse complement strand
AGGTGGTGCTCTCCCCTACCCTGGGGGTCTTCAAGAAGAGGTTAGATAAGCATCTAGCTGGGGTCATCTAGACCCAGCACTCTTTCCTGCCTATGCAGGAGGTTGGACTCAATGATCTATTGAGGTCCCTTCCAACCCTAACATCTATGAATATATGAATCTATGCTGGTGATTAGGGCTAGGATTCAGAAACACATCAACAAATTAGAAGACTGAAGCAAAAGAAATCTCATGAGGTTCAATAAGGACAAGTGCAAAATGTTGCAATTAGGACTGAACAATCCCATGCACTGCTACAGGCTGGGGATCACTGGCTAAGCAGGATATCAGCCAAAAAGGAACTGGTGTTTACAGTAAGCAAGCAGCTAAAAATAACTTAACTGTATGCCCTTGTTGCAAAGAAGGCTAATAGTATACTGGGTTGCATTTGAAGGAGCATTGCCAACAGATCAAGGGAAGTGATTCTTCTCCTCTATTTGGCACTGGTGAAGCCACATCCTGAGTACTGTATCTAGTTTTGGGCCCCCACTACAGAAAGGATGTGGACAAATTGAAGAGAGTTCAGTGGAAGGTGTGAAAGTGGGAGAGAGAACCCACCCTGATTCTCCCTGGTAGTCACCCCAGGAGAGAAAATGAACGGTAGCTGCAGTCAGATGCTGAGATGCTTGGCTCAGGTGCACCAGTTCTGGAGCTGCCTGAGCCTTCAAATCATCAGTGAGAGATGGCAGGGCAGAGGAGAAAAGCAGGCTGCTGAAGAGGTGGGGTGGCATGGGACAATTCAAGCCCAGCATCTGGGAGATGTCAGGGAATACTGTTGGAGGTAAGCAGAGGTGGCACCAGCATATCCAGCTGGTTCTTAGGGAGAAGGACTGGGAAGTGCTGTGGAGTATGGTGTAGGGGAGGCATCAGCTAGCCCCACAGGTACTCCAGGAGGAGAACACCACAATGGGTGCTATGGAGCGCAGTGCAGGAGAGACACCGGCATGCCCCAGAGACTCTCTGGGAAGAGGACTGGGAAGAACCACAAAACATGGTAAGGAAGAAACAGGTGGCACTGGGCCAGGGAGAAATGAGCCAAGTATCACTGAACTGCTATGCTGGTGGGGAAGCCTGTGGAGGGGCAAGACCAGGGGACCACATCATCTGGCAAGGTTGCCAGTAGGACAGGTAGCAGCATGGAGTCATGGGACCATGACAGCCTGAGACCAAAGCAAGGCAGAAAGTCAAGATGAACTTCCTAAGTGGGTGATGGGTACACTGGTGGAAATGAGACAGACAGCCCCGCATCAGGTCAGATGGGGCCACAGTGGGAAGAGGTGGGGACCCAGAGGAGGGCCCCACAAACTAACCACCCAGGGTGCAGCTGGGAGCTGCCAAACCCACAATGTGGCTCTTAAAAAGGGAAAGCCAAAAGGTCCCAGTCTAGGCCTGGGAGACAAGGCCCAGGGGCCCATCAGTGGACACTAATTATTTGTTGTTGTTATTACCTAATTGTTCACTGTTACTTAAAGATTGAGACCAGTTTTGTTGTGAAGGCCACAGTTCCCATGTGAAGGATGCCTTATGAAGAGCTGACAGTTAGGAGGCTGTCAGCCCTCAGACGGGAGGGGACTACACAGATGAGACTGTATTATTTATAACTGAGACCTCTGGTGACTGATACCTAGCTTAGCCATGGATGTAGTAAGGGTTGGGTAAAGGGAGGTTGGAGCACCACAAAGAAATCCAAGGGTGAAACCTCATGAGCCACTTGCAAGGAACTCTCACCCAAAAAGAACATCAAGTCATGGTGGGAGAGCAGGAACAGCAACCAAGATTCATAGGTCGTATGAATTTAGGGTCCCATTGTGGTGTTTCTGGGGGACAGGGCACTTACCAAGTGTGGACCCAAGTCCTACAACACCTACCAATGATAGAGCAACAAAAATGATTAAGGGGCTGGGGCATGTGACTTTTGAGGAGAGGCTGACGGAACTGGGCTTATTTGGTCTAAAGAAGAGAAGATTAAGAGGGGATTTAATAACAGCCTTCAACTAAATGAAGGGTGTTTTCAAAGAGAATGGAGCTATACTTCTCTGTGGTGGCAGATGATAGAACAAGGAGCAATAGCCTCAAGTTACAGCAAGGAAAGCTTAGGTTATTTATTAGGGTAACAAGGTACTGGATCAGGTTACCCCACCAGGTTGTAGAAACTCCATCCTTAGAGCTATTTAGGACTTGGGTAGACCAAGCCTTGGCTGGTATGATAAAGTTGGGGATGGTCCCGTTTTGAGCAGGGGTTTGGATTAGATGGCCTCCTGAGGTCCCTTCCAACCCTAATTTTCTATGATTCTATGATTCCCAGAGGGGGGGGGGGAAAGAGAAAACCAAGTGCTTACTTACATTGATGTGTGAAAACTCTATGTTGATATTTTTTACTTTGAAAAGGAGGGTATATGGATATGATAGGAATTACAGAGGAGAATTTTAAAAAAATTATCATCAACACAGTTTCCCAGCTTGAATGTTGGTGGGGTCTGTTCTTAAATAAAGTGCTCTTATATAGGAGTTTTTCATAAAGTAGTGCCTACTTTTTTTTTCCTAAAACAAACCTAATTGAAAAAAATATTACCAAAAAAAAAAAAAAGTGTTTATCTTTGCTGAATACAGAATGATTTTTATCATAGCCTCCTTCTGTGTTAATGGCCTTTTTCACTCAGGAACAAGGGTATACTTCTGCAAATTGTAAAAGTCCTTGTCTCTGTTGTGCAGCAATTCTCAAACAGGTTCTATCATTTTTCTGTCATCCTAAAATTGTCACCCTAATAGTCTGTTCTTCATACCCCACACTATACAGAAGATGGGCAACAAGAGTCCATCAAAACAATAAGATTGCCTTTGCAATGTGCTGTTTGGTGTGTGGGCAAGTATTCCCATGCAAAAGCAGCACCTCAGGCTTATGGCTGTCTGGATGGATTCTTTGCATGCAATACTTCCTCTTGATAGACTGTGACAGAGCGCCTCGGGGCCGCCCTCAATATGGCTCCCACACCTGTCTCTGGGCAACCGCCCGCCTACTCACCTGCCACATCTTTGATGTTGATTGGTTCATTAGTGGGATGCTACCCTTCTTCTTGTACTGCCCCCCCCCCACTAGGGGGCGCTGTCTGCGGCTCCTTTCTCCCCAATACTGCAGCCCAAGCCTCGCGGATATCGCGCCCCCTCTCGTTCTCTCTGGGCCGTCTCAAGTCTTGTCCGTCTCCTGGACTCTATGTGCCCCCCACTGGGCTCTTCAATATGGCGCTCCCGACTCTGGACTCGCCATGCCCACACTGGGCTCCTAGATATGGTGCGCCCCTCTCTGGGCTCGCCTTGCCCCCACAGGGCTTCTCAGTGCTCTACCCCCTCCTTGGGGCAGACTGTGCCCGACCTGAGCTCCCAAACGCTGTCCCCTTCCTGGACCTGGCTGTGCCCATCTTGGGCTCCCAAATGCTGCCCCCTTCCTGGAGCTGGCTGTGCCCATCTTGGGCTCTTTAATGCCTGCGGCCCCCCGTCGGGGACTCCCAATGCCCGCACTTGGGCTACACAATATTACCCCCTCCCTGGGGCTGGCTATGCCCCACTTGGGCTTCCAGTGTGGCCCCTCTCGGGCCTCTCAGTGCTGCCCCTCTTGGGCTCCTCACTCGTTGCCCCTTGCGGGCTTCTCAATATGCTGCCTCCTATCTAGGGCCTCAGTATTGCCCCCTCCTTGGGACTGACTATGTCTAACTTGGGCTCCTTAGCAAATGCGGCCCCCTTTCAAGGACTCCCTCTGCCCGAACTTGGGATTTTAAGTAAAATGGCCCCCTTTCTAGGGCTCGTCAATGCTGTCCCCTCCCTGGGGCTCGCCAAGTCCAACTTGGATCCCCTTCTCAGTGCTGCCCCCTCTCTGGGCTAGTTCTGCTATGCCCAACTTGAGCTCTTTATCAAATGCCCCCTCTCTGGGGCTGGGGTCTACACACCCCTGTCCTGCTGCACCCTCACTGGTGTCTTTGAATGCTGCGCCCCCATGGGTGCCAGGACCCCCACACCGCTGGGGTCTCATATGAGGCCTCCTTCCCCTACAGCCTCGTCCAAACCACTGGTGTAATCGAATACTAACAAAACATAACACAAGCCTCCTGGCTATAACCAAACATCAGGCATCTGGCCATAATAGCATAAGTTTCCTGGCTCCAACTTAACATCCTCCTGCTCCTGCTCCTGCTCCTGCTCCTGCTCCTGCTCCTGCTCCTGCTCCTGCTCCTGCTCCTGCTCCTGCTCCTGCTCCTGCTCCTGCTCCTGCTGACAGAAAACTGCCTACTTGGCTCTGGCTCTGGGCTTTATAAGGGCCAGGCCTTGCCCCCTTAGGGTCAGCTGACACCCATTAGTTGCCCAGCTACCCTCAGCTGTGCTGCTTAGCCACTGCTAGGGCTCCTTCCCTAGCAGTTTTCTCCTTTCCAGGCATAGGGCACTGGAGTGCTCTGTGACATAGACCTTTGAATTTACTGTGGCTCCCTTAGATAAGGAGTCAACAAGAACATACTCCATACCCATGGCTTTCTTAAGACATAACAATTATGTACTTCCCTTCCTTATAGAGAGATTCTGAGAAGCTGCCGGTGTCTATAATACTGGAGGCCAGAATATTTCCTTAAATAGAGATTAAAGATAAAACAAACGTAAACACACAGTCTCAGGTGGATCCTGTCAACATTGTAAGTACCAACCAAAGAAAATTCCTATCTATATTTTTCCAGATAAATGTTGTAAGATCAGTATCAATGATCAAGATGGATAATCAAGGTCAATAAATGCCTACTTCCCTATTTTAAAACAAAATTGATGTGAAGTTTCTTAAAGAGATTTCTTAAGTGTAGTCATGAAAGATTACCATTGATTTGGGATTTGCAAAGTATTGACAATGTTTCAGAATATAAATTTTTTTTTAAAGTACAAGCTTTAATCTGATTTTAGTGGTGGTAAAATAATGTCCAGATCCTCCAACGTGTTTAAACTTCCCCTAACTACCTCTACAAATATGCCCCTAAATTGCTTGTCTAAAGTGAAACAGTAAGCCTGTAGGAAAGCAGATTCTAGCACAGAGGTCTCTTAAATGCTATGACATGTCAAGCTGCAGGCCTTGAACCTGGGGCCTCAGGTGTTCATTCTAGTCTGCCACCTCCTCAGGAGAGCATTGGGGCAGACACAGGTGATCAGAAGTCTCCAGCTGGGCCTAACCAAAAACCTACTCCCTGCTAGAGGGGCCAGCTAGAGTCAGCTTGCCCAAGGAGCAATGGTCTCAAATTGCATCAAGGGAAATTTAGGATAGATATTGGGAAAAAAACTTTCTCACTAGGTGGGTATCAAAGCAGAGGTTACCTAGAGATATTGTGAAACCCACATCCTTGGAGGTTTTTAAGACTTGGCTAGACAAAGCCTTGACTGGGATGATGTATTTGGGGATGGTCCTGCTTTGAACAGGACTAGATAAACTCCTGAGATCCTTTCCTACCCTAATTTTCTGTGATTATATTGTTCTTCCTATTAATATCCTTTTGGATGAATAAACTGGCAAGAGTGACAGAAACACCGATATTAAATTAATAATTTAAAATGTATAGAATACATAGAATTTATACCTGTTCTGCTGAAGGTAGAAACCAGGTTCTGACAATTATTAACCATATACAGCAAAAGCTTTGTTATCTGGCACTCATGGGGAACGGGAGGTGCCAGATAACAAAATATGCTGGTTAAGTAAGAGGCCCAAACAGGTGTTTTTGCCTGTTCAGGCTGCCGCTTCTCCCGCCACGTCCAGGGTGTCGCCGCCCCTCCCGCTGCATCACCACCCATCCTGTGGGCCCTGAGGGATGGGGAGGTGGGCCCCGTGCAGCCTGCTATGTCCCAGACCGTGGGAGTTAAGCAGCGCAGGCTGCTTTGCCCTGGGCCATAGGAGCTCAGCAAAACTGGAAGTGCCATGGTGGGCACTTATGGTTTCGCTTTTACCTTACAAGTCAGCATGCTAGTTAACAGAGCTTGCCAGCTTGTAAGGTGCTGGTTAAGGCAGCTTTTACTGTATATAGCATCAAGCATTCTTGCAACAGAACAAAACACTTAAACATGTATCTAACTTTAAGGATGGGCATGGTCTTAGTGAAATCATGACACTGTGTCAGAGTTGGGATAGATATTAATGCTGGACCTTAACATTTTCTGCTTGACCATACACACAGAGATGTTTAGAGGAGGTCCATCTTTTAACTTCAATGGGATGAGGCTTGATGTGCACCCAATTGAAGTATCAGGGCAAAATGTTATTGTTCAGATGAAAATTTAATACAGCCTCTAAGATTTGAATCTCCTGAGGTATACAGTGCTGTTTCCCCCTCATGTTCCATGCACAGTGTGATACAATGACTCTTTTCAGTTAAAAGAATCATTATTTTCACTCCTTTCTGAATAGCTAAGAGGAGTAATTATACTGTTTGCATAGTTTACCTAATGGACCTAATTTACAATGTCTGGCCCTCTTACACAATTGACCAAACACTATGATATTCCTATTGAATCTGCTTCATACTGGGAAAGGAGGATTCCTGCTTCAGAAAAATACATTAAGTTTCTAAGGAGATGGCATTCTTGCATCTATAGTAAGTAATGCAGTTGGCTGTGGTATTTTAATGTACTGCTGGCTATATTATCCAATTAATTACAACACACTGTCTCTGAAGATGACCATTTTGCTTCCATTCTTATTTTCCTTAAAATTTGTATACCAAAATGAAAATTTGATTATTTTAACAGTATGTAGGGCAGAGTGCATGTTGGAATTTACAGCTGGCCCTATCATAAGCCATCCTAATTACATAGAAGCTGAGGTGGTGCAATATCTTCTTGCCTTCCCACATTATATAGAAGTGTTCCCCAATTTGCAGTTAACAGAAGAGACACAATTTATTAAATGAAAACAACACAATTTTTTTTTATCCAGGCTTTTTATATATCTTCAATATATATAATTGTACTTAAGATTGTGACAGAACAAACCCAACCATGGAAGAAGTACATGCCAACAGCAAGAGACAAAAGAGCAAATCCAAGCTGCTAAATTTAGTGGAAAAAGGTCTATTGTCTTCACAAACTAACACTTTTTCAAAGGGCTCATGGCTGTTCTATGGGGTAAATAGTACCATTGACTTCAGTAAGCACATATATTGTAAGCACAGTTTGACCATAGGAAATTCAACACACCAAACCTGAGCGCAATATTGCTACCTTTGTTTATACTATGGGAGAAACCCTTTGCATCATATCACATTATGATGTTTGTTTTAACAGTGTCATCAACATTGTTTTGATATAATATCAAAATGAGAATGGTCTGTCTGACTGTACCATGTCAGGATTCCAGGGGTGGTCATGATGACCCCTGGTGGATCGACGACCATGCCGCACTCTGCCCCTAGCATGCCTTCACTTTTTGTCCACCATGCTTTGATGGGATTATAATAATATTAAGAGGGAGGCTGCCCTTGGGCCTTCATGTCGGCCCCAGTCTAGATGAGCCCCACACTGAGATTCCCTGACATTCTACAAGCCTCTACTGCTCCTCGGCCCCTTGCTGGGCCTCACTATTCCCAGGGTTCTTGCTGGGTCTCTCTAGACCATGCCACTGTGGGGTGCCTGCATCCTTAAGGGTTAATTGTGTGACTCCATACCTCCCCTACACCATCCTCCAAGCCTTGCAGACTGTTACAGTAACATTGTTCTCTTTTTGGGGCTTTGGTCTCTTCGGCACCACCCCTTCACTCTCAGCTGGGCCTTCTAGCCCAGGCTTACAGTATTGGACTTGGTTTTTAGGCACCAGCTCTGGTCCATCTCTTTGGGCAATGAGCACCTGGCCCTTATCTACCAAGCACTGGGTCCCTATCTGGCTGCACCCCTCTCAGGCACCAGGTTCCTGGCCTCTGGCCCCTGTCTGGCTCTGTGGCTTCACTCTCTGCCCACCTTTGGCTCAACAGTTGCTCGAGCCTTGAGCCTGCACCTGGCAGGGCTCAAGGTAATTGTATGTCCCTTGGACACTAATGGGACCTCTGTATACCACCCCTATAGTCCCAACACAAACCACCAGCATAACTACACATAAACATAAGTCCCCAGGCTATAATATAAATAACAAGAGGAGAAGCAGCCCTCTGCTCCTTTAAGAGGACAAACCTTCTCTCACATCTTAGCTAGGCATACTGTGTCAGGGCACTGTTGGTGCCTGCCACTTTAAGGGCTGAGCCAAGCAGCCAGCAGGTGTTTGATTTTAGATCCCTGGATGCCTATATAATTAGAACAGTTCACTGCTGGTAGGGAGGAAGGCATATTATCTGCTTGCAAGACTCCATGCAAGATCCTGGAGGTAAGAGCAGGAGCTGTAGGGGATGGTTTGGAGGCTCCTGGTTCTGAGCATGACCTAAAACTGCACCCTGCTGGGAGTGGGTGGCCTGGTGGGGCTCTCAGTGATGCGGAAATGCCAGGTCAGTTATCACCCTAAGGTGAGTGGGGGTGCCTTAACTCCAGCCTTAACTCCTTCAGGTGGGTCATTTTCCGTCAGAGCAGGGCAGGCCAGGTAAACTTTGGGAAGCACCTGAGCCTGCTGGGGGAGTGATCCTGCAGGGCCAGGCATGCTTCCAGAAGCACTTGAGCTGGGATTGGGGAACCCTGATCCCTAAGTGCAGGCAGGAAACATAAACCCAGTAGAGGGACTCAAATGCTCAATGCTGGGGCCAGGACCTGAAGGGTCAAAAAGACCAGGGGCCTACCATGAGGGATGCCCACAATAAGCAAAGAAGCTCAGGGTCCCAACTGGCCTGAGACAGGACCTTGGCTTATATGGAAGCTGAAGGTCGCATGAGTGGGGACACAGCTAATGGGTAAAGGGGACAGTTGAGCCAACTACCTGAGATGCCATCTGCGAGGCTTGGGCCACAGTGTATGGATGGAATGAAGCTGTGGATACCACCCCCACATATCAGGGTGTAAAATGAGTAGCCTCCAACCTTAATTAACAACATAATTAATTACAAGGTGTGGCAGGTGAGACAGGTGGGCAGCATGCCCAGAGGCAGGTGGGAAACTAACTCGGTGGCTAGTCAGGCACCATCACTTTACCACACATACCTTCCAGCCATGGACTCTTTGAGCTGCCTGACCCTCACTATTCCCACAGGTAGCATAACAGCCAGTCTAGCATTCCTGGGTACTCTTCTAGACAGGAGCTGCTAATCCTGCAGTTTGCATGGCTAAATTAGCTTGCTAGCTCAGACCTCAGCTGTATATCCTGCCAGGGCCCTGCCCTCTTTCAGATACCCTGGGCTGCCTGCAGATACCTGCTAATCAGCCTCATTGCCCTGGTGCCCCAGTAACTTGCAGCTTCTGCATCCTGCCTTGCCTAGAGTGCTCCCCAGCTAGGCTGCTTCTTCCTTAAAGGAACTGAGGGACCCAGGCTGTCTCTTACACTGAAAAAAAAAGAAGAGACTTTATGGATATGCAAATGCACTCTGAATTGCTTTTTAACATTTTTTCAACCATTTTAATAATATTAACTCAGTGTTTACTCAATTAACTCAGTGAGCTACTGAAAGTAAATATAACCATTTCATATAGTATTAAACTGAGACCAAATCTTTAAAATCTAATGTTATGTTTACACCCTAAAATAAGTGCCCTGACTTTCAGAAGTGCTCACCATGATCAAAATCAATTTTTTTCATATATTAATTTAATTTCTTGCTAAAGTCATTATTGAATAAATATAGATTATGAGTCTATATGACAAACCTAACTTTGAAGATATTGGGCTAGGTGATTTACCAAAGTAATGCCACAAGTTAATCATTTGGCACAGCTAGAATAGAAATCAAGAACTTTAACTCTCATTCTTGTGGTGAACTGGAACTGCAGCGGGTGGATGTCCAACCCTCTGTATGAGCAGGCCGGGGATGAAAGGGACACTGACTCCAGTTAAGGTGATTAAAATAAACTGAGATTTTACTTACAGCAACTCTTGAACAGCAGTTAAACAACAAGTAGGCAGCAGTTAGACAGCAGTTAGGAGGCAGCAGCTGCTTCTTACGATGTACAGTCAACAATGCGATTGCAAATGCGGATAACAACAACGAAACTGTTGTGTGAGAGCTCGGTGTGTTCAAAGCGCTTGGTAGCAAGTATATAATATTAATATTAATATTTAATCAGCCTAGGGGACATGGGCTCCTGAAAAGGGTGATCAGTCCTCTCCAACTGTCATGTGTGGAACCCACTGACAAGACCAGTGTGTGTGCTGTCCCTTTTATAAACTCCTGAGCCAATCAGAGCATGCTACTGATGTTTAGTTAGGAGAGTGTGAGAGTGTGACTGACGGCCGTGCAGCCACACACCTCACACAGCTTCAGATTCGCAGAGGCCGACTGATCACACGCCTGTCCACACTGTGATCATGAGCTCTTCACATGCTGAACGCAACTTGCCCTCGTGCTTTGCATTGGTCTGGCATGTGGGCTGGCGTTTGGTCACCTTTTTACTTAGTGCTCCTTTTCTAAACATACCTCCCAGATGCTAGCCTTCTTACACCAAAAGCAATAAGAACTGAACTCTGTACCATGAAACTTCATCCAAGTCCTGGCCTGGGCCACAGGCTTTAGCTACTAAAGTTATGTGAAATTTCATTGACTGTTTCATTTTGAACCTGTTTTGATGCATTTCGAGCTCAAAACAGTGAAATCAAGATGAAACAAAAAGCATTGAAACAGCTTTGAAATGCGCTGAAACAGCTTCAAAATGAAATAAAGGCACTTCCCTCACACCTGTGCTCCACTCCTGCCACCAGGCTGAGCTCCATGGGGCTGTGGAGCCACTTGGAACACAGCCTGTCAGTGGGAGGTGGGCAGAGCTGGGGCTGCACTCTGCCTCCCACAGCCAGGCTGAGCTCCATGAAACCTGGTGCTGGGCATGGACTGCACCCAGTGCCAGTCCCAGGTGGCAGTGGCAACTTCCTGTCATCTGGCATGGAGGCCTACACCCCCAGGAGGAGTCCAGCACAGCCTTGCAGCCCTCCTGGGGGTGTGGGCCCCCAGATCTGCACCCAGATGACAGAAGGCTGCTGCTGCTGCCTGGGGCCAGCAACAGCATCAGTCTTCCTCAATGCTGAATGTAGGCTGTGCCCAGCACCAGTCCCAGGCAGCACTGGCAGCCTCCTGTCATCCAGTGCAGATCCAGGGCCCTGCACCCCCAGGATATTTGTGGGGCTGTACCAGACTCCTCTTGGGGGTGTGAGGCCCTGGATCTGCATGCTGGATAACAGGAGGCTGCTGCTGCAGGCAAGTGTCATGAATTTTGCTTTCAAGAATTTCAGGTGCAGTTTCTGAGAAATGTCTGTACCTATCTCCTTAAAACTTGGCTGACCTCATGCCCTCAAAAGGGGCTACCATCCCTGCAGTTTCCATCTGAATCAGGCAACAAATGACAATGTTTTAGGCATTTTCATGATTCCCCATTATAGCCTATGGGCAAAATGATGAAACGAGTTGAAACAGTGAAACAGTTTAAATGAAATAAAATGGGACAGTGCTTCGAAATGAAATGAAATGATGAAATGAAGGACTATCCCTTTGAAATGATGAAACAGATATCAAAATGAAATGATGGTGTTTCACACAGTCCTATTAGCTACCTCTATAAAAAGCAAACAAATAAAATGAGCAACATCTCCTAAAACCTAACTTAGTTAACCTGAAATCAGTGGCATTGAACAAATAGCACAAGCAACCCTCTGTAATCTGGCTAAAGGGCAGAAGCATCAACAGTTTCACTTATTAGTGGTCATTGTTCAGGTCCAGCCCTGGGCTTGGGTCAGGGTCACCTCTAGCAATGGATTTATGGTCTGGTATATCTAGTTATTAACACCTGCTCTAACTTTTCAAACAATGAAGTATTGAAGCCTTTAGAGGCAAACACCCAGAGCAGTTCAGCAGGGTTAGTGACCCTGTCAGCATAGAGTGTAACATGGTAAAGATTAGTTTATGATAAAAATGATTCTCATTGGAGATGCTATATCAGAGAGAAGATAATTCATGCTCCGATCATCATAACACCATCAGCTGTAAACTTAGGATATGTTGCTGCTCATAAATAGGCAATGCCAAATTGGTAGTTTTCTTTTATGATTGGGTTAGCCTCAGTTTGTTATGCTAATTTATTACTGAATGTTTTAATGATAGTGTTGATGATGTTGATATTAAAAGAGTTGTTTTCAATTCATTTACAGGTAACTGAAAAGTTAATTCTGACTGGCCCTAAGCATTATTTTTTTTTCAAAATTTCAGCAAAGCAGAAATGTATTAAAAGTATATTTCAAGTTCAACAAAATAATTTTTATATGACATAAAATGTTTTGTTTAATTTTCCAACATCTGGGTCCAATTTTGTTTGTTTTTCTAAAGCTATTTTCATTATGAAACATTCTGTACAAAAAACCCCAGAAGCTTTGTTCTGGAAATATCACAATTTAATTATTTTTAGGGTTTTTTGAGGGGGAGGAGGCATTTTTTTTTCATTTTCTCCTATACTCCTACCAAAACAATTTGGTAAAGTTTGCATGAATCTGTAATGTACATAGCAGACCCCAAATTTGCATCTTTTCCCACTAAGTAATAAGGTTTTGCCAGAAAAATATTGCCCCTTTCTAATGACCTTTCTAAGGTCAACTCACATGGCCAGTGAATAGCTAACGGTTTATCTGGTTTAAAGATCAGCTCCAGTTTTCAGTTCTTAAAAAAAGTTATCACCATGGAGCTCCAGGAAATCAAAACAAACTTTTACTTTACCTTCCATATAGAACAAGACACATTTTTATTGATGTATTACTTTGATTCCATGGTCTTGTCTGTGAGGATACAAATGTAACTCTAGAATAAAATAATGCAGCAGGGTTCTCTGTGTGTGATTATATCACTGAAAAGACTTAACTTATATGTTATTTCAGGACACTTACAGCATGGGTACATATTACTTTTTTAGTTCTATACACACTTCTATAGAAAGATATAGAAAAGGCAAATGCCAATATGTTTAGGCTGCTTATAAAGTCAGAGAGATGGCAGATCCATTTTAAAAGAAGCATTTATTTGTAGTGCTTTCTATACTACCACATCATGTGGACAGTTACATGTAACACTACAGGGACTTTCTCTGTTCCTTTGGATCCAACCTGTTTGTGGCCAAGATGGCTGATTTTCTGGACAGGGCTGGAGGACAGGGATATACAAATTCAAACATGTCCAGGGACCAACATACAAGTAAGTTCTGTAGATAGGGATGCTGGGAGAGCCACTTTTGCTGGAGCTAAACAAACAGTTCTCCATTAGCAGGACAGGAAGATGAAGGCCTCAGTAGGAGGACTCAGGTGCCTATATACTAATGACAGGAGCATGGGGAAGCAGGCGGAGC
This sequence comes from Caiman crocodilus, assembly GCA_030014935.1. Lineage (NCBI taxonomy): Eukaryota > Metazoa > Chordata > Crocodylia > Alligatoridae > Caiman > Caiman crocodilus. The sequence continues at coordinate 216,555,776 of JAGPOW010000261.1, read as the reverse complement.
TAACCCTCCTATTCTCCAGTGTGCATTATGATTTAGTAGAGATTATGGAGACCTGGTGGGACTCCTCACATGACTAGAGTGTAGCTTTATAAGGCTACACCCTGCATAGAAGGGACCGGGTTGGGAAGAAAGGTAGAGGTGTTGCTCTCCATGTGAAAGAGCAGTACACCTTCTTGGAGGCCAACATTGGCTTCAAAAATGGACAACTTGAAACCCTCTGGGTCAAGTTTCAGGAGCGGAGCAGGGTGGGCATGGTGAGAGACACCTAACTGTAGGTATATACTATAGACCATGAAACCAGGGTCAGGAACTCAATCTAGGGTTCACCTGAGAACTGACTGAGGCCACATGTGCACGTAACGTGGTCATCACGGGCAATTTTAATTATCCAGATATCTCCTGGGAGGAACACTTGGCCAAGCTGGATCAGTTGCAATCTTTCCTGACCTGTGTCAAGGAGCTCTTCCTAACTCAGGAGGTGCATGGGCCAACCAGAGGTGATGCTCTGCTAGATTTGGTTCTGGCCAAAGGAGACAATCTGACGACTGACTTAAATATAGAGGGAAGTCTGGGCAACAGCAACCATGAAACCATCATATTCACTGTCAGACGTAATCAAATAGCAGCGACCATGAGACCATCATATTCACTGTCAGACAAATTGGATAGCAGGATTAAAGGGCTGTACAACCCAGCTCTTTCCTGGACTTAGGTTTAGCTATGTGCGTGTGTAGCCATGTTACTGCCTAGCCAGCAGGTAGCCTGCTGCATATAATTAAGCTATGAATATGTGTATGTGTCCACAGTGTAGGGGTAATAGAATTGCAATCTGGTCTAAGGGCCAATAATGTCACGTGCACAGCTAGGAAACTGCCATTTACCAAAACAAATTAAAATAAAATTCAGTCTTCTGGGAATTTATACACATGCTCCAGGAGCCAGGGGAGGGAGAAGTGGAGGCTTCAAGAGCTGTTTTAATTAAAGCATCTAATATATCTTGTATATCAGCATCCAAATGCTGAAAAATGGCTGCTGGGACACTTAAAGTAAAGCTTGATTAATTGAGTCTGCTCTGAAGCACTGACGCACTGTAATTACAACATGTTGGTGTCTCTAGTGGGTGCTGTGAGTACCATACCACCTGCTTGACTGGAGTGCCCCTCAACTCACCTGCTATGCCTTATTGTTGCTGAATGAAAAGAAGGGTTCAGTGGTGTTCCTCTTCTCAGGTGACTTGGTGATGGAAGTACTCACGTTTGTGCCATGGTGTTCCTTGGGGCTCTTCCTCCCCTACGTGCCATCCACTCGCCAACCGTTTGGATGTTCTGTTGGCTGCTCCATCGATCTCCATGAGCCCCCTTTGTTACAGGAGTCTGGCGTCTGCTCCAGGCAACTGGCTGGTCACCTAGATGTTATCGTTGCTGGAGCTGCAGTCCCTGATCCAAAGAACTGTGCTCCTTGTTTTCTCGGCATTCTTCCTCCCCCTCCTTGGGAGAGGGATGCTCCCAATAAATTCTAAGGTTGCTGGGCTGGGGATAGTTCATCCCTAACCTAATGTCTGACACTGCTTCCACCCCCCTGCCCCCCTGCCTTTGTGGCAGAGCAGTGTCTGTCAGGCTGCTACTGCTGGCCTCTAGAGCCGCCGGTGTTGCCAGTCAGGCATGCTCCTGGCTGGCTTGGTCTCTCTCTCTCTCTCTCTCTCTCTTCCCCCTCCCATCCCCCACCACGAGGTTCTGGTGGGGGAGGGGAGGTTCTGGTGGAGCTTTTAAACTTCCTGTGGTGGCGTCCTCAACCCAACGCTGGTCCACCTCAGGAGCAGCTGTTTAAAGAGCTGGCATAATGCTGGTTCGTGCAGCTGCGGCTGCAGCTCCACCTTCGGATGTGCTCCTACAGGTAAGTCCCCTGTGGTGTGGGGGGTTTATTTGTTTACTTTGTGGGTGCTTGGGCTTACCCCCAGCTCTCTTGGTGCCTGTGGGGGCTTTTTGCCACCACACCAAGCCATAGAATGGGTGCATGACACTAGACACTGAAGTAGTAGTCTTCTTCCATTTGTACCCCCTACACAAGTGCCAATTTGCATTCTGGCTAAAGGAAGCCAAGAGACAGCTCTCTGACACTGCCTACTACAAAGAACTACAAGAAGATCCTACTCCCCTTTTCACCAAAAAACTCAACCATACCATCAAATCATTCCCATCAAGACTACAAGAAAAACTACAGATCTTGATCCCCCTGCTACCTAACCCAGGGACTTTTTACATGCTCCCTAAAATCCACAAATAAGGGAACCCTGGTGGACCTATCATATCCAACCATGGGACCCTAACTGAGGAAATATCACGTTTTGTTGAATCAATCCTAAAACCGCTTGTCACCCACAAAGCAAGTTTTGTACAAGACAGTACAGACTTTCTACGGAAACTTAAAAACATAGACCACCTTCCCAGCAACACACTCCTAGCCACCATGGACATTACCAGCCTATACCAACATCCCACACCAGGATGGCATCCAAGCCTGCCTTACATGTCTACAGGAACAAGATTACAACTCAGAATACAACCCACAGATATTACTGACCTTAAAAACTTCATCCTCACACACAACAATTTCACTTTTAATAATCAACACTTCTTCCAGATGATGGGAACAGCTATGGGTACTAAAATGGCCCCACAGTATGCCAACCTTTTTATGAGCCACCTGGAAGAAGACTTCCTCAAGAACTGCACCATCAAACCCTTGCTATACTTAAGATAC
>JAGPOW010000261.1:216479193-216552916 GCA_030014935.1 Caiman crocodilus | reverse complement strand
CATTTCATCAACCTCCTGGATACTAGAGATCATGGACTAAACATAGACATTGGATTTTTGATACATTATAATCTGCCTGGCAACTGACTCCCCAGCCCATTGAGATGGATGGCTTAAAAGGAATGCTGAAGCATTTACAATTCCTATGAGTGCTGAGGGAGTAGTTCTGCTCAAGTGGTCTTCTATCTTCCTCTTGGGCATGTGGCCTTTACTCCAGTGCTTTAATCACAGAAATTTGCCCTTAGTTATCATTATGTCTACACACTTCTTTTTCTCTAAACACACACACACACACGCACACACACAGAAACCAATAACAGTGAGTCCTTGTCAAGTTGAATCTATTTTTTGGCATTTTTACTCAGATAAATGTAATTTTTAAATCATCTCCATTTCATTTTACTCACCTTCAACACTTTTGTTTTTGTTTCCTTCTCTTTGTCCTCCTTTCATTCCATTGCTTTTCTGTTTTTTTCTCTTTCCCTTTCTCCATCACCCCTTTGTGTTTACACTCCTCATTTGTTTTTATTGCTTTCTTCCTTTTAACAGTCCTTTCTAGACTCACTAAAATTACTATTCATAATGATTTGAAAGCTACATTATTTTCCACAAAAACAGTCTAAAATGTTGGGTTTTTTGTATCAAACATCTGTTATCCTCTCTCCATGGCCTCGACTTTTTCCTGTTAATGCTAAAATGAACTCAGCACACAGACTAAGCAGAAATAAAAAAGCTAAGGTCAACGTCTATCTTCCTGAGCCTATCAGCCCATAGAGCTAATGTCCTTACGAAACTGTGGCTGTGTCTACACAATTGATGGACTGCTTAATACTTGCATAAGCAAGTACTAAATGTGTAGTAACCGGCAGTACTGTGCAGTACCATTCCCACATGTTTTTTTTTTCAGATGCTACTGTGCACTAGCAATGGGCTACTGCACAGTAGCTAGTTACTTCTGCACAGTAATGTCTCATGTAGATGTGTCCTGCAAGCAGTAGCACAATAGGGGGTGCTAGATTGATCATATTTAGGCCATAGGGCAAGGTTAAAATTATGCCAGTTCCTGTAGCCAACAGTGTAAAAGGTAGTGGTGAGGCTGGCAACACATCTGATAAGCTTTGACTCCTCAGGTATCCATTTACAACTGGATTGGTTTGTCTACAGCAGGACTCATTCATGCCTTGCTTTGGTATTGCAGCTCTGCTGAGTGTAAATGTCTATTGTGGTATGTGCTGTATAGAGAAACATCCATATACACACTTATATTATTTTTGTCTCTTTAGCTATTGAGTACACTGAAATATGTTGTTCCAATTAAACTTTACTCAGTAACGTCCACCAGAACTTCAGCAATATGCTTACTCTTTCACATTTCAAATTCCCAGAGGAACTGGGTAATTTAATGATTATTTTTTATCTCTAATTTCTGTGGATCGAATCCTGAAGTCCTAATTCAATGCCTATTCAGATAGAACTTTTGTAGTAAGGAATTATTAAGAAAAAGACCTTTACGATTTGACCCTGTGTTTCTATGAAGGTAAGTGTTTTTTTCTATGGGTTCCCTGACACAATGAATCTGAAACTCATTACAAACACCACTGGTATGGCTGTTAAATAATAATTTACCCACAGCTTTTCCTCTGATTTCCTAATAATACCATTAGGTCCAGAACATACAAATATTCTGGTTATGATTCAGAGATTTACTTATGGCATGAAAAATAAAATGTGCTTTCATATGCAATAAGATTAGAACTGTCTAAAGCCACAGCATTTGTTCAGAAAAATATTACTTTAAAAATTAAGTGTTTTTAATCATCCTTTATTCTAAAGACTGATGTGATGTTTGTTTTATTAGAACTTAACAGTTAGGATAGACCCAATATTAGTTCAAATTGTAACTGGTTCTAAACAAGAGTTTGGATACAAAAGTTTTTGTCATCTTTAGTAATGAATAGCTTGTTCCTTGTTACATAGATGTCATCTTTTCATTTAAGTTTTGTTCCATTTTCAAGTCTGCAGTGCTTCCTCTTGTACATTTCTTGCTCATTAAATGATTGTAAGGATTGGGAATGTAGGTGTTCAGGAAAGATGTCAATCTTTTCACTGAAAACACATCAGTGACCTTTTATTTTGATATAAATGAGGGACATAGTTTTGTTCACAAAGATTACAAGTCTATCAGTATTAGGGATGTAAGCTTAATGTTAATCCACAGGTCTGAGCTCCTTTGTTTTGCTCTGTTTAACCCTTAGAAATAATTCAATTTGTATGATGCAGAGTCCTGGGTTTTAGCAAAAACTGTTTATATTACTGGATAATGATCAGCTATGTAGGTGGATATTTTGATGTGGGCTATTGCTATTCAGGGGATTAAAGTGAATTCTTCAAACTTATTATTTTTAGTGCCATATAAATGAATGGTTTTCAAGAGCAAAATATATAAATCACAGTTCCTGCTAGGAGGTGTAGGAGGTACAGTAGAACTCCCAGGTACATGCAGGAGTATATGCAGGAGATGTGGTCCATACCACATCTTGCAGTGTATGTTTGATCTGTGCTCTGTCAGACTCATTGGTTAATGCCCTTGTTCCTCCTATTCTCATTAGCCTCATATTTGTACTTGGAGAACACAGCAGCTGGGATGATGACTAAGCTTGGTGCGAGGGACAGGTGGGAGGGAAGGGCATTTATTATGTTCGTTTTCAAAGAGAAAAGAGATAGGGGATGCAATATTGTCCCTAATGAAGCCAATAAGAATGTTGGCATTAACTCCAAAAGCACAAGAAATTCAGTTTTTGTACAAATATTTCTAAAACTTCAATTTTAAGTTAACCAAAGGTCTTCATCACTTGACAATTATGCAAATAGAGGCATAGCTAAAGAAAAAATAGGATATAGAGTATGTGTACAGGTCTTGATGCAGAACACGATGTGTTTATCTTTTCTGGGTGGTAGAGAAAAAAAATAGAACAAACAAAAAACCCAAACCTCTAGGCCTTCATTAGTGTCCACTGTTTTCAGGAAAATATATATTTTTTTATGTGCCTGTTAACTTATCTCTATTTCTGCCCTCTCTTTTAAGATGGGACAATACAGGGTCCCAGTGGTTGAGCACCCAGAGGATATGTGTGCTGATATAATATTTTCCATGATGATTATTAGCAATGTGACTCTTCTGACTGTAAGGGTGGTCAAGTGTCAGAAAAGGGTACCTAGAAAAACTGAGGAATTTTCATCCTTGAAAGTTTTAAGGAGCAGGTTAGATAGACACTTGGCTGGGATGATCTAGTTAGGAATGATACTGCCTTGAACAGAGGGCTGGATTAACCTTGTGAGGTTCCTTCAGCCCTACTTTCCCATGATCCTAGGGAATGATTGAGAATGCTCAATAGTTTATAGTGTTATTTGGTGTATATGATGACACTTGACAATTCATGGTGTCAGACAAGCATCATAATCCCAGGTGCTACTTGTTTGTTGCACAAATACACACAAAAGTAACTCTTACATGACACTGCAATTCAGATGCCTGTCACATAGACAATAACAAAGGAAGGCACGCAATGGTGAGATTACAGGAAGGAGTATCTCGCTACTGCTGCTGAGTAACTCTTACAGTTTTAGCAGCATAGGCTAAGGTTGAGGAAGCACTCTCCCTCCCTGTTTAGTTATGCTCACCTTAACTTTAACTTTGGTTATGTGGTCTTTGTACCTAAAATTCTCTGCAAAGTAGAAAGGTGTTTAGGTGCTTCGTCAAAGAGGGAGGCTTCTCATACACTCATTGGCAAATGCTCCTAGGTATAATAAGTAGCATATAAGAATGCATGAAAATATGAGAAGACAAAATAAGGAACTGTCAGGAGAAAAATTTGGGAAGCCTATGGATATAGAAAAGGACAGAAGTGAGAAAAGGGAAGTGGTAGAAGATGGCACAAATCTGTACAGTTCAATAATGGAAACTCTTAAGCATCAGTTGTTAAAAGAGGATTTGTTCAGCGAGTAAGACAATGAAAAGGCACGTTGCAGTGGTGAATGTTTAGAACTAATATGAGTAGAAGCCTTTGGAGTGAACTTAATTGGCAAGAATCAGAAGAAGAGGGCTAGAGTAGGGGTGTGTGTATAATTTCCTAGCAGGGGGAAGATGACTAGATCAATAGATCAATTTGGCATATATAGTAAATTTTGTTCCTTCTTTCAGGATGTTTGGTCATAAAGAAGGGCAGATGTGGTCAGGAACTGTTACCTAAGAATTTCCACAAGAAAATGAATTAACTGCAAAAAAAGGCAATCAAAAAAATTAACTCCTCCCAAAAAGATTTTCAAGCATGAATGGAGTTTTTAAACTTTAGCTTTAAACAGGTTTTTCATCCTAACAAATGTGAATGCCATTTTTTATGATGCAGAAAATACCTAGAAAACCACAAGAAATGCACATATTGATATGTCTGATTTTGCATGAGTAGGAAAGAAGAGTTGGTCATTAAGACCACATGGGATGTCATTGCTAAAAGGAAGCATATGAAACTGAACCTCTTCCATGTGAATAAACAGAAGAAAATTAACAAATAGACAGGCTACTATAGAGAAATGGAAAAATTGGCAAAATGTTCATCAAGGAGAGACCATGAGCATGTACTGATAGGTAAGTTCAGGAAACGGAGTAGGCAACCTAGAAAGGATATAAGAACATTATGACTAGGTACAGACAGTCAGAAAGCCTGAGGCTGAATCGGTTCAGTCTTCTCTGGTTAGTCTAAGTTGTACAGATAAAATTGAAACAGAAGTGAACTGACATTTACCTTTGATTTAGGAAATGCAGTCTGAATGCAGTGGCACAGGCCAGAAGTCAGGGTATGCTAGAGCTCAGCTCTCTGGCTCTGTGTTCACTTCCTCTTCCTGCTGCTCCCTATGTCTCTGGGATTTGTAGTCCAGAATTATAACAGCAGGACTCTGTAGGGATGCTAATCACTTCCTCTTCCTGCTTCCAGATGCCTCTGAGTTTTGTAGTCCACAGTTGCAGCTATCAGTATGTTTGAACGGGGGAAGGGGTGTTTAAAGCCCCCTCCCCAACCCCAGAACCCAGCCACTATTTGCCGGGGGGTGGGGGCAGTCCTTCTCCTGTAGACTGAGCCAGCCAGTCCTCACTGTTCAAGCTAGGGAGCAGGGAGTAAGGCCAGCCCTTCTCTCTGGTGAGACAGCACAATTCCATAAACCGGTTTGACCCAAATCAGCTAAGTCTGATACTACATTCAACCAGGTTTTCTTAAACCAGTTTTGGCCATTTTTAAACTCTTTTTTGTGCCCTGAATGTATGTTCTGTTGTAGGTTTTAATTCGTTTCTGATCACTTAACCCAGTTTATATGTAATGTCTGTCCCTAGCCTATATGAAACTCTAAAAATGGACCAGGAAAGACAAACATAAACAAATCCACACCATTCTAAAAGAACAAATGAAAAGACGGATAAAGGATATTCATTATATATCTTAAGCAGACTTCAGAAGGAACAAAATTCAACTTTGGCATCATAGATAAGATGAAAGAACTAAATGTCCGTTGCAAGAAAATCACCTTGGAAAAACTCAAAGCAGCTATCAGTGAATAGAACACAACCCTAAATACAGGATGACCCCCCCCAATAATTAGATTCTATATATGGAAAATGTATACATTTGCTATAAATTTCCAGGTATAGAATCTAAGTATTGGGTATTATCTTGAATCCTCACCATCCCCCGCTACAGCAGGGAAAGCAGTTGCTGTGGGGAGGTCAGGTGGCCCTCTTGCCCTCTGCGCCATCCTCTTCTTCCCTCTGAAGACTTCCTATCCCTTTACCTCCCCAGATTCCCACAGTCACAGCCCCCACCATGTCTGCCTTGTCCTGTCCCCACTCCCCAGTCTCTTCCCTTCTCCCCCAGCATGCAGAAGGTCAGCTTTTGCCTGGCAATACAGCACTTGCAGCACTACTGATTGACCAGGCAGGCAATGCAGCAGTGTCAGCATTGCTGATCTGGTGGGCAGGGAAGAAGTTTCCATGTGCTCTATCCCTGGAAGAGACTGCAGCATGAGCCAGAGCTGAGCTACACCTGCAAGTAAAAGGGAAATAAAGAGGGAAGAGGTGCAGAAGTTGCAGAGGGGAAGCAGAGGTTGGGCAGAAGGTTGCCATGGGTCTGATCATGGCCTCAACCTGGGCCAACCCAGTCAGACCTGGAGTCAGACCTGGAGCATCTGCCTGATCTCCCTCCACTCTGTATGTGAATATAAGATGAGGGGCTTTTTTCCCCATGCTGATCTGAGAAGGAAACCTTGTCTTATATTCAAGTAAGTATGGCATAGTTTCTAGAGTTTTTGTCATGATATCACTCAGTGATTGGTAACAAAGAAATAAAGCTAATTTGGTGTTATCTTTAGAATTACACAAGGACATAATCTCTCCCTTTTTGTTTGGGGTTGCTAGAGATGACTGACCTCTAGCATGGAAAAGGGAATTCCATGGGTGGACAAAAAGCAAAATTGTATGTCCCTTTGTGCACCTAAATATCAGTTTTCTAGTCAACTAAGAGTGCTGTTTTTGCCATTTATGTATAAGTTACAATTCTATGATTCCTGCACATATAAGCATGTTTACATGTGACTAAACCTGTAGAGTAGACTATGCATTGGTCAGCCAGGAAAATGACTACATATACATGATCATTCTTTAAGTACCTTCATCTAAGTCACAAAAACCTAGCCAGTGAGAAATCTATGACTAGCCCATGTTTTAACTCTAGTAGCTGAGTTGTTAGGATATTAGCCCAGGAAGCCCCAGAGGGAGTAATGTGAATCTAGGAGGAAGTGGGCATGCAGTGGAGTGTGTAATTCAGTGTGTATTATATGCTGGGTGAAAAGGACCAAACCCGGTGTTCTAGCTTGTACACTACTCCCAATAGGGTATTAATTTCCCCATTGCACTACTTTCAATTAATTTAATCCTATGACTATTAAATGCAATGTGAAGTTGCTCAGGAGCACTGGAGAAGGGTCTGGAAAATGCCTGACCTGTGATATGGTGGTTGGAGCACTCTGTTAGGAAGTCAGAAAGGAACAAGTGTAAACACCCTCTGGATAAGGGCATTACTGACTTCCTGGGCTAGTGCTCTAAACACTCAGCTACTGGGAGTAAAACTCACTCCATGAAAGTCAGTGTGACCTTGACTGATCTTATCATGCCTGTAGAAATAGTTTTGAGTTCTTGGAAGGAAATATGTTCTCTTCAGGCTTAGACATCTCATGCTTCAACTGATAGATGGACTTTCAAATGGAGATATCAGATATACAAATTCAAGATATTAACACTCTAATATGTGACTACAGAAACTATGACAAATGAGAGGGGCAAAGTATATTTAGAGCTCATCAGACTACAGGTGAATTTACAACTGCTAAAATGTTCTTGCCCCTCTTTACAGTTAAGACTCAGTTATATAAATTATTTGTCTGGCATGTGCTTCCATAGAAGGTAGAAATTTGTCTTTTTTTCATATGAAGATAGAACATAGTCTTCAGTGGCTCAAATACACATTATAGTTTGTTTTATAGTATTAAGTATTTTTCATAAAACATCTAAACTCATAATAAACTTTAAATAGATGAAAGGAGAAAACAGATGCATACTAATTTTGCTGTTCCATCTAAAAAAAAAAGTTCATGAAAAGATGGAAATGAGCTGTGAATTTTTAGCTATGAGCTAATCATAAATCTCAAAAGCACTTTTTTCTTACTCAATTGAAACATCCTACAAGTCATTTAAAAATGTATTTTTGGAGGAAAAAAAATCTGTTTATTGAGTTAACATTTGTTCGAAGAAAAACAATACAGAAATAGCTCACACAATAGAAGCACAATTGAAGATGCAGATGTAGTAGATACTAAAGAGAGCAATAGGATCTTTGAAAATGTAGTGAGTCAAAGTGAATGTAAGTATATGAATAAGTTAATTATACTAGTAGTCTGACCATTGTATAAATTTCTCTGCCAAAGACAGCTGGCCTATAAACTAATGTTCTTAGATGGAGCTGAAAAATAATTCTGGATTTGAACACACAGACAGTTGAAGTGCCTGAAGTTCTAACATAAACCCTAAACTTGCTTTAGTGAGGTGCATACTGACCTTAATTTTTGCAGTGGATACCCTTGTGTTCTAGGGGTCAATACAGGCAATATTTTCACGTCCGCAAAATAATGAGGACTAAGTGCAATGTCTGTGTGATGTTTGTTGTTCCTACACCAGAGCCAACTTCTAGAGCCAAGTATTATCATGACTGAATGCTAAAGAGACATATTGCCTTATTCTCAGTTTCCAAGATCAAACCTTTCCCCTTTTATACATACCATCTTCCTCTTAAATTGACACAGTAACTTTGTCACTGACACTGATTCTTTCCTCTAGCAGCCAAAACTTGGGGTTGAGAGGTACCCCAAGACTTGACTGGCCTTGAAATTCACATATTAATCTTGCACCCTGATTCAATTCTTCTTTCCCTTTTTTTTGAAATATCTAGACCCTGTTGACTGTGAAGCCCCCATTGAAACATTTTAACACTACAGCCTCTGACTGTGGTTCACTAAATGTTTGGAACTAAACTGAGTCATTATTAGCTAAATTGTTGAGTTTGGAAAAGCAAGATTTCCTTTCTTATTCCCTAGCTCAGTGTTGATCAGTTTACAAATCCTATGAATAGAAGAAGACAAGTGTCTTTTCTAATGTTACTTTGTATAAGCAGATGAATGGGGGAGGAGCAAATGCAAACAGAACAGCAAGGGCCCTTTCCCCAACACATCATCCTGCCCAAGTGACTAGGTATCCAGTGGAGAATATACCACTCCATGAAAAAGTATGAAGAGACCTACTTCCACCAAACTCAGAGAAAGGGGAAACAGACAAGGAACAGTCACTCTTTGAAACACAGTCTTCCCCTTACTCAGGGCAAGTGTAAAGTTAGAACTGAACCCTCTGGAAGCTGGACTGCTGCCTAATACATACAGATAGGTGAAATACAGGACAGCTAATAGATATGAGGGTTAAAGCACTTTAGAAGGTTTGGTTTAAAATGCAGCCTCCATCTTGAAGTATATCTACTGTTATTTTGGCATATGCTTCTACATTTCCATTCTTACTCCACATACCATCCCTCAAAAACAAAAAAAATCCTATTTATTTGCACTTTAAACCCATACTTACTTGCATGGGTGTGGTTATGGGTTAAAGACTCTGTTTAGCTTGTGCTGAAACCTTGCAGTGACAAGCTATGTCAGTTGAGTGCTGACAGTCCTCCAATATCCCTCTCACATTTTCCCCAAGGGATGACTGAGTGCTTCAATATTTGACACAACGTAATAAGAAAGAAGCCTATGATGTTTCAGCACAAAGAACCAGGAGAGATGCTTTTATAGATATAAAGGGATAAGTGAGGCTGCCATAACACATGTAGAGTTTTATTGTGGGAATGTTCACATTTAAGCTAAGTTAATACAGATACCAAGAAGCAAGCCTAACTGGACATTGTAGACAGACCCTTATCTGATACACAGCTCCTGCAGGATGTGTGCATCAACACCTAAGTGAAAAAAGCTAGTTAAGGGACTTCAAGCACCTTAGATTTTTTTTTTAAATAACTAAACTAACAGTTTACAATCACTTATTAATGCCATTAAAATTGGTTTATCTGCAGAGTGCACTATGATTGGACCAGACTGGTAAAGAGCCCTTTTAGCCGCGGCTTATGCACCCTCTAGGGAAGACAATTACATTGGCTCAGAACCTCCTCAGTCAGACTGCAGCTTTCATCTAAACCATTTATGTAGTCCAACTGCATAGTCATTCATTTCAATAGCATTCCCTTACAGTTTTATTGCACTGTTGCCAGACTCATATCAATAAATATTTCTAAATAGGTTGAAGATTTGCAGCTTTTAAAAGAATCAGTTGAAGAAACTGAATTTCTGGTACAATTAATATGTTACGAAGCTGGCACAGAGAGCACAGAAGAAAAAGTGCAAGGATTTAAAGCTCTTTTGCTTTAGAAATGTTGGCCCTGGGTGGTCTAAATCAAGCAGAACATAGCCACCAGGCAAAGGACCCCAACACTGTCAGTAACCACTCAAGGCATCTGCCATTTTGTCAGAAGCAAGAGCCTTCCCACCATGTAAAAGAAGCTCATCACTGCCTTGACAACTTTAGGTTCCACATCATTAGTTTCCATTTGATTCTATAGCAACAAAATAAGAGAAAATTAATTATAGTAGATGCTGGAATCCAAATAGTGGAATTAAAATCCCAGCATTCTCATTTAATGGCCAAGGAACAAATTACACTATTACAGCAGAACAGTTTTTTAACCTCCCTGTGCTAGCTTTTACATTTTGTACAAATGTGGAGCTTAGACTTGAAAATAAACAACTATAATAATAGTGGAATATTATAGTGCAGAACTGCAGCCAACCATTCCCAAGATGTTTGAATGTCAGTGGTGAAGTAAAGTGCCATGTAAGAAATAGATTTACACCCTCCTATTCCATTTGCTTGCAGGACTTGTGTTAGGAACAACTTTGCCCCTTCATATTCCCTGCCTGGATCACTGTTATGATAAAAAGAATGCCAACAGCATCCCTTAGTACTTTGCTTTACTTTCACTGTAATGTCTACATTTAAAATAGGACTAGATGCATCCATTCAGATGAAAACCTTCTGAAATCTTGTCCCATACCTCAGAGTCACAAAACCTTTTTGAAAATTTGAGAAAATCATAACTAAATGTTCATTAATTTTTCATGTTTATCACTATTAAATTCTTGGTTTCAATTAAAGTAGAAAGTTCTGAAAGTTCATGCAAGAATGCCTGATGGTTTCAGTGCAATTCATATAGCTATGAGTTTCTGACAAGCTACAGTTTCATGATTCATACATGGTTATGAGACCAGAATAAGTGCACATAGATAAATGCATACTAGGCCTGTGTGAAGAGGCTAGTATTTGCTTCATATTTGGATTTGGCTGATTTGGTGGACAATGATTTGATTCTATGATTCAAATCACTGCCCTGAATCAATTTGGCCGAATCTGATTTGGAAGTTTCCCTGCTTAGCCTCAGTGTCCCAGCTCTTTAAAAAAAAAAAAGCCTCACACTCACTGGTTCCTGCCAGGCCAGGGAGGGGGGCAATCCCTGCTGCCCCCTACTGCCCTGTGCTGCATGGGGGACTCTGCTTTGAGACTCCATAGGCCCTGATGGCTGCTGCAGCAGCCGGTGAGTACAGGTTTTTTTTTTCCTTTTAAAGTGCCAGGACACTGGGACTGGGTTGGGCAGCCATTGATGGGGCTGGAAAAGTGAGCGGGGAATGGGGGCTTATGGCAGAGCCCCCACCATGCAGCACGGTGCAATGTGGGGCAGCGGAGATCATCAAGAAGTGTGGCCATGCCCCAACTCATGGCACTTAAGACCTAACACTATATCACAAGACCTTCTTCCATGAACTGAGAAATAGGCTATGTGTTGAATGCTGATTAGGAATTACAGACATAAAAGGAAACAGGAGGGGAAAAAAATTCCATATACATTTAAAATAATACTTTCGGAGTTGCAAATGTAAGAGAAAAGAAGAATTGCGTTTATTGGAGTAGTCAATTTAAATAGGTAAGATGAATACAGTATTTCAAAATGATAGGCAGTAAATTTTCAATTGTCCATTGGGTTCAAATATATTTGTATTTCTTATATACATTTATGACTACCTTGCAAAATTATCTCTAGATAGTCATGCCTTCTGAAAGTAAATAAGCTACTGAAATTATAAGAGGAAGAAAGCTCCTAGGGCTTTGGCTATGGAGAAGCACTAATTTCTAGTGCTGCAAGTTTCTGGGAAAGGTGCAGGGGAGTAGCTGCTGCTCAACTCCTTCCATATTGCCGAGCAGCATTCTGCTTCTGAGCATGCTGGGGAGCCCTCTGTGCTTCTGTGGGACATTTCATGTGCCCCAGCATCACAGCATTCACGAGCCCCTGGTATCTAGGGATATGTAGAAAAAACACTTAATGCTGTCTCTGTGTCCAAATGTCTGAATCTTTCTGAATTCCCCTGAATCAATTTGGAGGGTTACGATTCGATTCGAAGAGATTAAAGGGTCCTATGATTCAATTTGGATTTGGAGATTGGGCCACTGAATTGGCCAAATCTCTGCCAAATCAAATCAGGGACCGAAACTTCACACAGCCCTACTGAGTATGTTACCACAGTGTTGATGTTTACTTATTCCCTCCCTTTGGCCGTCTGGCTTATGACCTTATCCCCTATGATTTTCCATATACAAGTGGGAACTCCTCTTGATTATTGTGCCAGTTTCTGGGGCTGCAGGATTGGCACAATATTTACTGTATCACTATGTTTAAATCCTAAAGGCTTGGGACAGAAATTACACATAAACCAATATAAGTGACTGGAAACCAGTTCAAATCGGAAACACAACAAAAAATCAGTGCACATAAACTGCTTTTAAATGGCTGAAACCAATTTAAGACTAACCTGGATAGATGTAGCATCAGATTTAATGAATTTAGGTCAAATCAGTTTATTGAACTTCTGCCCCACGTCCCTTCCAGATTTAAATTAACTCACAGTTCCCCAGCATCCCAGAATGTTTTACACCTTCCCCACAACCCACTCTCATAGGGTGGGTAGGATGGCCTTGGGCCAGGCTGTCTGTTCCAGCTGAGCATGCTCTAGGCCCTGTTGGCTTCTGGCCTGAGCCACTGAAGGCATGTGGCTGCATTTCTGAAATCAGAAGCGAATGTCTGTTCAGTTGTTTATTGGTTCAATCTATGCAACAAAGACTAACCTTGAAAACTGAATTGATTAAGCCTCAGGTTTTTTGACATACTTAGTCAAAATGACCTCAGGCTTTTACAGTGCTCTGAAATAATTTTACTATAGTTAAATTTATGACCCCCAAAACTAAATTGTAAAAAGCAAGCAGCTTCACAGCTGGTGTAAATTGGCATGGTTCCTTTGGATTTAGTAAAGCTATAGATTTATTTTAGTTTAAACTGCTAATCTTGTTCACTACTTTAAAACAGGGCTGTCCAACTGGTGGCCCACAAGTGGCTAGCAGCTCACAGGCCTCTACAATTGTCTCTCCCACTGCTTCATGGTGGGGAAGGGCTCAGTGTGGGCTGCATGTCTCTGGCATGCGCTATGGAGTATGGAACAGGGGGCTTGCTTTGCACAGCCTGAGCAGTGGGGGCTGTATGCCACCCCCTGCAGTTGGAATGGAAGGGAACTTCATGCTGCAAGCACCAACAATTCAGTGGAAGGGTAGTGGAGATTCAGGGATCCCATCTCCCCCTCCCAAATTGTCCCAAGTGGTATATGTCTTGGGAGCTGTACACTGCTTTCATACATGGCCCCTGAAGTTGAACACCCCTATTTTAAAGCATGGCAGTACTTCTCCCTTACCTTATGACCTGCTCTGAGCAGTGGCCACTGGAATCCCTGTTATGTGGCAGAGATATTATTAATGTAGAGCAGTGCTTTGTAGCAAAAGATATGACCCTGTATGTTTTATGTAATTCATTGTAAAGGAAAGAAATACTGTATGAATCACATAGTAGTGATGAAGGAAAAAAAATGGTGAAACAGGATCATTTTTCAGCTCTAGAGGAAAAAAGTCTTTAATATTAAGATTGCTTTTATACTAATGTGTCATTAGAGCATCTTCACACTAATTTCATTGGCCATTGTAAATTATTTTGGATCTTTCATTTCGTTAAAATATGATATTTCCATATCATAAATCATCTTTGCCCTTCGGGAGCAACTATCTGCTTAATTTATATTGTATATGCAGTTAAGGTGCTAAAATATTCTTTCAGCTAAGACAATGAATTACTTCATTGAAAATGTATAGTAGTGAAGCTACTAACTGCCATTCTGATAGCATGGAATAGGGGTTGGTAAAGGAATCTGAATGGAATTAGACTAGAAAGGATTATCACTAAGAATATCTTTAGAAATACTTGAGAAATATGTTGTTTTATTTTTTAAAATGGGTGGTCTACAAATAATATTAATTTATTGATATTAGGAAGTAACATATTTTCTGACAAAGTGAGAGATAAAACAAAATGGCAGATAAAAAGCAAAGGTTAGAACCTTGCCCCTGTGCCATCTCCTTTGTTTTGATCTGAATAAACACAAGGGGTAAAAAACTGGCTTAGGCAGTCTGTTAGGAATTTCCTTTGAATAGAAGAACATCTAAGGGGTATAAAACTGGCATAGGTTACTCTACATCTGTTCCTTTTACCCTCAAATGTCTTATAGATAGGATGCTCAAACACTGGGATGAGGCAAAGAACTGATTTAAGAAACTAAATGATAGGATATAGGCTTTTGAATTGCTTAATTTTCCTGAGTGCCTTATGTTCTAGAAGCATGGCTTTTTAGATGCTACTTCAGGTAGCATTGGTTTAAGCAATCTTAAAATGACTTTAGCTTGTTCAAGGGGCCTAGAAGTCCAGGATATCAACAGAATTGGGAAAGCACAAAGATAGCAAAATGTTTTCCTTTTCCTTACCTGTGCTATGTGTACTTGCAGTTATTTCGGGCGGAAAGGGCCTCTTACCAAGTTTTGGCAAGCTGTCAAGGGATGCATTGGTAGCTCTGCTCCTTGACGGGTGCCCCACCCCCTGGTCATCTTGTGACCGGAAGTCCCGCTTCCTAACCCCTGACCTTTGTCACAAGAAGTCCCTCCCTTTGCCCCCCAAAATACTCCTTTCAGCTAGGGGATTTGCCATCTCAGAAGCAGAAAAATAACAAATTATATTCTAAAAAATCAAACAAATCTACAAAATTAATGAATTTGATTAAAAAAATAATTTGTCCTGATTTACTTGTGTCTGTGTAGTATACATAGAGGTGATACTATAATAGCTTAAAATGAAATGTTACTTTTAAATACTGTGCAGGGTGGGGGGAATGGGAGATGGGTACAGGTTTGTGGGAGGCTGTGGGGGTGTGGGTGTGTCTGTGGGGGAGATAGGTATGGGGGGATGTGGGGTGAGGGAGCATGTGGGTATGTGTGTGGATATGTGGGGTGTGGGTGGACATGGAGTTTGTGCAGGGCTGTGTGGGGAAGGGTAGCTGAAGTGTGAGGGGGAGGCATGTGAGTGTGGGGGTCTAAGTGTATGGTAGTACAAGAGGGGTGTGTATGGTGGGTTGTGCATGTGGGATTCACCCTATGAAAACACACACACACACACACACACACACACACACACACACATGCACACGTACCCTCCTGGTCCTGGTCCTGGGGTACTCCCAGAGCCCTGTGCTCCTGCAGTCCGGTGATGCACCAGAGGTCACGTGGTGCTGGAGTAGCTTGCAGGAAAGCAGTGAAAGTTGCATCAGGCGGAGACTTGTGGTTGGGGAGGGCGGGCTGTGAGGGAGCTGGAGGTGGCGTAGGGCCTGGCTAGTCTTGCTGGTGAATCCTGTCGGCTTCCCCTTGGTCCTAATGTCCCTGGCTCCTGTCAGATAAATGTACATTTTCTAATATTTTTAGTGGCCCCATGGGCTGGATATAATGGCCTGGTGGGGCAGATTCAGCCTGCAGGCCATATTTTGCCCACCCCTGCCCTAGATAAATTGCTGAGCACACCTGGACAATTATGGATTGTGGATGACTATATATGAATGCAGACTGGACAGGAGCAGTAGCAGGAGGGCATATACGCATACCCACTGTGAATGCATAGGGCCTTAAATGACCAAAAATGGAATGGACCAAAATTTATGACTAATAGAATTTAGAAACAGAGAAAGGTTGAGAGACACTTCCCTCACTGCTCTCCCTCTTCCTCTCCCTACAAAAACTGAGTCACTAAGGCACTCACCTCAGGGGTCAGAAATCCTAGGTTATAAGAGCCCCTTATCCACTTTAAATCTCAGTTTCTGACATCCTACCAGCCACTGCAACACAAATCATCCATTTTGCAGGCTCTTTTCTGACAATCCTTTTGAGGTTGGTCCTCAGAAAAACCACGTAAAGGAGGAATGTGGGAGATCTTTGGGCCCAAGAAGATGGAATCAAGCCAGAGAGTATGGTAGTCAGTCAGGTTGCTGCTGCTGTCCTGAAAGGCAGTGAGTCTTTGGAATTTAGCCTGGGCACTTTCTCCCAGTGAGGTTGTATGTTGCCTTTGTACTGCTCTCTTTCTGTTTTTTACAACAACTCTATTAGTGACTCAGCTTCAAAAGGCATGCCAAAGCAGGGTCCAATCCTGGCTTTGTTGATTTGAATGGCTACAGTTTGGGGCTTATATTGCAACTGTAGGAATCTCTACTCTAGACTAAGATGTACGTCCCAGCTGGTGGGATCATAACAGATACAGGTGTAATGTAGAGCTTGGCTGTAGACAATGGATCCAGTAATATGCTTAGGATGAAAGCTGGTGGAGAGGAAGTAGCTGTGGTGGTCAGGTGATTTTTTATACAATGTGGTAACAATGTGGTCACTGCAAATCTCCACTGTAGTGTTTAAGAAATTAATTTTCTGGGTGAAGTATTCTAGTGATGGAGGAGTGAAAGTTATTAAAGGCCTGGTAAAATTTCTCTGGAGATTCCTTCCCATTTGTCCATACAATGAAGATATCATCAATTTACCATAGGCATGGGGATGAGAGGGAAGCCATGGAGGAAAAAGACTTCATAGTCTATAACGTGTAAATCTACCCTGAGCACATCTACATGTTCATTAACGTGCCTTTTCTACTGAGCATTAATTTTAGTACCTCTAATGTTAAGTACTAGATAAAGGTGTAGTAGGTGCACTAATGCACAGTGGCAAAGGTGAATGGTTTTTGTGTGACACAATGCACAGTAGACTACTTCTACTGAGGTAATCCTCAGTAGAGGATATGTGAGGTAATGCACATTAGCATGGTTTTGCTGTGATGCATTAATGCACAGTAGAATAGTCCACTAGTAAATAAATTCTCTCATGTAGATGTATCCACTGTCTTCTGCTTGACTTACAACTAACAGCACTAAGTATGTTTCTTTCTGATTTAAATACCACCAAAGAATCTTTTTGGTTTTAAATTGTGATATTAAAGCCCTTTACAGATAGTTCCTTATCTAATGTCCTAAACATTGTGGATTTGGGTAAGATGCTGCAGCTGTTAGGAAATAAAGAATTTCTTATTTCCTAGACAGATTTCTAAAACACATTTTCCAGAACATACTGCATACTCAAAGGGAACCAAAGAAAACCATAGGATTTTTTTCTTAGAAACTTACAGTTTGTCTTGCTCTGCATTTGCTAGTACAATGTCTTCTTGGGTTATGACATACTGTATTAAAGTCCTAGAGGCATTATAGCTTTTATATATGACATTGCAAGGCATTGCTTTTCAACTAAGTAATAGTTTGCTACTGATAGCATTGAGAGGTCAAAAACCATGTTCTCCTTTGGCCTTTTTAATACAAGTAACAATTAATTTATATTGCAAAGCTTTCAGTTATATGCTTTCTGCTCAAACACTTTATACCCATTACCAATGTGAATATAAATCTAATTAATGACCTTTGATTATCAACTTCTCTCATTTGCACTATTCATTTTCAAAATTAATTGTATATTAAAACAGAAATGGGCAAATGAAATGGAGCTGCGGACATCTAAAAAACTGTCTTATTTGGAATGTGTATGCAACAATTTTGCAACTCTAGGCACTTATATACAAGTACCTGAATATGGACTATGGTTCTTGCAAGCTACATCCGTAGAGGGACCTAATTGTCACTTTAAGGGCATAAGGTCAGCATTTAGGTTCCACTGGGATCCTCGTGATCCTTGGGACTTGATCTGATGAGTGGTCCCAGAATATGATTACAGGATCAGGAAGCTGGTGAGAAGCTATTTTGAGGTGAGTTAGCTGTGTAAGAACATGTCTAATCTTACCCAATAGCTCAGTGGTTAAAGAACTCACCTGGGAAATGGCAGGCAAGTTTTCAAATTCTCCTTCTGCCTAATCTGGAACAAGGACTTGTTCCAACAAAAAGGGCTTTGCTACCTTAAAAAAAGTGCCAAAATCACTAGACTGCTAGAGAATCTGATCATGAATTTGTTTCTGTTAAGAGATGGCAAGCAAAGAGAAAATCTCTAGCTGGGTAAGGCACTCATGTGGGAAGTGAAACAGTCATGTTTAAATCCTTCATGTAATGACTATTTAATTATTTATCCCACTATATATTAATTTATTGTCATTATTGTTCCCTGGGAGCTTTACACTCCTTTTTAATGGGTAGCATTATCATTGATTTTTCAAAGGACTATACCCCTTTGTATTAGGAGGAGTGAGGCCTTTTCGGTGGAGGTACCAGGCATGACAAAAAAGACACATAATGACAGCTGCTTTAAATATGATAACAGATACCTGGGAAAAAGGAGGATAAATCATAAGTCCCATCTCTGAGGGAGGATTACACTTTCATAGATTCATAGATTGTAAGGCTGGACGGGATCTCAAAAGATCATCGGGTTCAGCCCCCTGCACCAAGCAGGAAAGATAACTTGGGGTCAGGTGACCCCAGCAAGGTGACTGTCTACTCTCCCCTTGAAGATTTCCATGGTGGGTGATTGTACCACCTCTGGAGGGAGCTTATTCCACAGTCTGGATACCCTGACTGTGAAGAAGTTTTTCCTAATGTTGAGCCTGAATCAATCTTCCAGAAGTTTGTGGCCACTACTCCTGGTTTTCCACTCACAGGCCCTGGTGAACAGTTGGTCACTGAGCCCTTGATGTACTCCCTTAGTGTAGTGGTAGCAGGTTGAAGAGTCCCAGATCCCTTAGCCTTGCCTCATATAGCTTGCCTTTTAAGACTCTGACCATATGGGTGGCTCCTTTTTCAACTCTTTCAAGCTTATCCACAACCTCATTAAAGTGTGGTGCCCAGAACTGGACTCAGTACTCCAGCTGTGGTCTCACCAGTGGTAAGTAGACCATGAAGAAACACCACCTTGGTTTTGCTGGACATGCATCAATTCATTCAAGCCTGAAAGTTATTTGCCCTACTGGTTACAGTATTGCACTGCCAGCTCATATTCATACTGCGGTCTATTATTACTCCCAGGTCCCTTTCATTCATGGTGTTAGACAGTTTGGTGCCAACAAGCCTGTAGGTGTATTGGGAGTTGTTTGCCCCGAGGTGGAGCACTTTATATTTCTTGACATTGAACTTCATCAGGTTCTGATCTGCCCAACTTACTAGCCTTTCTAGGTCTGCCTATATCTGTTGCCTATCTGTGAGTGTGACTACACTCCCCCATAACTTAATGTCACCTGTGAACTTGGCCAGTTATGCTTAAAAGTGTAACTCTTCTCATATATCCTATAAGGATCTGGTGTTCCTAATTTGGGGATGAGGCAGTATTGGAGTGATTCTCAGCTAGGAGGATGGGGTAATATTAGCACTTCTTGGTTTGCAAACACTTAAATACATTTCTTAAGATAAATCCAGAAATTTCAAATAAAAATACATAGCGTCAAAAACACTGGCTCATATACATATATGTCATATACATAGTGTCATAAACATTGGCATGTGAGTGTAGGAGGGCTATTAGGAAGGCCAAGGTGCGGGTAGAGCTCAGGCTAGTGACCAGGATTAAGGACAACAAAAAAGTGCTTTTTCAAATACATTGGGAGTAAGAAGAGGGCACTGGGTACTGTAGGGCCCCTGCTAGACTCAAATGGTAATCTTGTGGCTATGCTAGATGAGAAAGCTGAACTTTTTAACAAGTTCTTTGCCTCCGCCTTCTTGGACAGGGACCAGAATAGCTTTTCCAACACAGGTAGGGGCAATCTTGGGGATAGCACTGCCAGGCCTCAGGTCTGTGCAGATGTAGTTAGAGATTTCTGGAAGGGCTGGATGTTTTTAAATCTGTGGGCCCTGATGCCTGCCACCCACGGATATTGAGAGAGCTGGTGTGGGTCATTGCTGTGCCCTTGGCCTGGCTGTATGAGCGATCGTGATCCATGGGCCAGGTGCCCAGAAATTGGAAACTAGCTGATGCGGTCCCCATTTATAAGAAAGGGAGAGAGGAGAACCCAGGAAACTATAGGCACATAAGCCTCACATCAGTCTTGGGGAAAATCCTTGAAATAATTATCAAGGATCACATCTGTGAGGGGCCAGCAGGGGAGATCATTCCGAGGGGAAATCAACATGGGTTCATCAAAGGCAGGTCCTGCCAGGCCAACCTGATGGCCTTTAATGACCAGGTAACTAAATCCCTGGATGATGGTGACATAGTCTTTCTGGACTTTAAGAAGGCCTTTGACACCGTCTCTCACCCCATTCTGATTAATAAATTGAATGACTGTGGCATTGATGCCTACACATTTGGATGGGTCAAAAATTGGCTGATGGGTGCACCCAGAGAGTGGTGGTGGACAGGTCATACTTGACCTGGTGAGATGTGAATAGTGGCGTCCCCCAGGGCTCGGTACAGGGGCCTACACTGTTCACTATCTTCATCAGCAACTTGGATGAGGGGGTGGAAAACACATTGTCCAAGTTTAACAATGACAACAAAATGTGAGGAGAGGTAGGCATGCTCAAAGGGAAAAAGAGGCTGCAGTTACATTTAGAGAGACTACAGAGGTGGGCAGATGTTAATAGGATTGGGTTCAATGTAGATAAATGCAGGGTGCTACACCTGGGGAGAAGAAATCCACAGCATACATGCAAGGTGGGGAGCTTCTCCCTTGGGAGCACAGAGGTAGAAAGGGATCTTGGAGTTATTACTGACTCCAAGATGAACATGAGCCGCCAATGCCAAACCGCAGCCAGCAAGGCCAGCCATACCTTGTCATGCATCCAAAGCTGCATCTCAAGCCAGTCCAGAGAGGTGATACTCCGCCTCTATGCAACATTGTTCAGGCCACAATTCAAGTACTGCATCCAGTACTGGGTGCTGCACTTCAAAAGGGATGTGGCCAGCCTAGAGAAGGTTCAGAGGAGGGCCACCCACTTGTTGAGAGGGCAGCAGGACAGGCCCTGTGAGGAGAGGCTGAGGGACCTGAACCTATTCAGCCTTAGCAAGCAGGGGCTGAGGGGGGACCCTGCCTACAAACTCATTAGGGGAGATCAGGAACAAATAGGAAGGATCCTATTCCCCCCAGCAGCGCCTGGGGTGACGAGGAACAATGGCCAAAAGCTGGTGGAGAACAGGTTCAGGTTAGAGATTAGGAGGTACTATTTCACTGTTAGGGTGGCTACGATCTGGAACCAACTTTTTAGGGATGTGGTCCTCACTCCTACCTTGGGTAAATTAAAAAAGAAGTTAGACAAACACCTGTCTGGGGTCGTGTGATCCCAGCGTGTACTCCTGCCAGTGGCAGGGGGTCAGACTAGATGATCTGTTCAGGTCCCTTCTGATGCCAAACTACTATGAACCTACTATGAAACATTCTGGCCTGTTGTGGTTTTTCTGAGTTCTTTGAAGCAAAAGAATTACTTTCTTATTTTTCCATGATAAAAAAAAAATGAGTGAAATCTAAGAACTGGGATTTTCTGAAGCATGCCTTGATTTTAATGAAGGGTGCCTTCAGTTTAATGAGGGTTGCCTTGAGTTTAAAAAGGCTGGGAATGGCTGCAGTAGAGTGTCTAAAAGTGAAGCATTTTAATTGCTAAATGCTGGTTTTTGGGATACAGCCCTTAGCATTTAATCCTCTTGTTCCACATGTTATTTTGCTGTTGACTTCAATGTGAATAGAAACAGAGCCTTAGACTTTTAAGGTAAGATTTTCAAAAGTAGTCAGTATTGGCCTAACTTTAGTCATACAGGGCACATCTACACATGCTATTGCTGTGCATGAATTAACTCCAGAGCTTACTGCTCCAGAGTTAATTGCTTCTGGGCATACTGTTTGAATGTGTGCCTGGGAACAATTCAGGCATAGTTTATTCATGCGCAGCACAAGGAGCTGGGTCAAAACAACTCTGGCTGGCAAGGGATCCTGGGGGTCAGCCTGCTAGCCCAGGACTGCTCCCTGCAGCTCAGTGTGCTGCAGAAGGGCTGGCTGGGACATGAGGGAGCACTGAGGCAATGTCATGCCCAGCCAGCCCCTCCAGCATCGTGCATGCTTCTGCAGAGTACTATCCTGCTGTGGAGTAAATTGTTTACTCCAGCCTAATAGGAATATATGTACAGACACCATTTACTGGCACAGTAAAAGTCTTGTGTAGACACACCCAGAGTCAATGATTAAAGTGAAGTGCTACTCATGTAAATGAAACAGAGCTTTATATAAATCATTTGGTGTTTTATAGTATTTCACAGCAAGGAAACATGGGTTCTGTCAAATAACAAGAGAAACGTAGAATATGAGATATATACCCAAAACAATAATGGAAATGCATGCTTGTATTGCAGATCATATGTTGGGTGCTTTCCAAAAAGCACTTTACCCAGTATAAATCTTCAAATGGACAGATATTCTCTCTCCAGTATTTTTCAAAATATATTGACACAACTTTTTTCATATATGTGCATTTGTATTAGTACTAGTTGAATGGTTCACATGGAGCATCAAGAGGCTTCAGTACAAATAGATTACAGATCTTAACATTGCAAGTTCAATTTAATGATTGCATAGTGGTTGTGATTGCAGGGCTGATGTCTGCAGAAAGACTCTAACTGACAGCAGTAGGTATTGGGTCAGGCTCAAAATGCTGAACAGTTATACAAGACTTTTTTTGTACTTGTTCTTGGTGAAGTGAATTACCCCACAATAGAGATCCCAGTATCAAAAAAAACCCCAAAACCATGCCAGAAAAAAGTGGCATTGAGCACATGGCAGCAGCATGTGCCACCTAAAACTGGAACAAGGCCTGCCAGAGCCAAGCTCCACCTGCTGGACAGGCTCTGCACACCCAGATTGTTCACCACTGCTGGAACCCCAGGAGGCCCCCCAGACTCCATGTAAGGCTGCTGGGGCCAGCCCAGATGCTGGCTCCAACCTCCTCTAACCCACCCAGGGCAACTTGGCATGTGCCAGAACTTGAATGCAGGGGCATTCCCTGGGGACAACTATCAGGGGCATAAATATATACCCCTGCTGGTTGTTCCTAGAGAAGGCACAACATTCCCATTCATGAGGATACACTTATAGAGGCCACCCTGAGGTCATAAAAAGATTTGGTACAGTTATAATACAAGGACTAGACCTGAAAATATTTTAAAATGTGGACATTAATATATACTGCTTAGGCAGAGACTCTAAAAGAAATGATTGAATCACTGAGAGCTGTTCCCAAGCCAGCCATACTGCCTAATAACCAGGCCTTGCTTCACCAGACTACCAGAGTGAGAGAATGGGGCTTTTATTTCTCAGTAGTAGTAGCCGGGGCACAGTTAAACAGTATAGAGATGGTTATTGGTTTATGAATCTGCTTCTGTGTATGAACTCTCACTTAGATTTTCTATGTAAGAAAAATTTGATCTTGATACAGTAGCTTTCCAAAAATGTTAGTGTCTTGAGACAGAACGTGAGATGTTTTGAAAAGGAATGGAGAAGCAGAGACACTTCCAAACTCAAGTTTAGAAGCAGAATGAACCTGAACCAAGGCCTGTATCCAAACATCTCTGAATTTCTATATGAGCACCTGGCATAACTAGGTTTTAGTCTATAACTCAACTTCTAGGCTCTATAACAAAGTCTTTTTTTAAATACCCCCTGGGCTTCAGAATGAATTAGGGCAAAAAGCTAAGTTCCTGCAAATGTATGTACAGATATTATAATTTGAATTCTTCTCTGTGTGTGTGTGCATGTGACCTCCATGACTATAATTTTTGCATCAGTGGCCCACAAACTACAACATGGGGGCTAAATACCACTGAAAAGATTCTCTGACATTTATCAGCATTGCTGCCATTGTCCTAGAGAAGGATCAGGCCCCCAGCTTTACAGTCTGTGAGAGAGCCTACAATATTTTGCTACCATAGGAAATTGTCATAGCTTTTTTATACAGATTTTTCTTATGGTTCCCCCTGTCTCACATGGCTGACCGGTCAGAGGCAGCCAAGGGGAACGGTGGTTAACTAAACAGACATCAGGTAGGCTGGTGGATGGAGAGGCGGAACAGCATATTGGTTTTAAAATAGATTTTACTTACACCGCTGCTGGCCGCAACGCAGGTTGTATGCTCACTTGTGTAGTTACAGTTCAGATTACCGCATCGAGTGTACAGATGAAAGCACACAGGGAAGGGGTACGTCGGGAGGTCGCTGACAGGGAGTCATTGGTGGGTGATCAGTCCGCCAAAGTCACCCTGCCATGTGCTCAGAGCTCCTCACGGCATGCTTAGAGCTCTGAGAGGTCTTTCCTGCAACATGGTCAGAGTTTGCTCCACTCCAACTTGGGTGGAAACTGCGCAGACTTTTATACCTTTAGAGTAGCCAATGAAAATTTGCCAAGCAGGAATACTTAATTAGGCGGAACATACCAAATTTAGAACAATGCCAATCATACAGAGGGGTGGTCTCAATGCCAATCATACGGAGGGGTGGTCTATTGTGTCAGGGACACTCACTTAATTTGGGTTGTGATACCCCCATGTATATGCCTGGAAATTAACTCTTCTAAAAAATCATACTTTTGCCATGCCTCTGAAACATTTCAGAGAAACAAAAAATGATATGCTAAATTCTTAGATTTAATATTATTTTTGTCTTCCAATTATGTAGGTCAGCTAGTATAATTTCTAGTTGCCCTATATAATTAATAATCTTATCTAAAAATCTGATAAGTTCTCCCTTCAGCCATATATAATTTCTTTTTCCTTCAAAATACTATTACTATTACTTCTAATAATACTGCTACTATATTTTCCTTCAGTTCATTCATTCCCCCAGTTGAACTTTCCTACACAGGAAAATACTGGAAACTCTGACCCTGAATGCAATCAGATTGTTAAAAAGTCCAGAATAAAAATTAAAGGGAGAACTGAATTTCAAAGTCAAGACACCTTATCAGAAAGAAGCTTGCTATGAACCTACTCCCTTCTTATACCAGGACGATTATATATATATATAATATATAAATTATATATATATAATATTATATATATATATAATATATATATAATCATCCTGGTGTAAGAAGGGAGTAGGTTCCCATGAATATATATATATATCCATGACCTTCAATTCATTCCAAATGACATAGAAGCAAATGCAAAAAACTCCTAATTTTTAGTTAAGCATGACCTGCACCATTTAGAGCAAATATTAGGAAAAATATAAACTGTTGGAAGGATGTTTAAAACAACAGGGAGAGGATGATAACTGGTAGGCAGCCTCCACACTGAAACACCTTGTGCCCCAGGTAACCACATCAGCATCTACACGTGTTGCTGTGCAGTAAAGAACACCACTGCAGGATAGTATTTGTATTTACAAGTACTAACCTACGGCAGTGTTTATTAGTTTCCTGAAGCCGCGTGTGTAGACATAGAGACTTTACTGCAGAGTTAATTAGGCAGCTTCATAGTAGACATCTTGTGTAGGTGTGCCGGCTGTTTAAGTATCTAAGCAAATTTTTTTTCTAATCGACACTTAACTTCCAAGGATGAGTTTCCACACCTGTCTAGATAATCTGTTCCAGTGCATGGAATTTCTATTTTTCTTTTTGTTCCAGATTAGAACCAAACAAGAACCCCCTGACATGTTCTATAAAATAAAACTTTAAAATGAACTTCAGATCTATTTAAAAGTGACATTTTAAGAGGGAAGATAGAGTTGGCTATGTTAATTTACACCTTATTATAATAGCTGTATAATGAGGGGCTACTGATTAGAGAAAGAGAGAGCACGTTTGGGTATGATAATGGTGAATTTATACCTTTTTTCTGCTAGATAGACCTTAGCTTATTAAAAACAATTAGGATTTTTTTTCCTCAACTCCAAAATATAAAACAAAGAACAATGATGGCATCAAGGGTAAAATCTTGCTTCTCACCCTTGCTCTATAGAAATTATACACAAAAGAGCTTTTCAAATTTATCCAAGCTCTTAAAAACATTCCACCACAAAAATATTTAGCAATGAGTAATGAATTAAATCAATTGTACTTCCCTGTGACATTGATGAAGTTATTGTGTGCTGTGTTTTACTGACAAACACATCATTAGTGTACATACATTTAAGCTGATTATTTCATTCATCACAGGGGACATTAGGGTTAGAACTATATAAAAGCCCAAATCACACTCAATGTTTCCCAAATACCAAGCTTTGTGTGGTCTAATCAAGATTTCATCAAATGTTTTATTAAACTCAGTCACGCGAGCTTTGCTGAAGCCAGATGATCTCTTATTATCAACCAGCAGTAAATTACATTCATTTTTGGACTGAATTTCAAAGAAACCCTTCCTAAAATACTTGGAAAGGAGAAGGGGGGGTCAAACTCATAAAAATACAACATTGCTGTCATGTTTTTCCTTAGAAATACAACAATAAGGAAAGGAAATCAGAGGGAAAATGTTACCAATCACAAAAAAAATCATAGAGGTTATGATCCTGGGGAAATAAACTGCAATCACTAATGACAAGCAGCAGTTTGCTTTGATGTGCTGAAGGAACTGGTTATACATTAAATTACAGGGCATAAATATGATGTGAGTACTCTTCACTTATATTATGACTACTGACCATTTAATTACAAGGTAATTAATATGCAGTGCCTGTTTGCCAGTGGTAGGATAAACTGCGTATCATTAAAGGGCACATACATGGTTTCTTACATTCCCTACATTATAGGTCACATTTGTTTTGTATCTATTTCTTGTAAATTATATAGTATGAAGGATAGAAATTTTCATGCTTAAGAACATAAGACAACCCTTAACCAATCGAAAGTACCTTCTATATACATGTTATTTCAAAAGTGATTGTTTTCTTCCTGCCTTCTCATAATTGTGGTTAACTGCAAATGCTTCAAAAGAAAGCTACACAAAAGGTAGAAAAGAAGCCACAGTAAAATCTAGGTACTTTGCAGGGGGTCACAACCTCCTCTGCCCCCCTTGCAAAGTAACTAGGAAGTACACAGAGCTGCAGCAAACAGCTGCATGGATGGAGCCAGGGGCTGTGCGGCAATGTGGTTGCATCACCCTCTTCTGCTGCAACAGACTCGGGTCAAGAGGAGCGCCTAACCTGCTCCTGCCATACCCTGTCTGAGGTCTGCAGGAAGCAGTGGTATGGAGTGCTGGGCTTGGCTGTGGATATAAGCAGCAGTGGACAAGTGTATTCTTCCTGAATCTGCTCTCTGCTGCTCCCCCGCTATGATCCTTAAAGTCCAGAAGCAGGTGCTGGAAGGAGGAACCCTCCTCCCACTGTCACTAGAAAGAAGAGCCCTTCTTCACTGTCCCTCTCATGCAAGCACAGGGGAAGAGCAAGAGGTACTCCTGCTTATTCCAGCTGCAGGTTGCAGGGAGCAGCTATGTGGGGAGCCAGGCTTGGTGAGGGATAATGGTTGCAGAGTGCAGGTTCCCCATTCCAACACTGCTTCCAGTCTGCAGGAAACATAGGGTAGCAGTCAGGAAGCAAACCTGGAAATAGGAACCTGTATGCTGCTGTCTGTGTCTCCAGCTAAGTCCAGCTCCTCATGTAGCTTATCCCTACAGTCCAAAGCTGGAGTGGAGCAGGAGCAGCTCTGGGGGTCTTCCTGCCTCAGGTGAGCTGGAGACACCAGCAGTAGTATCAAGAATGTCTCCCCTTCCCTTCATGCACCTGCTCTCTGCCTGGCTATCTTGTGTCCTCTGTCAGTGCAGGGGTTACAACCATGCCTCATTCCTATCATTCTGTGGCCTGAGGGATGGTGTGCCACACCTCTCCATGTTCTGCCACTTTGACAGGGTGGAGAGGCTTGCATGTGCCAATAACCCTAAAAGCAACACCATTGGGAGTCTTGTACTCCTGGTAGGGTCACTGTTAAGATAAGAAAGCAAAAGGGGGAGAATTCCAAGGAAAACAGGTGAACTCTGATGTACTTACCTCAGGAGATGGGATGATAACCACCAGCACACATGGCAGGAAGCCACATTTCTGGAGTGAGTGTGGCAGGAAGCCACATTTCTGGAGTGAGTGTTTGCTCTGGGGTGCCCAGGATGCACTGCACCGACTACTGCTGACCCAGGAGAGGGGCACCCTAGGGAGAACCCAGCACCTGGAAACTGAAGAGACAGGGGAGCTCCCGTCCCAAATCTGATTAGCTGAGAGTAAGGCAGGATCCAAGCACTGGAGAGAGGGTGAACAGAGATTGGGGGATCCCTGCCAAAAGAAGTGTGCTGCAGGAGTTTGCTGCTGCAGGAGTTCAGAGTGACAGGACTCAGTTGAGCAGAAGCCTGTCTCTCAAAGTAGGTGAAGGAGAGGAGAAAAGGGAACAAGAGGTGGAGAACTCAGCCCTCCCAAAGGGCTGGGCTATTCATTAAGGACTGCTCACTCCAGTCTGGAGGTACAGTAGTTTGGGGCGGGGTGTCATATGATTATATCTATTAGTAATAGATAATAGTATGGGAAATAGGTAATGTCCGGCCAGTAGAGAATGTATTTACTTTGTCATAATCTAGGGCCTCTTCCTGGGGCATTGCTTGATTGCTTGGTAGGCTGCTTGGCCCTGTCTCACCAACAGCGCCCTCAAGTTGCTGGCCCATTTGTTTCTTTCTAGTCCTGCAGCCACTGCTACACTTTCAAAAAGTTCCCAAGAAGGCCTCAGGGTCATCTTATTTAGTCATTTTAGGGACCCTAAAGTCCACTATATGTTGATGGGCCCATTCTTGCTCCTGGACAATCTTTTGGTTTGAAACTATTTGGTGGGCTCCCTACTTGCTACTGGTGTTTCAGTATTTGAGCCATTATGCTCAGCATTTGCTGCAGCGCCTCTGCTCCACACATGGTCTTGGATTGTAGATCCATTCTCCCTTCAGGACATAGGCCACTGTTGGATTTCCCAGCCAATGCACCAAGATATTGAGGATAAATGTTATATGGCTGGGGTCCACGGCACACTGACATCTTTTCACCTGTTAGTGGGTAAGGAGATACAAATATTAAACCCTCCACCCCCTGATATTATATTCTCACCTGCCATATCTTTGATGTTTCTGATTAGAATCAGTGGGAAGTTCTTGGCAAGGAAAAGGAAACAAAAACACCACTTTGGACCACCTAGCTGGATGGAATTTATGGGGCTTCTCCTTCCCCTACACCCCAACCTGATCATACCTCGGTTAATAAATCACAAAAGAAAATCAAAGCATAGTCATTTCCAGAGTGATTTCTTCCCCAGATGGGGCTGTCCCAATCCCAGCCCCTGTGAACTTTAAGGAGGTCTGTATCATAGCTCAACAACTAGCTTCAATCAGGATGAACTGCCCAGTCTAATTGTATAATGCCAAAAACAGAATAGGGAAAAAAAAACCCAACTCCCTCAGATGAGGGAAGTACCAAAAAAAAAGAAGAAAAGAAATGACCCCCTCCTCTCTTACTATTGTACATCCAGGATGCAATGAGCAATCCTTAATGAATAGTCTCATCCTTCAGGAGGGCTGAACTCTGTGGCTCTTCCTTGTTTCCCTCTCTTTCACCTACTTTTGGAACCTGGTTCCTGCTCAACCAGATCTCACCACTTTAAACACCCACAGTAGCACTTCCTTTGACAGGGATCCTCCAACCTCTGTTCACCCTCTCCCTGGCACTTGGATCCTGCCTTAGTCTCAGCTGATAAGCATCAGTAGGGGATCTTTCCTGCATCTCAGCTTTCAGGTTCTGGGGTCTCCTGTGGGCTTCCCCCTCTCCAGGGCTAGAAGTACTCAGTGTGGCACATCCTAGGCCAGTCTGGATCAAACACTCACTCCAGAAATGGCAGGAAGTCACATGTACACTGGCAGTGATCCTTCAATCTCCTGAATTAAGTACATGGGGGTTCACCCTGTTTTCCAGGGAATTTCCCCCTTTTGATTTCTTATTTTGACAGTCACCCATGGTGGTAAGGTAAAAGGTGAGGTATCAGATGAAGAACAGTTCAACATAACATAAAGACCTCAGTGATGGAGCAGATGGATGAAAAAGGTATACATTTTAACAGTTGCAAAGGTGGATGAAGGCTGAAGTGGAAGAATAACCCCAGTTGTCTTGGATCTCCTTGCCACTGGACACAGGTTTCTCCTCTGCCAAGATCCATGTCCTAGCCAATGCACAATGGCCTCCTCATTTAAAACAAGTGACATGCAGGCTTTTCCCACTGTATCCAACATCTACCCCAATACCCCAAAACCACTCCAAAGTCCCATGATGATGGATGAGTAGCAATGGGGACAGACAAAGTGATTGCCAGGAGTCCCTAGTATTTTTGTGGCTCTCGGATCAGCTTTCTTAGCCATCAATGGACTCATTTACAACCATTTACTTGAGCCATGAAAGTGATCATCCTCAACTGTGAGAAATTGCCTCTAACAGGCATCACCTCTGCCACACCCCCTAGTAAATCCTGGATCTGCCCATGCTCAGGACTGCTGAAGTACTCTAATGGTTTTCTCTGGCTTTATTTCCCAAGGTATATTTACTCCAGTCCACTTCAAGGGGCCAAGGGCAAGTTGCAGCTAAATGAAGAATCAGCACCCTTTGAGGTAAAAGCCTAGAAAATAGCTCAGTGCATGTTCCTTAATTTGGCAACCTATTCCAGATTAGGTGGACTGTGAATCATCTGCATACAAATGATCCTGGTTCTACTGTACTTGGCATGATGATCTAACAATTAAATTTAGAATAACACTGTTTATACATTAAATTTTGCTACATCACAGAAGACTATTTTGAATTCAGGATCAGGATGGAATCATTCAATTCCAAATTCCCCGTTTCTTACTGTTAAGAGGGTAATTAGCTTTTTAAAGATTAAACTGCAAACACATCAACAAAGTTGTCATCTATATCCACAATCTCAGATGCCACCAAATCTGCTCAAAGAAGAATACTTATGATACTCACCTTATCAATTTAAAAATTGCCTTTATCCAGCAAGGACCCTCCAGCAGAGAAACATACCCTATCTTGGAACAAGCTATCCAAAAATCCACACCTCTGGTTCTTATATACACTCATCCCTGGCTTTCAAACAACCTTCAAACCTTCCCCAGTATATCATCAGAAGTAAAACTTCTTTCTGGTCAGTAGACACATGAAACACAACCCTGCCTTAAGAATCAATGCCAAACGTGTCAACGCTTCTTTGTTGCTACCACAATCAAGGAAATGAACAATGAAACTATTAAAATTCATAGATCCTACATATCTATCACAGAATGTGATATAGCTTATCCAATGCACCAAATGGCCTCATGGAAACTATGTGGGTGAAACTAAACAATTACTATGTGCCAGAATGAATTCTTAGAGAAAAAATGATAAAGGACAGAAATGCACAATCACCAGTAAAAGAACACTTTTCAGAACAGAACCACTCGCTTTTTGACCTCATAGTCCTTGTACTCAAAGGAAATCTACAAAATGCCTTCATCATAGGGGCCTGGGAGCAAAACTTCATAACTTTACTGAACATTAAAAACTTGACTAAACACTGACAAAACTTATGACTCCTTACAGTATACCAGCTTTCTCAGCTAACCTTTTTATATTTCACAGATAATAAGGATCCTTTTCCCTTTTGAATGGTTGTGTCCTTTGCATGGTTATCTATTCAACTTCATTGTTTGAAAGCTATTTATGACATTTTCTCTCTATTTTACAGCCTTCCTGATGTATTGAAATTGAAATACCTTTTATAATTAGTGATAGCAGGAATCCTGGTTTTCTCTGATTTAAAAAAAATCCCCAATTTTTGCTTAAAAAAGTAACCCCAAATCCACATTTTTCTGTGATTAAAATGAAACATCGCTCTTTGTGTGTGTGTGTGTGTGTGTGTGTATATATATATGTATGTATATATATACACACACACACACACACACACACACACACACACACTTTCCAGAAGCATTTTTATAGACTATATACATATATATATAGAGAGAGAGAGTTGGTGTTTCATTTAAATCATGGGAAAATGTGGATTTGGGGTTACTTTTTTAACAAAAAATTGGTGATTTTTTTTAATCGCGAATCCTGGGTGATAATAAGTGATATATACATATTTACATTTCTTCCGATATATTTCAATAGACAAAAGTTTCAAGCCATGTACACAGAGGTTATTAGCAATATTAGTCTTAAGTTAGACTGAAGGCAGGGTAGAGAAGCATTTTATAAACTAGCTGAATCAGATATGCATATGCTTGTGTGAGCAAGAGCTCATTAATCAGATTTATAGAGATTTATAGAGATCACTTTACACATAAACTGCAATAAACCTGCTTCTAGTATCTACTTCAGGAAAGGAGAATATTTCCCATTTCTGGTCTCTCTCTGAAAAAAAAATGGCTAATATTCATGGCTGAAATATTTAACATATGATTAATTATGGATTTCTCTTTACCTGATGAGTTATTGTAATACGCAGTCCATAAGTTCTATGCATAGAATTTTCAGTTTTTAAAGTACTGTACTTTGAGATAACTGGAAAGTGTAAAGCCCTTTATTATTTTACAACTTAAGTAAAATCACCCTGTCTAGAAGTGCTTTATAATTATTTTTTAATCTAACTATTTCAGTAAGTTGTTTCAATTCAGACTGCTATAACCCTAACAAAAATATTTTGCTTGGGAAACACAATACAGACAAATTAGTAAAGTTTTGAGGATCTGAGCATTTTTGTATGATCACTTCTTTGTTTGTGCAGTATTGTTTTGAAGGCTTTTATCCTACATCATGCATTTTAGATCTTTCTCATTTACATGGACACTTTTTTTCTTTCCTGAAAGCTTCACCAAGAAGAAAATCAGAATGATTCAGGACAGAACTCAAAAAGTAATGATTGCATAATGACGTCCTAAAATGAAGTGGCAAGTAAACAGGAATGGTTCCAGGGATGCCAATTCTGAGGTTAAGCTTTGTGTATGTAAAGCTTGGAGTCCCATTTGAATTGATTCCAACCCAATCTGAAGTACTGCAGATGCTGCACATGCTTAGCTCAATAACATACAAACTATACTGATTAAGATAATTTTATTCATTTTAATTCTTTTTTCCCTGTGCTGATTGACAATACATTATCCTCTCTTTTGTAATTTATAAAACCTTTCTGTGTTGATGAGACAGTTTTAATCACCCCCTTATTGGAGGTCACAGAAAATGTGACAGGAAAATGTGTGGGTTTTAGATGGCTGACAGGAAAATAAAATTTTGAAAGGATAACTATAAAATAAAAATTTGTTGGGTGAGACTTATAACCAACTCTACTTTTTCCTGATAAAAATGTCAAATGAGGCAGTGATTGGCCCAAATTCAGGGGCCACTGAGAAGAAACCTATTTCTGCAAAGTGTTGGATATGAAGGAATTACCAACATCCCCTTTCCAAGTTACGAAGTTGTTTCAAAGAGACTACAGAGAGTTTATTCCTGCCCCGTGGCTGAAATACTCATCAGTTAACATTGATGCAAACCTTGCTGCAGAGAGTAAAACCAGAGCACTTTCTCTGGTACATAGCTTGGCAGTCCTTCCAAATGTAGCTGTTTCCGTCCTTTCAGTAAGAATCTCTACATCATGTGAGTTTGGGGCTGTCTTTGCCCTCCAAAACTGTTTAAGAATCACGAAAAATGTGAAACTCCAATTAGAGCACACAACATGGACCTTGGCCCAACTTTTTCCTGCATATAAATAGTGCTACCCTCTTCTTACTTGAGAACTTTTGATTTTACTTCTTAAAAGAGATGATCAGGACCCAGATTGAAAGATCTTCGGCTGAAAGGTGTGATTACTTGTGAGCTTCAGCCTTGCAAAATGGCCAAAAACTTCACTTAACAGGCTGCTTTAAACTGATTTAATGTTCTTTGAATTGCCAGGGCTTCAAACAGCAGCCAGGCTATGTGAGCCAACCTGGCCAAAGTTCTTTTAAAAAGAACCATGGATATCTGCCTAATTACTACAGAAAAGAGAGAGAGAGTGCTTCTTCTCTGGAGCAATTTAAAGTCTGCACAATAAGCAGTAGAGTGTATTGTTTAAAGCTTATCATGCATTCCAGTTATACTTACTGTAAATCGGTTCATGCTTTGATATTTTGTTGTACTTGTTTGGTTGCCTATTTCAGTCTTATGGCAAGTTTATTTCACAACATGCGTTTTGTTGCATCACATCCTTCTCATTTAAATTAGGACAGATATCTACATGGTTGGCTAAACTTATTAAGGAGATTCATTGTTATCATCCCGAACGGAAATGTTCTGAACATAGTCTAGCCTGGAATCTTTAACTTTTTTTTCTCCTGTCTGATTTAATCCTTTTCCAATATACTCCTTTCGATTTTGATCAGATAGAAATTCTTTTCAGTAAGGTTTATAGATAGTAGAATTTTAAGCAAAATAATTGGAAATATTAGTCCTGATGAGATTAAAGTAAAGGAATGGTTTATATTCATTCTGGGAAATTATAGTTTAACAGTTTACATGAGATGCTTCAAAGCAAAAAAAAAGGGTTTTTTTTGGTTTTATTAAATGATCTCTTTATTCTTAGTCATAAAAATATAATGAAGTATAAAATATTACCATTTCTCCCCAGATCTAAAGAAGAGGATTAAAAATGACCTGTTCTTCTCCCAACCTAAGCCAAATGCTAGAAACAGTCTTTGGCTCTTGCATTCCTTGGGCTCCTAATTTTTCCAGTCTGATAAAGTGGACTTCAAAATAGCATAATGGATATACACTTGGCCACTGCGAATAGAATCATAGAATCATAGACATTGGGTTGGAAGGGACCTTGTGACCTTCAAGTCCGACCCCCTGCCTGGGCAGGAGGAAAACAGGGCTAAAATGATCCCAGTCAGGTAGACATTGAGCTGCTTCTTAAAGACCCCCAGGGTAGGAGCCAGCACCACTTCCCTTGGAAGTTGGTTCCAGATCCTAGCCACCCTGACTGTGAAATAGTTCTTACAGATGTCTAATCTGAACCTACTCTTCAACAACTTGTGGCCGTTATTCCTTGTTATGCCGGGGGGCACTAGGGGAAACAAGGTCTCCCACAAACCCTTCTGGTCCCCCCCTCGTGAATTTATAGTTGGCCACAAGGTCCCCCCTCAACCTTCTTTTGTGAAGGCTGAACAGGTTCAGGTCCCATAGCCTCTCATTGTAGGGTCTTCCCTGCTGTCTCTGGATCATGTGGGTTGTCCTCCTCTGGACCCTTAGTCCAGAAGCTTATTTTTTATTTTTAGTGGACATTAGCAAGAATTTTAAAAGGAAGACTAAAAGAGAAAATCATTGCTGGTAATATTAAGCACTTAATTGTAACTTAATTTACCCCAGGATGATTTAGTTCTGGGATGAGGTAATATAATATGTTAAATACCTATTTGAAAATTGACATATTAACAGTTATCCCAAATTTCAAATACATGGGGAAATTTAGAGGACTACATGCAGAATTGTTTTAAGAGCAATGGATGTAGCAAAGAGCGCGATACTATAATAATAATAGAAAATAACATGTATCTGGGATGGAAAAATTACCTTTGGTATGAACCCATTCATCCCTAAAGAATACCTGAGAATTCATGATTATAGGAAGTTTCCATCAACATAAATGATATATTTCATACATTTAAAAGTCCAACAATAGGTTGACATTTTAATATAATCTGTAGAATTAAAAGAAAAAAAATATTGCTCCAAGAAGCACACAAAATAGGAGACCATGTAATGCAACAGGATGTGATATGAGTGCCAAGCAGTTGGGAACAAGAACTAAAATCTGTTTTTTGTTCAGTGAAATTACTTTACTTTTTCATAGATAAGCCATTCACACAAGTTTCTTAGGATATCAATGACACTGCAGTGTGTAGATCAAATCAGTGATATGGCCTGTAATATTTAAAAAAATATTTATAATTTTTTTATAGCTGATTTGTGGCAGTTATAGATGTAGTACAGGGTAGCACATGATTGATTAATCATTAATTTCACAAACAATGATATAGGAAACTAATTATATGCCAACCCTTACTTGACTGGGCAGCTCTGCTTTCATAATTATGCTACACTAAGAGTCTCTTTGCTGAAAAAAACAGAAAATAACAATGAGCTTTTTAAATAGATCATATGTCTTACCTATATAGATTAGTTGGGACAAAAATCACATTTCCCAACAATCCTCTATTCCCTCTTAGCAGGTAAGGTACTAGATTCATAGAATCATAGATGTTAGGGTCAGAAGAGACCTCAATAGATCATCGAGTTCGACCCCCTGCATAGGCAGGAAAGAGTGCTGAGTCTAGATGACCCCAGCTAGATGTATATCTAACCTCCTCTTGAAGACCCCCAGGGCAGGAGAGAGAACCACCTCCCTTGGGAGCCCATTCCAGATTTTGGCCACTCTAACTGTGAAGAAGTTCTTCCTAATGTCCAATCTAAATCTGCTCTCTGCTAGCAGTGGCCATTATTTCTTGTAACCCCTGCGGGCGCCTTGGTGAATAAAAAGTCACCAATTCCCTTCTGCCCCCATGATGAACTTAGAGGCAGTCACAAGGTCGCCTCTCAACCTTCTCTAAGGCGAAGTATTTGATTTGAATTCAGATTCAGGTGATTTAGAGGGCAGTGATTCAAGTTAGTGATTCAAATCACTGTCCCCATTTGATTTGGATGAATCAAAATTGCAGATTCTATGCTGATTTGACGCTGATTCGGAGATTCAGATCAGCTGGGGAGGGCAGGCACCGCCGGGTGGCTGCAGGTTCTCCTCTGGCTCCTCTGGCTGAGTCTGCCTCTCCCTGGGTGGGGGTAGCCATGGAAGAAGACCCCATGGCTGCCCTGCCCAGGCCCAGCCCACACCCCTGCACCTGCCCAGCCCCACCCTCCCAGAACTTAAAAAAAAAAAGAGGCCCTGCACTCACTGGCTGCAGCAGTGGGGATCAGGGCCTCTGAAGGCTTGTGGCAGAGCCCCCCTGCATAGTGCGGGGCAGTGAAGATCACCCCCCTGCCTGGCACCCACATGGCAGTTGCCCTGTGGTGCGGGTGCTGTGTGCTGTCTGAGAGCTGGGGCTCCCAGACAGTGTGCAGCAAGCCATGCCTGCATCCCACCCCACTACCCCAACTGGGCAAGTGGCAGCAGGGCAGATCCCCCACTCCCAGCGCTGCTGTTCCAACATCCTGCGTCCCCCAAACCCTTCTGCAAGTAACACGCCCCCCACCTTGGATGGACAGCTTGTTCCAGTCCTAGCTCCAGCCCCAGCCCCAATCCCTCCCTCCCCATATCCCTTCCCTTCCCCCTCCCTCATCCCCAACAGACTTACCAGCTGGAGGCCGCTGTGTCAGCTGCCTGCTTAGTCTATGGCCGAATCTCTGAGGTGGCCAGATCTTTTCTAAAGCTTTTCTGCATTGATTTAGAGAATCCTCTGAATTGAATTGGCTACTGAAGGTTTGTACAACTCTAATATAGAAGCGACCCTTGCCATTCATAGGGGATACATTCCCACAATCCCCACAAACGGTGAAATCCATGAATAGGGCACTGCATTCATGAACGCAGTCTGCTTTCATGAATGCAATGCTCTCAGGCAGCTGGGTGAGGGGGGCACAGTTCCATCAGCAATGGTGGGAGCAAGGTTGTGATAGCAGGAGTGCACCAGGAGTGGCAGCAGTCCAACAGTAGCAAGTGCAGAGCTCCCAAGGAGCTCCAGTAAGTGTTTAAAGTGTATTTAAAATGCAGATTTGGTAGTTGTGAATATTTGAAACCATGAATGCTGAATCCACAAATAAAGGTTTCATATACACTGTTATTGAAGCCTGTCTATGCATTTTACATTGTATGATGGCTGTTTTGTTTTTTTGTTTTTTGTTTTTTTTAAGAGAGAAGTGAAGTGATTCTGGAAGCAGGGAATGCAATCTAATGTTCTCTTCCCTGGGGAGTGTCACAGTCACTGATACTAGAGCATGCTCCATTGTATTTGCTCTCCATATGAAGCCCTCCCAAAACTGTGATTTCATAGATATTGCAGAAATCATGAAATCCAGCATTCTCTGCAAAGTCGAGTAATGCCTGTGAAATCTGTGGGGGGGGAGGGAACATTCTGTATATAAAATGCTGGCGCCCCAGAGGGGGCTGGCAGTCTTCATGGCTCTGTGGCCTGGCTGCATAGCCCACTGGGAGTGAAGGGTAGATTGGGGCTACTTGCATGAAGGGGAGCCCAAGATCGCTGCTACTTCTGCCCCTTGCTGATTGGCTGATAGAGCTGCCTGTTGTGTGGTCCTGCCCCTGTCCACCAATCAGCAGTGAGTGAACACAGTGCTCCCCTTTGACCATCCCATGAAAATGGCAGCCAACTCCACAATCTCCCCATGAAATCAGCTGGCTGCCTCCTCAAGTTGGGTAGTACCCTACTTATAACTCTTGGGCATCTAAATGTGTGAGCTGAGTTTAAGGGGTGGCATTTTAATTAGAGAAGCTTTTGGGAGCCACTAGTTTCAGCACCTAAATGCATTTCACACAGACAGATCCAGAACCTGCACGTCTGACATTACAGCAAAGTGTCCTAAACCCTGGACCACAAGTTAGACATTATATAGAGACTTCTCTAGGCCTCCTCTAGAGGCTGACTCACTGTTCATTGCATTTGCTATTCTTCAGATAAAATGGATGGAAGGCAGTGGGGAAGTTTCTGTTCCACTGGGATCAAAGACCCAGGGCCTCATCACATCAAAGGAGTATTCATTTCATTAAACCATACTACTGCTTTGGGTATTTGTTTCCTTCTGCCCTTCTCTTGGATGCCTTTAGTCTTAGTGAAGTGTTCTAACCCAGGGACTGGCAACTTACAGCCAGCCAAGCCTTTCTATGTAGTCAGTGGTGCCAGAGGATTTGGGCAGTATTTCTACAGCAAGGCTTTGGCTCTTTTTCATTATGTGAATACCTGGCTATGCAGCCATAGTGCTGTTTAATGAACATGCCCAGTGTGTGTGGGGGCTCACTTTCACATCTGAAGCTGAATTGCAAACTGTGCATAAG
Organism: Caiman crocodilus; assembly: GCA_030014935.1. Taxonomy (NCBI): domain Eukaryota; kingdom Metazoa; phylum Chordata; order Crocodylia; family Alligatoridae; genus Caiman; species Caiman crocodilus. Next base: position 216,513,719 of record JAGPOW010000261.1, on the reverse strand, counting down.
TGCCAAAAGTTACAGTTACGCATCTGTATATGTGCCATGAAAATATAGAACGTAAACTAGTAATTAGCTTTTAAGCTCCTGAGCAGGAGTTCAGACACATCTTTGTGCTTAGCACTTCCCCCAACTCAAGGTATCTACATTTTAGGTACCGGGCTACCTAAATGAGACCTGACTGGATCTGGACCTTAGGCATTTTCTTTAGTGAAAGTAAAATCAGGACCTATATTCAGTATTTCCTTATGAAGTTTTGAGTTTTAAAAACATACAGTCACTGAGTAGATTCACTCCTTACCTTGATGTGTGTATGAAGGACCTCCACTTAAGACTAAGCAGAATCAGTACGTTGATATGAATGTTTCTCCCAGACAACATCTGTTATGGTTCTTAACAATATTTGTGATTCCTGAAGTCGTTCCTTTGTGTGGTGGGATAAGAACCATTAAAGATTTCTTTTACTTCATCTGTTTTCATTCTTTTGTGTTTAGCTTCCTGCCTCTTACAAATACTGTCTACTGTGACAAAGAAAACCTTTCCTATTGGTTTCTGCCAATTGACTTGTACAAACATGTTAGATCAGGAGTTGACAATGTTTTTAGGTAGAGTGCCAAAAATACCTGCAACCTCTGCTTGAAAGATGTTGACATGCCAGGGGTGGATGGCAGGGGAGCTGTGAGGGGCCTAGTCCTTGTTGGGCCCTTTCCCTGCCATCCGCTGAGGCATACTTCCACCCACCACTGGCAATGAGCCAGGCTGGAGCTCCATAGACCCTGGTAAAGCTTCTTGCAGCCTTCTGCTGAGAGCAGTCTGGGCTCCATAGCAGGTGGCATGGACCTGCCCAGAGTCTGGGCTGGAGGTGGCAGGCAGCCCGGAGATGCAAGTGGCTGCACCAGGGTCCGCAGAGCCCTGGGCTAGCTTGTTGCCAGCAGCAGGTGCACATAGACCTTGGGGAGGACAGAGGGAAAGGAGTTGGGGCTGTGCTACCACAACAAGTATCTGGCCACTCATGGCTTCTCCATCTGCTCCAGGTGCATGTGCACCTGCAACAAGCCAGGCTGGGGCTCCACAGACCATGGTGCAGCTGCTTGCAGCTGCTACAGCTTCCAGGCTGCCTGCCACAGCTGGCCCCATTTCAGGCCAGACCCCTGCTGCCTGCCATGGATCCTAGGCTGCTCATAGTAGGCAGCAGGGAGGCTGCAGGCAGCTGCACCAGGGTCCATAGAGTCCCAGCCTGGCTTGTTGCTGGCAGTGGGTGTGCATGCATCTTCAGATTGCAAGGGAGGTACGTGGGGCCCGATCCTTGCTCTGGCAGCACGGCCCCAGCCTCTTCACTGCCAATTGCTCTGAGGTACACGTGCCAAGCAAAATGCCTTTGTGTGCCTTTCTCTGGCACGTATGCCCGTAGATGCCAACCACTTGTACTAGACTGTCAAGTATATTACTTCTTCCCAATCTCCTTCTGCTTCTGAGAATGTATGACTTTTTTCTGTAAACCATAATTCATGTGAAGAGTCTCATAGACAAGACTAATGGTGGGAGAAAAGGACTTCTTGTATACTGATTTGCAGGTGTGGGCCCTAATTTTGCACATGGTGCTGGGGAAATTCTCACCAAATACTATGGTTCTGATTTAGCAAAAGTTCCAGCATGTGTGTATATTTAAGCACACAGACAGGTCTTTAAAATTGATGGAACTAGTGACATGCTTAAGGATATACAGTGCTAAAGTGATTTGCTGCACTGGGGGGCTAAATCCGGGAAGTGGTTAAAATGGAAATCCCTTTCTGGAAAAAAAATAGATTTTAAGTTATTTTTCTATCCCAAGTGAGAACAAAACAAATGAGTTTTCCCAGTGAGAACTGGGTTTTCAGAAAAAATAACTTGGGCACTCAGTGTCTTCAACTCCAGGCTTCTCACCTACACGGTTGCCAAGAAGCAGTGAGGCTTGTGAAACAGGCAAACAGAGACACTTGGTCTTTCCTCCTATTCCCTATTTCTCTTACTTAGTTATGGATCTCCGGCTGTCTACCAGAAAAGTGTTTGTCAATTTTACTATGTCCTTGAATGCAGAAAGCCAAAACAACAAGTTATTTTCAGATGGAGATCCAGGGAGCTTTCACAGGAAATTAGAGCTGATATGCCTCCTGGGTGGGTGCCCAGACAGGCATCTCCCTGGGGCTCTGCTTAAAGGGTGATACTCAAGGGCACCTTTAGCATTGTCTTTCAGGGGGAATGGAGGGCCACTGTTGTTATTATTTTTTTAATGTAATGTATTTGTTTGGGAAGCGGGGGATTAATGCATTTTAGGGGACAGTCATAGGTACCATGTAGTAGAGGAGCAGTGAGGCCTGAGAGAGATATTGAGGGTGTAGGGGGTAGGAAATGGGAGTGGGTAGTTAGGCAGGATGGATGGAGAGGAGTGGGAAAAGGCTTGATGTGAACAGAGGTTGGAAAGCAGGGTTGGGATGGACTGGAAGGTTTGCTTTTCTGGGTAACAGGCAGGGGAGTGGGAGTGCATGGGGTGTGGTAGAATTGTAAAGTTTTAGGATGTTGAATTGGAGACTTTATTATAGTTTCTTATCTTTTATGTTTTGTCTGCTACTGTAAGCTTCTCTGAGACTTTCTGGATAGGGCAGGATATAAACATACCTCTACTACTACTGCTGGTAATACTACTACTAAATATTATTAATATTATATTAATAATATATTATATCCTCATCTCGGCTTCCCAAAATAATAATAGCAACTAAGACAATGATAATAATAGTAATAATGACAATTAGTAATAGTAGTAGTACTAGTATTTCCCCACAGAAAGTAACATTCAGTTACACTGGAAAAAAACCAACACTATTTCTAAAAGAAGCCCATTCCATCAGAAACTTATTCCAATGGAAAATTCCTTATCACTGCTCCTAAGTACGTGTGTGCATTGGTTAATAACCTCTTGGCACATCTGTTCTTTAATTCCATGAAGAATTTGCTTTTGATAACTGGTTGTTCCTGATACCATGGTAATCATACTTTCAAATCCCTTGTAATTATAAAAATACAATCTAAGTTTGTGAATATGATTCCTTCTGTTTAACAGAAGCATAACTAGGCTGTCAATATCTTTCTTCATTAGATAAAAATAAATCAACGGAAAACAAAACTCACAAAATGTGAATATGAAAATACAGTCCTAGGCAGTTTCAGAAACGAATATAGCACACAGATTTGATTGTTCCTTTGGAAATGGTTGTAGTCTGGCTAGTGACAGGAAAAGTAACTTTGCAAAGCAGTACTTAGGTTGTGCAAAAATCCACTCCTTATGTGTCTTCTGAGTCATATGTGTCCAGTTTATTGACAGAAACACATTTATCTTCCTGTCAGCACAGCAGAGCCAATATAGTTGCAGATGGGTTCTATTCTGTCTCATCTATCATCAGCAGAATTTCCAGTTAAGTTCTGATTCCAGAATCTTTATTGCTGGGGCTGGGGTTTGAAACAAAAAACAAAACTGAATTTAGGATCCTGGACTGATCTGTAAGTTCTGATAGAAAAAAGAAATCTTTAATTGACTTGAGAACTCATTGAACTAGCTATAGAAATCATAAAGAGAGGGTTTATAAGACGAGCAACAGGGGTCATATCCTTTTCTGTTTACTTATGTGATCAATCCCACTGCTGTACATGGAGATACTCATCTAATTAAGACACACTTTGTTGTTTTGAATTGAGGATACCATTGGCTGTGAAGGCAAGGAGGTATACAACTTGAGATAGACTTGTAGGAAATAAATGGGTGCTTTGTAACTGCTCATCTCTGTTCAGAAACAAATTTTACAAACTAGCACATACCTCCTGCTCAAACCCCCCAGGTCCTCAGTAAACCCAACAAACACTACAGAACTACCCCGTTTCAGTGAATTTGGATTCCTCTGCTCCCATATTAGAGTAAAAGGGATTTGTTTCTTAATGAGCCAGGTATATTAGTTTCTAGAATGATAAACTTAAAAGAATAAAAAGCACAGCTTTGTCTGATGGCCCATCTAGTTATGTGTAAAAGCATAACCAAGAGAAAAGTGGGCACTGATGACAAAAAACCTAAAGATTTCATATATTTCATAGACATTAGGGCTGGAAGGGACCTTGGAACATCATTGAGTTCAGCCCCCTGCCCCAGGGGCAGGAAGTCAGCTGGTGTCAAAGGATCCCAGCAAGATAAATGTCCAAATGTCTCTTAAAGAAGTCTGGAGTAGTTGTTTGCACCACCTCTGGCAGCAGTCTATTCCAAGCCTTGGGGACTCAGACAGTAGAGGAGTTCTTCCTTGTATCCAGTCTGAAATTGTCTTGGAGGAGTTTGTGACCATTCAACCTTGTCATTCCTTGGGGCACTCTGGTAAACAGGTGTTCCTCCATATCCTGATGCACACCCCTTATATACTTACAGATAGCCACCAGGTATCAGATGTAGGAACACTCTCTGTGTACTAGACAAGTTGTTTTCATGTGGTAATGGCCTATGTCCATCAGCAAGTGATGGTGAATATTATAGCTATTCTACTGATTGGTGGTACATTTTGTGGCTTCAGAGACCAATGTTAGATATGCAGGTCCTGCAACAGTGGTCACAGGTGTACATAGTGTTAGGGGCTACTGTAGTGGCAGGTTATTTACTTCAGTCATGTTTGTGTTGTTATTTGAGTAACCATTTCTTGTTATGATGTTTGACTTCATGATTGAGAAGGGAGCGCTACTTTGTCCTGCCTCCTTCTAAGGCCTCCCAAAGGTTTGTGTTGATCCCAAAAGCCATTATATCCTGCTTGCAGATGTCTTTGAAGTATAATTTTGGGTGCTCTACTCTTCTCTCCCCATCTTCAGAATGTGCCTGTCTTCCATCCTGGAGAGATGGCCAAGCCAGTGTAGGCACTGATGTTTAAGTAATACAGTGATGGTTGGCAGGTTGGGTTTAGCAATGACTGCAGTGTTGTTAATTCTGTCTTTCCACTTGATGCCAAGGATAGGCTGTAAAAACCCTAGGTGGAAGCTGTTCTAATTCTGTTCTTGATATGCACATGTTGACCATGTCTCACTGCTATACATAAGAACACTGAGGATACAGGCTTCATAAAGTATAATATAATACTGTTGTATTCAGTGGTGTGATTATGTAGTTGGGTGCCTGGGGCATTGGGGTAGTGGCAACTTCTGGTTATGTTGTTGACCTTTTTCTAGATGAAGATCTGAATTAGCAAATTTATATTTAAGCATTATTAAAGCAAACTTAAGATTTGCTAGAACACCTCTATGTGACAGGTTCTTATGACTAAAGGAGTAATTTCTTCCTGGTGAGTTCTTTTAAATCTTCAATTTAGTTCTAGGAGTCCTTTACAGTTACATATATAAATTGTTACAGGTAAAGCGGGACAAGGAAAAGAAGAAGGCCCAAAGAGGCATGAAATACGACAGTAGAGGAGGAAATGAAGGCATTTTGAATTATGAAGGCATTAGAAAGAAGAACAGCTGACACAAAAGATATCAACCAGATTCTTCCTTGTAGGCCCCATATGCCACACAACATGAAAGATGTTAAGCAAGAGCAGTGTAAAGTAATCCCTTGGCCATGTGTGAAACTATACGTGGCAAAGTGGTTGTTCCCAGAATCCTATAAGAAAGACTCTCAAGGAGCTTTTGCAGGTCAGGAAGAATATTGACTCTATCTAATGTACCTATTTATCACTCCTGACAGGACTAGTAGCTGACGGCTCACAATCTGATCTTGAGAATGTAAATTCTTATTTAATTCTGCCTTTCATATATGTAATAGTGAGCAAATGTTAGTGACTGTTTGGAAGCAAAATTAGTCCTTGAAGCTTCATTGTGAAGAAGCTATGAGTTAAATAGTTGAAAAACAAAGATGTGATTATTCATTATTAGATTATTAGTGGTTAAAGAAGGCTGACAAAAGAGTGGTGAATGTATTAGCTAAGGAGTTGTAGCATCTCTCCTTCTAGAAATTTGTGATAGAGGAAGGGGAGCTATGCTCCCATCTACTTTAACTAATCAATATGAGAAAAGATTACCATAAATCAGACTACAGTCCTATTTACAAACTCTTTTCCTACTCTGTATCAGGAGATACCCAGCACAGCATTTTCTTTGGGGCACTATTGCTTTGTGATGTCATCCCTTTCAGCTTCCCAGTCTGAAATAATATGAAGCTGTTAACTTTCCTTTTGGATATGCTTCTAAATTCCTCTGTTTCAGCAAATGATGGGTGGGAAGGATTTCTATTTTATGGGCAGGGTTGAGGTGGGATGGTTAATCATATGGGTTCTGCCACATTGATTAATATGAAATGTCCTCAGGGGGAGTGAGAAGGAGGAGAAATTATTCTGTTTAGATTGATTCTACCTGGTAAATAACTCCTTTTTTGGGTTGATATCTGTGCAGCAGTATTCAGAGCCATGGATGTTGGAGCATTCTCTCATGTTTTTCTAAAATCTAAATAAGAAAATAAATGTACATAACATGGAGAACTGTGAGATAAAAGAAAGAGAATGCATGTTAATGCATATTAGAATCTAATTGTGTAATATACAATCTGAGACCTTGTCTCTATGTCAGATTTTTGTTATATATTGTTTTAAACTGGGATGATAAAAGTGTTCTTGATAGATCAATGGAGGAAGAAAAGTTAATCTTCATCTAAAAGATGATAACAAAACAAATCCTCGATGCTAGTCAAATGTTCATAAAATGTGGTCAGGTATGCCAATGTAGTCACTATACCTGATGGTAAATAAATGAGCATGTACACTAGACAAGATGGACAGGTGTACATGAACATTGGAAAAATGTTGCCAAAAGTGAAGTTGGATGACTTCTTTTGACAAGAAGGGGATATTTGAATCTTGCAGATTTGACATTCTAACCTCTAAAATTCTGACATTTACTTAAAGTTTATATTGTGTTTCTTTCAATCAAAGACATTTGTGTTCCCTATTGTCCTTATCCTTCCTTTTTTGGTTTATTTTCATGTTCAAACTCCCCTTGTCTTGTCTGTATGGCAGACCATATTTCTTAACCATTGCAATCAACAGTGTGAGATAAGTCCTATTTGAGTTTTGCCTAAGTTGTGCTTACACAGTTGCTTAAGTGAAATTTTTGGCACTTAGTCTGGATTCTAATCACGTTTGCTTAGCTATACCCACTTCCTTTATAAAAGACTTCAGTCTAGCTGCTTAAGCTCTGGAGGTGGTAGGCATGCATGTAATGCTATTTAAGTCCTGAAATGTTAGTTGCAGAACTAGCAGACGTGTCTCCCATCTTTTAGCTTAATCTAGTTTAGTGGTTTGAAAACTTGCCCAGAAAGCTGGTCTAACAGAGCCCATTTAGTCCTTTTATGAGAAAGAAGGAAAAGGGCCCCCTATCTGGATAAAACAGAGTGGGAGGCCCCTGTCTTAGGTAAAAGGGAAGGGCCTCATTAGTAAGGGGCAGAAATGCTCCAGCAATGGAGCAGAACAGAGCACCTGCCAAAAGCAATGAGAAAAAAAAAAAAATTGATTCTGATACAGTGATGTGCCTGGAAAAAGGTAGAACAAGGAGATACCCTGTATGACCTCTGAAGCAGGCCAGAAGAAAGCTTGGGACAAATTAGGGCTTATTCAAAGGATTAAAGAAAGGTTTAGGAAATGATCAGTGTTGAGGAGGACCTGGAAGAGACTAAGGGAATATGATGGAATTGAATCCTGGGATGATAGGTTCCTAAATCCTAAAGGGTATTGCAGAGGAGAGTACCAGCTGTAGGAAACTGCATTCCAGGAAACTCTGGTGCTCACAGTCATGAGAAGCGACATGCCCAATGAAGCAATGCTCCCATATATGAGGAAGATAGGCCAACTGGAGCAAGCTCTACCACACCCCAGTCTGCCCATCTTCCTCACACACAGGAGCAATGGTACCTGCCTGGCACACCATGCTGCTCTGCATCCCCATCAAACCCCTCTCCAGGACTTTTGACCAACTGGCCAGGACTGGGCTACAGAAGCTGGGAGTGTCCCATTTTGCCTGGGAAATATGGTCACCCTATGGTTGTTCTCTCCAGAACCTTACTGAGCAGAAAAGTAGTTAAAAAAGCTAAATTAGTTTATTTTCAAATTTCAGTTAATATTAAATTTCTCATACATTCCACATTTCATCAAGAAGCATCCATTCAAATCTGAAATGATTCCCAGTGTCCATGTGGTTCAGAGGCTCAGAAAATGAGAATAAAATGCTAAAATATATGTGATCCAGGTCACTCTTTCATTTAAGGTTTTAAAATATAGAGACCCACTCAGTTTGTTCTTCACTTAAGTCATTCTGAAAACAGTAGAAAACAAATGCTGTCTAAACAAGATTAGTTTTGATCAGTAAAGCAGAGAGACTGACTGTTTTGCTAAACTGAAAGAAACCCTTACATTTTAGAAATGAAGCTCTCTCCTTTGAACTTATTTTTGTTTCTTAATAATTCCTGAGTATTGCCTTTTAAAATGCTAAACAGTGCCACTCTCGAATAGTCTAATATATATATTTAGTTCAATCCATACAGGGGTATAGCTAGCTATTTCCAATGCCCTGGGCAGAGTGCTTGTGAGCGGAGGCTGAGAAGGAGGGTAGGGGGAATGCCAAAAGAGACTGACCTGTTGTGGCTTAGACTTACCATTGTCTGACCTACTGCCGCTCAGCCTCTTTACCACCTAGTGGTGGCTGTTGTGGTGTAGGCTTGGCCCACTGTGGAGTCAGCATAGGCTCCCTGAACATTAGTTGCAGGAGCCCCTGCAACAAGGCTGTCTGGGGGCCTCCATTCAGGCACCCCATCTACATAGGCACCTGGGCTATTGCCCTGCCCACCCTGTTATAGTCTTGATTTATAGTTAATTAAAGAATCTCTTGATGACTTAAGAGTCACTTGAACTTATGTATTCCATTATAGAGCAGTGTAGAATTCCTGTTTTACCTACTACAGTATTTATTTGAAATGCCATTTTGGTAAACCAGAATTGAAGTTTCTGCACCAAACAGAACCACGCCGTATAGAATCTTCCAAGATTGCAAGAACATAGGTGTCTCTCTGAAGCCAGATTACCAACACACTGACAGACATCCACTTGTTCAGTTATTTTTAATAGCTGTCACTTCCCCCCCGTCAACCACAAGAAAAGGGGCACACTCTTAGTTTTCACTGATAACTAGGGAGGTATTTCAAAAAGCAGAAAGCAAACATAGCTATATAGCATTACCTTGAAAGATGAAGGCATCCTATTTTTTGTGTACAATATTGTAAAGGTCTGAAATATGATCCAAGGTGTTTCCAAATGATATCTACACAGAGGGTAGAATGGTAAATAAAGTCATTAATACATTTAACAATTTGGATGTGTAAGACCAGCAACTTTTTAACTATCACAATCAGATTCTACTTGGGAAAACATCTACACAGGGTCCTAAGCTTTTGAGGTGACTAATTTATAGATAGTGTATTTCACTAAGTTCCACTTGTTCCAAATGATAGCATATGAACAATTATACTGAAGGTTTGTGTCAAACTATATTCAATTTTTAAGAGCTGCCATGACAAATGTGTCAAGTCTGTACACCTGGTGATCACTGTTTATCATTTCAAATAGAGAATATAGCAGCTTCTCACATGCAGACATAAGTCCACCAGTCTGAGTGAAGCTCTCTTTATTGTTCCTGGCTGGCTCAGACTGTAGCCCTGAGTTGAAGAGAAGCTGATTCTTCTTGCTACAAGCAAGATATAAAGCAGGAGATGGAGATGGAGATGGAGATGGAGAAGGAGGAGAAGTAGAAGTAGGACTAGCTTTGTCCCCTCTGACTTACTAGCTAGTCAAATTGTTCAGAGATACAGAAGTGGATAGATTTGTGAGAACCAGTGCAAAACTTCTATCTTTCAAAAGTAAGGGTGTGTCTGAAAAGGGTTGGCAGTTCTCTGAATGACACAGACTTTTTTTCTGGATCTGCCTCAAGGCAATGATCCATAGACTGCAGCTTGGGGATCGTGTGGCTCACCATATTGCAGCTTATGGTTGTGTGGCCACTAGTAGTGCAGTCTGCAGAGCATTTGTCCTTCAGCCTCTCAGAAGTTGGACAACCATGTGTTGCACTAAAAGAGAAATTCACTAAATCTGATTTCAAAACTGTCTTAGATGCCAGTGGTATTCTAAGATAGTGGTTTTCAATCTTTTGTCATTTTCAGACCCCTAAAAATGTGAATGGAAGTGCAGACCCCTTTGGAAAGTTTGAATGAAGGTGCAGACCTTTTTGAATTTTAAGTGTGGGTATTCACATACTTTTGATTGATTATAAGCCAGAGGCCTTGTCCCTGAAAACCTGCTAAACCTCTCCCACCTGTGCAGTTGATCCATTCATAGGTATCACCCACAAAAATCCTTGCCTCTTGCATGTTTCTGGACCACCATGGATATGTCACTTCAGTACCACCCTAGTATATTAAATGTATTCAATTAAAAACAGATACATATTATGCAGTCCATTTTTGTTCTATTCAGAGCATTATAGTTCATTACTATTCAGTAAACTATTACTGTAGTTTTGTTCTACTCAGAATATTATAGATGGAACATGTCCATAATCCAGTTTCACTTCTGAACATGTAATACATTTTGCCTGTGGTCCCCCAAAATTAGACACATTTACCTAAGTGATCAAGAATCAACACAAAAAAATAAAATTGAAAGAAAAATGTTTTGCACTTCTGAGGATGCACTTGTAGGTTGAAATACACATTAAAGCATACATCATCAGGTCAGATATACCTAAAACCTTTGCTACAAAGCAGAAAAGCAGGGTTATATTTTATAATGAGAAATACCAGAAATTCATTCCAGTTTTGATTCTGAGGTATTATTTATATAATCCTTAAAAAAATCTAGCTAGATTGAAAATTTATGTAGAAACTCTAATCTTATCAAATTGTAATTCAGGCTTGTTCTCTCTCTCTCTCTGTATTAAAGGAAGAAACAAATTTATGGTACGTTTTATTGTGTAAGTTATATAAATACAGATAATCTTGAATTTTATCATCAGCCCTGAATAAATTTGAGTTGCATAAATCTTTTTTTTATTTTTCTTTTAAATCATAATGGTTAATATTATTATGATACAATAAAAATTTTGCATGAAAGAACAATAATTGTTATGATAAATAGACCTGCTACAGCAGAACTGCTTAATTCTAAATTCAGGGACTTTCCTTCTTCTTTTATAAGTGTCAAGTACTTTCTTATGAATCATTGCACAAATTAAGGCAAGGGCCTATAAGCACTGTATGCTTAAAATGTAAAACATTCAGAAAATATAATTAAATAGATTTTTAAGTGGTAAATTTCATTTTGATAAAAAAAAATTAGATCATATCTATTGATGTAGTATCCTTTTGAAGAAACAAGTGACTTAGAAGATATCTTCTTTAAAAAACATTGATAAGAAAATTTAGATTTTTTATTTTAAAATCTACTTTATTATATGTAATACACATAGGAAAAAAAGTGCCATATGAAACATTTCAAATTTGTTGAATAGAAATACTTCAAGTCACCTAAAATGAAATGTTCTCAGAATTATGTTTCAAATAACATTTTAAAATCTTAGTTTTTCACCTCAGTTTAGAGCAAAAAGATTTTCAAATCTCAACATAGTGGAATAGAAAACGAGCTTTTGTCCAAGACTACAAACAATTGATTCTAGCAGCCTAAGGTTTTTCATTACGAAGTTACTGTTTAATAGGAATCAATTATTAAGGGCTTCTCCTTTATGGTCTTTTGGAGATTACCTTGGCAGTGAACAGGATTTTGTGAGTAGAACATTTATAGGTTAAAATGCAAGATTATATACCTATTTGACACTACGTACCTTATAAGCTATGGCCTGATCCAAAGTCAGCCAAGAATACTATAATTTTCCATTGCCTTCAATAGGAATTTCAAATTCCATTTCCTAGTCAATTGCTAATTATAGTATGGTGGTTACTACAGGCCATGACTGAGATCACGTACCATATATTGATACAGTTAAAGGCAGCCCAATGCCCTGAAAAGTCCTGTTTTCTCAAGCTGGTTGAAAACTGAGATATGTATCCTGATATTCTAGTAGCTGTTTCGTCCTTCATTTTGATAAAGATTTTTTTATGAATTCATATTGATGGGTGGAATACCATTTTGAGGAAAAAATAGATTTTTGATATTTGAAAATTGAAATATCAAAATATTTCAATATATGAAAAATCAGAAAAGGAAAGTTTTCTTTTTTGCTTAGTTCATTACTGAACTGTCCCCCCCTGCCCTCGCCCCAAGCTATTGTGGTCTTTTTTTTTCATGTTGCTGTGGCAGATTCATTGGAATCTGAGAGGGCCAGGCCCTGAGTGCTTCTGCTGTGGCATCAAACTTGGAACCTCTGGGCTATTAACTGTGCACCTGAGCACCTGTACCACCCCCCCCCCCAGTAGTACAGGTGCTGTGTGCCCACATTTTTCTTTTACTGATTGGGCTTTCCCACCTATATTTCCCATCATGTACCATAGCTATGCATCATAAAAAACACAACAAGGATTTCCAACCAGTGATGGGCTTCTGTTATAGGAATATAGTTCATCCAGACAACTCATTCTGCTTGAGAGATAAATAGTAATAGTAGGCACTTCATATATAGCTTTCTTTAGGCACCACAGCACCACAAGCAGACATGAATTTGGGTGAAAGTGACTCAAGATATTTTGATTTTGATTAACAAGCTGAAATGGTTATTTTTTGGTTGATTCAACATTAAAGATTAATTAAGATGTTCTCAAAGAAAACAAAGGAAAAATCAACAAAATCAAATTTCACAAGAAGAAATCTAAATAGAAGCTACCTGAGTAGGACCATTATATACTGTGGTTCTATGTGATTAATTTCTGTGATTTAAGCCAGTATATATACATGATATGTAAAATTTCTCATAAAGAATAATTAATATTTAAGAAATAAAGACATGATATAATTGAATCTCTGTCTATTGAATTTGCTAACATTTACTTCACAGCAATATGTAATAAACCAGTTTTCTGGTCTTAATGTTCACAAGTAACCACAGTATCTTAAAAATCTTACTTATCCCAAATGTAGACTGTAAAAATAAATATTCTTAATTTGCAAATAAAAAAAATAAAGAGACTAAGCACCATGGAGATGACTTCTTTTATATTATTCATGGCTATTATTAGCCAGGTCATGTGATTAAGGTATAGTTTATATATGACTAAATTATAACAACCTATTATGGTACTTTGATTTAGAAACTAATAGTTGCTCATTTCATACAAAATCCAAAGGAGACTTTGATATAGATTATATCTAATACCATGGCTAAGTGATGCCTCCTGAGTCAGGGCGGATGCTTGCCCCCACAGCGGCCAGTCAGCAACCAGCAGGGGGCTCCCCCTACAGCTAATCGCACCAACCTGGAAGTGCCCGAGGTGTACCCAGTATTGCCAGGGGTGCACCTGGAAGTGCCAGCAGTACTTGTCCGGGCATCCCCATTCCCTGGCTGGTGCTACCCATGCACCCACTATGCATCGCCACTGCCCAATACCGACTCTAGTTTTCCAAGGAATGTTACATCCACGGACCTATTTAATGGCTTTTATGCACATATAGAAGTATCTACCTTCAATACTTTAGGATGCAACTATAATATTCTGACAGGGATCTCAAGAATCAAGGGAAGTATTTACTTCATACAGCTGTTTCAAGCTTCTGTAGACAGCCTTATTTAAATAGATTAGTGCTGCTGAGTTATTTCTGTAAATATCAGGGAATTGAAATATTCTATAAAACAGACTCACACTTGAACTTAATATTTTTACTAAAATATTGATTTTTTTTTAAATTATATCTGGCATTTTATGAAGAATTTTAACAAGCCATTAGGTTTCTTAAAATGTTTATACTTCTGACTCTTGTTCTTGCATTTTAGCCTGCCAAACCTTAAAAAATAACTCCACAATTCCCTATTACCCCCAAGAACAGATTATAAAACTAAATGTTTCAGCAGTTCTACCATTTCAACTCCTCTGACCTCAGTCTCTACAGAAACTCTTGTGCTTCAAGTGATCTAAAGGTCTTATTCTTTCCTGTAGGTCAACATTTTAGAAACAGGAACTATTAAATATTGGCAAAGGATATTTAATTGACCCCTTTACATGTCCTTTACTCTAAAAGATAGACTTTGTGACTGGATGCAATATATTAAATAATTTCCAAATCTTCATTAGATATTGTCTGGTTAAATGAACACTGAATTGATTTATATTTTTGTGGTAGCATACCATTTCATTTTGGGCTTTCTTTCATAAGCTATTATTGACTCTTAAGAGGTTCCTGAATTGTTTTATTCAACTGAATCCAACATTTTTCCAATGTCTCATTATTCTAGGTGTTGTCTGTCACAACCTGGTTACTCCCTTCAATTCAACAAAATCATTTTCACAGGTAAAAATGCTAAATCATTCTGGTTAGCAGCAGCTCCAAGAAGGCTAAATTGTTAGTATTAGAATTAAAGATATTCAGGAAATCTTTGGAAAAAAGCAATGTCTTCATAGGTTTCTGGGGGGGAGAAGTGAGGTGAAAGTTGAGAAGAGGTAGGAGAATTCTGTGAAAAAATATTCTCCCCACCCCACAGGAAGATGGTGTGCTGACAAATAGAGCTGCTTAAGTATTTTACAAGAAATTAAAAATTTTCCTTGTTGAAAATATTAGTTCATCAGAACCAAAATATTTTATGGATATAGTACAGTTTCAATGCATCTCCTAACTCAAAATATTTTCAAAAGGTTTGTATTTATCAAAATACCTTATTTTAACACTTCCAAATTAATAAAAAGATCTTGCTCTTTTGGTTTGAAATTACCTTTCATTTTAAACTTTTTGCTTAATGAAAACTGAGATGAGATTAAAATAGCTGATATCAAAACATTTAATCATTATCAAAGAACTGCATGTGGTTTCATTTCCCTGGTGATGTGTTCCAGTACTGATTGCTTGAATGAAGTATAGCCTTCAACGTTAAGTTGAAGAACAGTGAAGCTTTCTTTCCCCTTATAGCTAGGAGAGATTGCTCCTGCTCATCCTGTAGTTAGATATTAAAATTGGAAAGTATAGTATATAGTAACTGGAAATTTTAAGTCCAATTTCCTTGGTAGTGATTTTTAGTTTCACCTTACAGCTGCTCACGGGAGGCACCACAAGAAGGTAGTCACTCATCCTAATACCAAACAAGCCCCCCATTTGGCATGACCTTGACAGAGAAGTGTGGGTCACATTGAACAAACTCACATCTTGATCTGGAATCTTCAAAACAGCACTTCATAAGATAAACATCTTCAACATCCCCATGTGACTGCGTTGTCCAATGAACAGCACAACACTTAGTTGAAAGCTGCAATCTTTGCAAATGTCCATAGATTCATAGATTGTAAGGGGCTAGAAGGGACGCCACAGATCATCAGGTCCAGCCCCCTCCCCCACTCTAGGCAGGAAGAAACTGGGGTCAGGTGACCCCCGTGAGGTGACTGCCTAGTCTCCTCTTGAACAGCTCTGGGGTAGGTAACTGCACCACTTCTGGAGGGAGTTTATTCCACAGTCCAGACACTCTGACTGTGAAGGAGTTTTTCCTGTTAGTAAGCCTAAAGCGACCTTCCAGGAGTTTATATCCATTAGTCCTGGTCTTCCCCAGGGGTACCCTGGTGAACAGTTGTTCACTGAGCTCCTGATGCACTCCTTTGATATAGTGGTAAATGATAAGCCCCATCCAGGTTGGTGGGGTAGATGGAATCTGCAATTATTGAGCAATAATTATTGAGCATTAACACCAGATAGTGGTTCACAGATTTTGAAGTCGATGTCTAATGCCCTACAAAAGAAGAAAGTTGTCAAAATAAAGAATGTCAGGAACCAATGTGACTTTTTTCAGCTGATTTAGAGGGTAAAAAATAAAATTACATAAATAAATACACGAAAGTCCATATATATAAAGAGCTTAGTCTGTCTGTCTGTGTCTGTCTGTAATATTCTTGGATCACTCTGATTGGTTATCTCAGCAACCAGTCACAATGCTTACTGAAATAAACAGAGTGCTTTGCACAGATAGACACACAGTCAGTCAGCTGGACATGGAGCTGAGGTGGGGGAACTCTTGGGACTCTCAAGCTTGGAGGCAGCAGCGGTGTGGGGTGGTGGCACAGGGGGGTGGAGGGGACAGTGGGGATGGAGTGGGATCATGGAGCATGGCCATGAAGGCGGGGATGGAGGGGATACTCCCATACCCTGGCCCAGCTTCTTAGAGGCAGTGGCAGTACAGGGCACTGATGGAGGGGGATGGAGAGGTAAACTCCACCCCCCTACCCTAGGTCCTGGGAGGCAGCAGTGGTATGGGGTGGTGGGTGGCAGTGCTCTGTCCCCATCCCCCCCATCATTCTTGATTCCACTAGCATATAATAAATATATGAAATCTATAAGATTATAAATAAATATTTGAAAGACTGAAAGGTTTGATAGAACAAGAAAATCATTTCTCACCCACCTGTACTGTGATGTTCAGAGAGGCCTGAGTGAAAATGAAAACAGACTTTATCATTGAATGGCAATAGAACAACTTCCTTGCTGCTATTGTGGCCATTACTTTCCGCCTCTCTAACCGAATTGGCCAGTAGAACTATGTAGGTACGGTTCTGATGGCATCAAATCTCATACTCTCTTCAACCCAATTCTAATATTACTCCACCATGAGCACGTGAAAGAAAGAAACCTCTAATCTGGATTCTTGAATCCTACTATTACAGTAGCCAAATTACTGTAGTCAAATTGCAACATTTCTTCATGAGCTGAAATGCGCAATACAATAACTCTTTTAGCAGATAAAAGTTAATAGATTGGTACCTCCACATTGTCAGATCTATGTAAGGCATTTTTAAATGAAAGTCTTATGGAAATCCATCTCTGAGTGATAATAAAACTTCAGGTATTGGAAGCCAGAACATTTTGTATATCTTCCAACATCAATGAGAACATAGCTGAGCCTTCAGTTTTATCCTCAGTTATTAGAACTGCTAATGTGTGAAGTATTTGCCTAGAAATGTTCTGAGTCTTTAAACACATATCTGAATTTACTGGTCCTTTGAAGAAGAAATCATCAGAGTAATGAATTATTGCATCATTGCCTGAGTGATGTCTAGCAGTCCTTTCTAGAAATGTGCTAAAAAACTCAAAGGCAGTGCATTCAACCCAGCAACTCATCAGCATTGATTTATCAAAGGAAAATGTCCAGTTTGACCTGAAACTGATCAAATAAAAAAATTGCTAGGTTTATGAGGAGTTGTAAATGCAGCATGTCAATAGGGTACTTGAATTACGAGATGTAATTGAATTAAATATATGTTGTAAGCATATATATTCAAGGAGGAAACGGCTTGTCCTGAGAGCATAGCTTCCGTTTATCCCTTCTTTTTGGGTAACTTTTACTATATTTGACCTCCGTGTTATCTGTTAGAGGAGTTTTTGCTTTCAGCAAACTTCATACTTAATATTTAAGCTATGGTTTTCTTTGTTAAAGAAAACATTGCTAGGTCGACAAACACATTTAAGGGCAGCTTTGACAACTGAATTCTCAGAGAACCTTTTTTCCAGTCTTCTAACTCAGTCTTTAAACTGGCACACATACATTTTGTGCATTTAAACCTTGGACATACAAAGCATTCACATTATTGTAATCAGACTTTATATCATTTAAAATGATGCATCCATATGGTTTATATACCTTATACCTTATACCTGGATAAAATATTTGAATCCAGTGTAGTGTTATCCTAGGAAAACATTCAGTGAAACTACACTGGTTCAAATGAAACCATTACATGTGTTGACTGTCCACAACCAATTTCCAGTATTTCAGCTAGCATACTAATTTCCTCAGGGCTCCATGCCATTTATTGTGATAAATTGGCTGCAGTTACCTGAGATAACTGGTCACCTGCCCATGCTTGATCCCTATGTCATTAATTTTGGTGTACAAAATCAATGGAAATTATCCTGGTGTAAACACAATATACCCAGCCCCAAATGCTTTTTAAAAACCCAAGATTTTGCTCATGAAGTTGATATTGTAGCAATAGATGCAAGTGCCATACTAGTGGGAGAGTCAGGATTCTTCCTTTTCTGCTGCTTGTGGTAAATCTCACCACTATCTTCTTTATTTCCAGGACATCATAAGTAAATTTGCCATTCATTGTTCTTCAAGTTGTCTCCTTTCCACAATTCTCCATCTTTCTGATGCAAAATCTTTAAATGGTCTGTATCATCTAATTTGTCTATGTCTGTGGTATTGTTTAGCACCATGGATTCCTTGTCCATAATTGGAACTTGAAAGCATCAAAATACAAATACTAAATAACAATAAATGAAGTGTTTGTTTATTGACTGGAAATGGAGCACAACCTTGTGTTGAAGAAAAAAATATTAATTATAGAATATACATAGTAGTTCATCTTGTCTTTCCCTTGCCCAAAACTAAACAGTGTCAGACAGTTTGTTTTTCCCAATACAGTTTTAGCTGTCTAAAAGAACGTAACACCAAGTGCCACCAAGTCCTATTACATAGGACAGTAGATTCTACATTCAGAAGTCAATTTCTTAATTTCAGCTCACTGTGTGACTTATGTTACATTCTACCCAGATAAATATTTCCACTCTTTGTCTGGTGTTTACAGTTTTCCAATATTTGTAGACAGCTGTTCCTTTTAATCTAGTTCTTTTAATCTTTAATCATATGAGAATCGTTCAAGCACCTTAATCATTTTTGATGCTGTGTTCTGAAGTCCTTTCAATTTAACCATCTATTTCTCAGAATGAAGTGCCAGAACTGAATGCAAAAATCTAGGTGCAATTTTGGCAGTCACACAAAGGACTGTTTATACTTTTTTTTCCCATGATATGCTGCCTCTCTTCAAACAGCCCCCAAATCATATTGACCTTTTTGCTACAAATTTGCTTTGCAAACTCATATCTAATTTACAGTCCATTATCACTCTTAGCTCTCTTTCATCAGTGCTGCTTTTTAGGTTACTATCTATTATGCAATTTCTTTGTTCCATATTATTTTCCCCTAGATATACAGATATATAAAAGTTTGCATTTTTCCAAGCTGTATCTCTATTTTGTCATTTTCTGGCTATATTTCTAACTTTTGCTGTACTGTGGGTGCGTGCATTCGTGAGCTAGACTGCACAGTTTTTACAGTCATTTAGTATTCACTTAAGTACTGGTGTTACTACTCCACCCTTTTGCCGCACAGTTATTTTTAGCTGCTACTGCGCAGTAGTGTCTTTGTCATGGTTAATGCCTGGTGATGCTACAGCTCTTTGCTATGGTGATGTAGAGTCTTGTGTAGATGTGCCTGTTGTGTATATCTCTGAACTCATTGATGTTTCCAAAATCTATCTTAGTATCATCTGCAAATGCAATTGCAATTTGCAAATGCAAATGCAAATGCTGGTTTCCCCCTCTTCTGGATCATTAATGAGCATATTAGATAAAAGCAGGTGTAACAGTGATCCTTGAAAGACTGCATTGCACATTTTTGCAAACTGTATACTGCTACAGTTTTGTTCTTCATTAACCTTTATATTGTCCTTCAGCTAGTTGTCACTCCATGCTTACTTATACCAAAGAAACTGTATGTTAATCTTGCAAGTTTGATAAGCACTATCAAATACTTTTATAAAATCAGCATTTATTTGCCTATGGAACTTTCACTGACTCCCTTTCTGTTCACTCATTGTAGAAC
Organism: Caiman crocodilus; assembly: GCA_030014935.1. Classification (NCBI taxonomy): domain Eukaryota; kingdom Metazoa; phylum Chordata; order Crocodylia; family Alligatoridae; genus Caiman; species Caiman crocodilus. The sequence continues at coordinate 216,493,835 of JAGPOW010000261.1, read as the reverse complement.
TACATATGAAAAATATACAGCCATCTTCTGTTCTCTGTGAATCTCTACTATAGGTACCTTTATGGTTCTGTTATCCTGTAGACATTCACTTAAGCCTAAATTGTCATCATCTATATTCAGTTGTACACAAGGCTAAGTGTGAGTAAAGCATTCTGAAATCCCCTTAATGATCCTACTTAGATTATAACACAATCCTTGGGGAACAGGATACCAGCTTTTTTCCAATATTCCAAACTCTAAGTAAGTACTGAAGGGGATTAAGAAGTGCGAGGCAAAGGTATACACCACTGTCTCTCTCCCTCAGTTTGCTTGAGGAGAACACCAGGCACACAAGGTATGATCATCAGGCATGCAAAGTTCTACAAGAAAGGGAAAAGGGGAAAGCAGGGGGCAAATTAAGACTAAGGGTGTGTGCAGTCTTAACATTTAGATTTACCTAGCTAGGGTTAGATTGACCTAAATAACCATCTATGCAGTCACTGGGCTGGGAGGGTAGGCAAATTTAAATTACTCAAAAAATGGTAGGCCTGATCAAAGTTAGTTCAACTGAGGAGGTGACCTGTCTTACACAGGGAACAGGTCTATCAAACACCAATCTATCAAACACCTGCACAGCTTTGGAGTGCAGCCCCAAGGCAATAAAAAACCAAGCTTTTTTCCTAGTCCCATGCTCTTTCCACTCTTTGACCCTGACCAGGCTATGTTTAGCTCCCTAAATACTTTAACCCTCTCACTTTCAGATGGACATACTCATTATGGACCCACCAACCCCTGCCCCTACTTACCAAACCAGTCTCTCTGATCCTGCCAAACACCTCTGGACCAACCACACTCCTCATGAACCTGGTAGTCCTCCTGAATCCTGCCCCTCCTCCACTCCAAGCTACTTATAACAGTTTACACCAGTTTCCCTACATGGCTCCTGGGAACAATGAATGCCTGTACACACTGCTTCTGATATATCTTCACGTAACTTAAAGAAAGCTATGTGAGTATAGGCTGGGTGTAGTGAATGGTTGTACACACTCTGGGTGGCAGTAGGGGCCAGCCTCTTTGGCAGGCATGCTACCAATTAGTCATTCACCCTCTCTGAGTGCCACTCTCATCCCCATTCCCTGCCCAATCTGAAGTTCTTCTTCCTGCACAGAATCTGCTGCTCTGCTGTTGTGCTTTCTGCTTCCTGCCCTGTGTTCACTGCTCATTCTGCTGCTCTGCTTTCTGCTTCTTGCCCCATTTATCCTTGTGCTGCCTGTTTCCTCCCTGATCCACCACATGCCACACACTGATGTGTCACATATGTCACAGGTTGGCTATCCCTGCTTTAAGGCAATATATGATGTAAACTTAGATATTTATTGTAAACTGCAGCAGGGCACTAAGCGCCTGCTACTGAAAGAGCCGGGATAGCTCCTCAGGTGCCGGTTGCTGAGGTAACTGGAGAGAACTAATGAGCCCCACCTGCCTAGCTAGCTGAAGTAAAAGGCAATGCCTGGCTCCTATGTAAATCACAGGCAGGAGGCAGTTCCCTACCAGCAGCTGAGGAGGAAGGAGCTTTTTGCCAGGAAAGAGAAGAGAAGCCTGAATGTAAGAGTAGCATCTGTCACTGTAGGCTTGGGCATGGTTATAGCTGGGCAGCTGTGATTTGGTATAGTCCAGGGGATTGTGTTTGTGTTGCTATTTGTTAAACCAGTGGTTTGGGTGAGGCTATTAGGGATTGGAGGAGGACTCATAGGGGACTCACAGTAGAGTGGGGACCCCAGTGCCGGTGAGGGCACAGCATTCAGGGAGAGGGGCACTTGAGAAGCCCCAGAGGAAGGTCCATTGCTGAGAAGGCCCAGTGTGGGTGTGGTGAGACCCGAAGAAGTGGGCAGCATTGTGGCAAGCCCCAGGAAAGGGGACAGCATATGAGAAGGCCCTGAAGAGATGGTGGTATTACTGAGAAGGCCCTGGAGAGGCACTGAGAGAGAGGCAGGGCTGCCAAGAGCCTGAGTGCCAGAGTGGAAGTAGAGACAGAGAGAGACAGAACAATGTCTGTTACACCTGCGAGGCTTGGGTTGTGGTAGAAGGGTAGTAGGATCCATGCATAGCCCATAAGGCTGGTTTGTATAGAACACCTGAGACAGGAGAACCGTGGCCAAAAAGACAGAAGGCAGCCTCCCTATAAAAATATATAAAATCAAAATCATGGTGGGTAAGAATTGGAGGGTGCAAGTCGGCAGCTTGGCACAGTAAAGGAGGCGGCAGGGGAATGCATGATGACCCTGTCCACCCTCCTGTTACAGTGGTGCATTGGCTGGGAAGGCATGACCTGTGCATGGAGAAGGAACCCACGTCCCTAACTGGGGAGACGAACTTAAGGCTAAACAAGGATGGAGAGAGAGAGCTAGGAAGGTAGTGGGAACACAAACCTAAAAGGGGGCAAAGTCAGAAGTCACAGCCCTGAGACAGTACTGAGGGAAGCCTTAGAGCCCAACCAGTGAAGAGGTGAGGCCAGGATGGTGAGGGCAGAGGATATAGAGAGCCTGAAGCAGGAGAATTTTGCCTGGTCATTGCAGACAGATGAATTGGAGGAAAAAATTGAACAGCTGGAGTGGGAGCTAGAGGAGGCCCAATTCCAGAAAGAGCAGGCTGAGGCCAAGACTGCTGGGGTAGAACAGTGGGTACAGACAGGAAAAAAAGAAGGAAGCTCAAAGGCAATCAAGTGCTTGATGGCAGTGGAAGCGGAGAACATTAGAACAGCTCATAGTGAAGGAAACCCAGAAGAGCTGGGAGAGGGAAGAGAAGCTACAGAAGATGCTGTCCATGCTTTCATCTCCCTCTGCAAAGTCCCAGGAAGCCAGTACAAGCCAGGCAGGGGAACAGAAGGAGGTGCTGCAAAAGTTGGAGGTATCAAGAAACCTAATAGGTGTCCTACAGAGAGAAGTCCACAGCCAGGAGGATTGAATAAAGGAGCTGCAAGATGAGGCGGAGAAACAGCAGCCAAAGTGTAGAGATGCAGAACAACTAATTCAAAAGCTGCTGGACACACTGCATGAAAATCAGGCTCTGACCGAAGAAAAGGGAGATGAAAAAGGTAAAAGCATACATGGCCAAATATGAAGTGCTGCATGGGTGGAACCTGTCACTTGAAAGGGAGTTAGAGATGAGAAAAGACCATCTTGAAGAACAGGTACGGTCCCTTTAACCAACATGTCTTGTAGGAGAGTTTTAAGAGGCAAGGATTAGCACTGAGAGAGAGCAGGCACAGATTCAAAGTCAAGTCTTAAAGCAGCAGATTCAGGCTTTGAAGGAAGAAAATGAAATGCTATGGGCAGCAAGCGACCAGATGGCCACAAAAGGCCAGGATCCTGGGGAGGCAGAGGGGCCAGAGATAGTAAGTGCAGAAACCCAAACAGAAGTAGGATCAAAGGATTAAGTGATGGAGTTTGTAGAGGGAATGAAAGAGAGGCTGGAGACGCTGAGAGCCCAACTAGAGGGGCATTTGGTGACGGTGAAGTCTGAATGCATAGAGCAACTTCATTGAATCGAAGGGGTGAAAGGGTCATTGAGGGAAATGAAAGCTCAGCTGATGACCGAGCAGCTAGGAGACAGGGAAACCTCTGGAAAAAAATGAAGTTCCCTGGAGATGGAAGACTGGTGAATTTAAGGAGGGAGGACGAACCAGAGCAACCAGAGATAAGCAAACCAGAGAAGGGACTGGTAGGGGCAGAGACTATGGTCCTACAAGAAGAGGTCCTGCCAGCACTCCTGGAATGCTGGAGTAAGAAATGGGACCAATGGTTAGAAAGTCATGCAAAGGAGATGAGCTGTATAAGACAGCAGCTGGGGGAGTATTGTAAACCTCAAGTTAAAAAGGGAATTGCAGTACACAGTCAGAGGCCATGAGTGGAAGCAGCCCTAACAGGAGGTAGGGACGGTAGGGAAAGGTGATCAGGTGAGCTCAGGAAGAGAGACCAATAACCTGGTTCGCCAGGACCACATACAAGAGAGACAAGGCATAAGGCGACATAGGCCAGAGATAAGCCTTAAGGAAAAGGGGTCAGTGAGACCCAGAAAAGAAAGCCAGGCCAAGGAGCTAGAGACACGGGGAGGAGAGCTGTCATCTAAAGTGGGGGACAGGCTGGGGAGGAGACCTCAGAATAATATGCAGAATATCCCAAGGCAGGTCAAGTGGTAGACTATAAAAAAGCTTGTGGAAGCAAAAGTTGGAGGTGTAGGCTATGTGAAAATTTATAAAGGGCTTCAAGGAAGATACACTGGCTGAGGAAAGATCAAATACTGGAAGGAAGAAGATGCCCAGAGAGCATTGAGAAGACAGTGGGAGATCTGGGGAAGGCTTCAGGACCTCCAGGGAGGCTATTAGGAGAGACAAGCATCACTACCTCAGGAGAGCGGTATAAGAAGAGATAGTGAACTCCATAAAACAAGGAGCTCGACCAACAGAGAGTTCAGCCTACCAAGGTTGGCTAAAGTGGGGGGGGGGGACTGCCTGTGGTGGGGCAACTACCAGGAAATCCCAGGTGGTGCACTTTGGGGAAAAGGCGAACAGGAGGCACCTTAAAACCTCCACCTCTACACATATTAAATGTTAGTAGGCCAAGACAAGAATTGGAAAGGATCAAGGTGAAGGAGGCCAGAGGGACAAGACCGAAGCCGTCTCGGTGAGTTGAAATCTTGATGGGGAGAGGTATGTAGCAGGGCACTAACGGCCTGATGCTGAGAGAGCTGGGATAGCTCCTCAAGTGCTGGTTGCTGAGGTAACTGGGGGCAACTAATGAGCCTCATCTGCCTAGCCAGCTGAAGGAAGGGGAAGACCTGGCTCCTATATAAATCACAGGCAGGAGGCAGTTCCCAACTTTTGCAACAGCAGAGGAGGAAGGAGCTCCCTGCCAGGAAAGGGAAGAGAAGACTGAATGTAAGAGCAGCACCTGTGACTGGTGGGATGAAGAACCCCCCAGTAGGCTTTGGCGTGGTTATAGCTAGGTGGCTGCAGTTTGTGTTATCACCCAGGGGCTTGTGTTTGTGTTGCTATTTGTTACACTGGTGATTTGGGTGAGGCTATTAGGAGTTGGAGGAGGCCTCACAGGGGACTCACAGTAGAGTGGGAACCCCAGTGCCAATGAGGGTGCAGCATTCGGGGTGCATAGACTCCAGCCCCAGAGAGGGGCACTTGAAGCTCCAGGGAAGGGGGCATTGTTGAGGGAGCCCAATGTGGGCGTGGTGAGCCCTGGAGAAGGGGGCAGCGTATGAGAAGGCCCTGAAGAGAGGGTGGTATTACTGAGAAGACCCCAGAGAGAGGGCACTGAGAGAGACAGGGCTTCCGAGAGCTCAAGTGGCAGAGAGGGGGCGTGGAGACAGAGAGCTGGAACAATGTCTGTTACCCCTGCAAGGCTTGGGGCATAGTACAAGGGTGGTAGGAGCCATGCATAGCCCATAACGCTAGGGTGTACGGAACACCTGAGACAGGAGAACCGTGGCCAAGAAGACAGGAGGCAGCCTCCCTATAGAAATATATAAAATCAAAGTCTTGGCAGGCAAGAATTGAAGGGTGCAAGTTGGCAGCTTGGCACAGTAAAGGAGGTGGCAGGGGACAGCACAACGACCCTGACAGCCTTCCTGTTATATAAACCATGCCTAGCAAACTCTCACAAAACTTTCTTATAGAAACTTTCTTGTTCTATAGGAAACACCTACTAACTGGAAGAAATTGAGCCAGTTTAAGTTTTCTCAACACTGTGGAGTGAAAGTGCCACATTCACACATCGCTAGCACTGATTGGATGTGGCTTCATGGGTCCTAGTTGGGGAAGTAATGCATATAAGACAGTATGTCATATTTGAGGAGACCAGGTATACTGAGTATGGTGTGTCTATGGTCTTCCTCAAATCATGACATTTTTCCATATGTTTTTACTTTAATTATTTTACTAAAACAAATACTTAGATTGTTTTGTCCTAGGTATCACTCTTTTTTTTTCCACTTTTTTCATGTATACTAATACATCTATTGTTTTCCCAATTTTCTCTGTCTTCTAAAAACACTTGTGAGTGGTTCAGTAAGTTCATTAGCTAATTCCTTTAACACCCTCAGATGAATGTTCCAAGTCATTATTAACTTCTACAAGGCCAAAGCATTTTTTCTAACACTTATTTAAAAGGCGGATCTTACAAACACATCTAAGAATCTCACTTATTTCTGAGGTGTCATTAATTTTATCTTCTTCCTCATTTATTAATGAGCTACTCCCAGGTTCATATTTTTTTCCTGCCTGTTAGATCAGAAGACACCTTCTTTACTGCTCCAGCCTCATTTAGCAGTAATGTATTCTGTCATTTTTTTCTGTCTATACCCTTTCCCAAACGTAAGCTGTATGTTCTAGTTCACTTGATTGCATTCAACCCTTCCATTTTCTAGCACAGAGATTTTTTTAATCCATTAATCTTCAAGTATTTCCTAATCAAACCATGTTTATCTATCTATTTTCCAGAGAATTTTTGGATTGATGCAATTTTTTGTACCCCACTTTAGAATTCATATTTTAGCCTATTATTCACATTTCATCTTGCTAGGTAATGCCGCCACCAATCTGCCACTGAAATAAGTTAAAATACTTCAATAAATATCCAAGAGTGTGATCAGACTAATACCTTAATTGCCTCAAATTTGCTAAATCTAATACCTTTGTACAACTTTATTCTGAGAGAGTATTTCTTACTTAACTGACTTCAAGAAGCTTATAGTTACCAGGCATCAAATATCACTATATTTTTCATATGTTCTACTAATCCTTCTCTATTGGGTTAGTTAAATTCTCTGCTTTCTGGGATCATAAAGTTGCCCTCTGTGGTGATGCATGTTCACCTGTGTTCTTTATCAAACAGTCTTGGTAGTTAATGTCCCACATGCCCAGTACAATATTGTACATCTTGGGGAACTCATCCAGAATTTTTTTTTTCTTTTTCATCCAGTTGTGATGTTCTGCAGCAGATATCCATGGAAAGTTCACCTTTGCTTTCCTTTTCTTGTACCCTTGACCAAGGTATCTTGTTTTTTAATGAGCAAATTAGAGTTTACTATTTTGGTAATTATGATATTTGATATACTGTACAGCAATACCAATTCTTTTCCTCCTCCTTTTCTATCTCTACCAGATATGATGTACCAGTTATGAGCCTCATCCTGCCAGTTTTCATATATGAGCATATTCTTGACAAAACATGATTATTACTATTTATTTGTATACAGTAGTATCTAGCAATCCCAATTGACATTGCAGCATATACACGTAGGAAAAGACCATTCTTATTCTAAAAGTCAGGATGGGGAAGTAAGATGTGTTACTATTATTTTACAGATGAGGGACGGAAAAATAAAAATATTAAGGTCACACAGAGAATCTGTACAGTTCTTAGTACAGTTTCTTAAGAACAAGATTATCTTTCATTCTGAAAGATTTTAATACTTGTTTTTCATACACCTTGTATTTAGGCATGGGCCAAGAAAGAAATACTGTTTTAGAGGAAGATTCAAATCCAGAATAAAATTAACATTGTTGTCTGTTAACAAGATGGAATCTACTATAGGTTTGGATTGATGGCCCCCAAAACGTATGAATTGTCAAACAGAATCTGTCAAATGTATACAGTTTCTTTAATTGTTGTCTTGTAGTTCCTTCCTATTTCATTGAAATATATTATAAGAATTACATTGATCAAAGGAAGCTGAGGAGGACTGTTTGTTCATTCTTTATCCAACCATAATACAGGTGATTTTGGGTCTGTGGCAGGCAAGTAGCAGGTGCTCCTGTGTTAAGCCACCCACCTCACTGCACCTGACCACCTTCCAGGCTCTGAGTGCCTCCTTGGGTGATGTCACAACTGCTGCCACCCATGACTGGGCTCTATTCTGGCTTTGTGCACCCTGAGAAACACAGGCCTAGTAGTCCTTGAGGGTATTTGACTCACTTCAAGCACTTGGGAGTGCTTCTGTCAGATGAACTAAGGGAACCAAGGCATAATATAGACCCACACCCAAAAAGTCTCCCACACTAGGAACAAAGGAGAACTTTATTGGTTACAAGAGGTAGGGTTAAAATAGAGTACAGGGTAGAGCAATATCAGAGAAATCCCATAGAGCAAACTGGCATGGCTGGGTAGCCTTTGATCACAAATCTTAGTTACTGCAAGCTGGTATATTTAGTTAGATTTCAGGTATCTGACTCACAACTATCATCCAGAGGCAACTGGAGATTCCCTCTGGAGGCAGGCAATTCCTTGATCATGATGTTTGAGAGAGAGAACAAGTTTCAGATGGTTTAGCTCTTCTCTTCCTCATGGCTGCTGCCCCTTCCTCATCAGCAGTCCTTAACTTTTATAGCCCTTATGACCTCATTTACCTGGTCCAATGGAGGCCAGCACCTGTTGGCTGTGGGGCAACCAATTTGAAATGCATCACTAGTTGCTGGGAAGACTGGCAGTTCCTAGCTCCCCAGAGAGCCCAAGCCCCTCACCCAGGTATGTGATGCCAGTCATGTAGGCAGAGGGAGCAGGTTTTCCCCCCTTCCCTCAGGAATGTATCCAGCTCCGGTTACCTAAAGAGATGGGGTAAGGTGTATACCCTCTGCAGGGCTCATCTTAACCAAATTGTCACAAAGCAGAGTTTTTGGGGAGAAGCAGAGGTGACCTTCTGCCATGGGCTAGATATTTAAAGCAACATGTATCCTTTGAATTCAAAGGATATTTAACAATTCAGTTTTTGGTATATTTGGCACAAATATTTGTGAGCATTAATTTTCTGTGTGTGTGTGTGTGTGTGTGTGTGTGTGTGTGTGTGTGTGTGTATATATATATATATATGTATATATATATGTATATTTTAATGTTCATAGCTTTCATAGACATTAGAGCTGGAAGGGACCCTGGAAGACCATCAGGTTCGGTCTGCTGCCCCAGGGGCAGGACATCAGCTAGGGTCAAAGGATCCCAGCAAGATAGGCATCCAAATGTTGATGGTACACTTTAGTTTAATGGAGCTATAAGAAGGTTTATACACTCCCATGGAATTTATTTGAGTTTAAAGCCTTTTTTTAAAAAGTATGCAGGCTTTTGACCCAAGAATGTGGTACCTTCTTTGCATAATGTGAGAATCATTTGATGCAAAAAATTACCTTTTGTCACACCAAATACTCCAATATTTGATGTATTCTAAACCTGTTTCTAATTTACACTAGGAAAGACCTTTTCAGATCTGTTCTGGTCTCCCAGGTCCCAGGGTAGCATCACAGTAGCAGTAGCTATGTTTTGTAGTTTGCTAATGGCTTTAAAAAGGAACAATAAATGTCAACAGGCAAAAAGGCCAAAAAAATTAGGAGAATTGATGCTCACTAACAGATCCTTGGGGGATTAGTCATACCTCTTCCTGGGCTTTCCTTTCCACAGGCAATTTTACAATAAATGATATAAGATCTAAAAGCACAATAAATGTTAAAGGTTCTTTAGTCAGTGTCTGGTCCAGACAAACAAGGGAAAATTGAAAAAAACCTTCAAATCCTCAGTAATTTTGATTTCTTTAAGAGAAGCAAGGAGAAATTCTCTTTATTGACAGCTTTAATTAACTTGAACTATACTTATCTTGTTTGTATACACAGAAGCACAAAACATTTTATACAAAAAAGCCTGCAAATGCATTTTGTTATAGTTCAGAATACTAGTAATTTTGATTTCCCCCCCTCCCCCCCCAAATAGAAGCAGATTATGTTTGCTCTCTTATTACTTCAGAAGTGTATTCCTGGAAGTTTTCTATTTAACATTCAAAATGCATATGTGTTGAATTCTTTTTATTATAAAAGCCTTAAAGTTATTTGTTATTGTCCTAGTTATTTTCCTCTGGATTATTTTAATGGTCACTTTCCTTTCCTGATTCAGTAATTTACTATATCTAACCTAGTTAAGAAACTATGCATACTATGTGATTATAAAGGATTAGCAAGGACAAATAAGATCGATTTAAAGATGTGTGCAATAATTACCTGTAATAACATTATATACTGAATTGTATTTTTGGTGTTTAATGTTCTTAAAAATTCATCCCCTCTGTTGTGATGAGATATTATTGTCATATACTCAGCTATGACACGCCCTAACAATTGATGATTTCCCTTTATTTTCTCCGCCCTTGCCATGTGCACTTTCCAGGTATCAGAGTTTTTCCTACGTGTCTTCATTCCAGCAGGTTGCCTTTTCCTGTGATATTTCTGCAGCAAATTTTTGCCTGTAGTTTTTAAACTGGGTTGAGGGTTTGCCACCTTATTACTTTTACTTCAGCTTGCTTGGGTACTGCCCTTTATTCTATAGCTCCTGTATCAGTAGTGGCCTTAAGGGAGGGCAAACTGGGCAACTGCCCAGGGCTCCATACTTCAGGGGACTCCAAAATTTTGGTTTCAAAATGCTGGGGAGTGAAATTTTTGCAAGGAAGTGGCCATATTTGATTTTAACAGTCAACTATTTATCTAATTCCCCCAAAGAATATTAAAAAGATCCAACATGCATAGGTCATCAAAATTAAGTGTCTAAGGGGCTCCAAATGACTCTTGCCAAGGGCCCCAAAAATCCTAAGGCCACCGCTGCCTATATATAAAGGGAACTCTTATGATGCACTCAGTGATACCAGACATTCCATTCTAAACCACATCACATGGGCATACAAAAATCATAGAGCCCCAAAAGGTGTAACATCACAACAATGGCAAAGCACACAGTTACACTGCCAAGGAAATAGGTCAGCCCACCTGGAGAGACTGAAAAAATAGCAGACTAGCGACCCTTTAAAAACAGAAATTAATGGATTATGCATACACTTATGAATTGCATGATAACATGTCATGCTTTTCCTGTTGTGTGTTTAATGGAAGAAAGGGAATGCAATGGTAGATGGAAATGAGTATAGTTGAATTGGGGGATGCTATATGCTTGATGTATGGTATAGAACAAGTGAATAGTAGATACTTTAATAAAACTATTACTTTTCTCCATTAACAGGACTTGGTTTAGGTATACACCTGAAACCTTCATTGAACAGGATGTGGAGTTTTGCTACCACTTTTGCTCATCTGGTCTTGATTACTGTTTTTAATTATGGTTGCCTTCTATGACCAGGTCACAAAATCCTTAGATGCAGGTGTTATGGTGGACGTAGTCTTTCTGGACTTTAGGAAGGCCTTCAACACTGTTTCTCACCCCATTCTCATAAAAGAAATAGGTGACTGTGGCACTGACACCTACACAGTCGGATGGGTGGCAAATTGGCTGGAGGGCCACTCCCAGAGAGTGTTGATGGATGGGTCATTTTCGACCTGGTGGGACATGGGCAGTGGGGTCTGCCAGGGCTCAGTCCTCAGGCCCACACTGTTCAACCTCTTCTCCAGCAACTTGGACAAGGGGGTGAAAAGCACCTTGTTCAAATTCATGAATGACATTAAGATACAGGGAGAGGTGGGCATGCTAGAAGGGCAGGACAGGCTGCAACTATATCTGGACAGATTTCTCTCTGGGTGGATGAGAATAGGGTGGGACTCAATACTGACAAGTACAAGGTACTGCACCTAGGGAGAAAGATATTGCTGTTGAGTCTATAGGCTGGGGAACTCCCTTCTCATGAGCACAGATGCAGAAAAGGATCTTGAAGTCATTATTGATTCCAAGATGAACACGGACTGCCAATGCAAGGATGTGGTCAGTAAGGCTTAACCGCACCTTGTCGTGCATCCACAGATGCATCATGAGCAGGCCCAAGGAGGTGATCCTCCCCCTCTGTGCAACATTGGTCAGGCCACAGTTGGAGTACTGTGTCCAGTTCTGGGTGCTGCACTTCAGGAGGGATGTGGACAGCATTGAGAGGGTCCAAAGGAGGGCTGCTCACATGGTCAGGAGGCAGCAGGGCAGCCTTATCAGGAGAAGCTACAGAACCTGAACCTGTCCAGCCTCCACAAAAAGACTGAGTGGGGATCTGGTGGCCATCTATAAATTTACCATGAGGGACCAGTGGGGAACAGGAGTTCTTGGTAAAGTAGTGCATTAATTTTGCTCTACCTAAATAAAATTAGAGCCTCTGTGTGATGACTTAACTGATTTTTTTTTTTCTTCCTCCTTTCAATTAAGTATGGCTAGATGCAACATTATTAATGAGGTTGTTTTGCATTGAAAATGTGTTCACAGTATACTCTGTGGGTGCATCGTTATGACATGCTTTACTGTGCAGTTGAGCTAATTAATGTGCAGTAAGCATCTACATTTACTGTTCAGAAAGCATCTGCACATGTAGTTGGCTCTAATAATGAGTAAATTTGCTACCTGCAAATGCACAATTACTTATTGCGTAGTAGTGCACATGTAGATGCCTGACTGGGAAAATGTGCTGGTCCCTATTCCTATTTGTGGGAGCTCCCTGCTGCCAGGGCAGGCTCTGCCACCAGAGTGTAGGCAGGGATAATGTCCCCCTGCCCTGGCAGCGGGGAGCTCCCAGTCCCTGCTCTGCAGTTGAGGGTCCAGTACTACGAGGTTCTTTTCTCCCAGCCCAATCTCTGTGGTCATGGGGTCTGGGCTGGAACATCCTTCTCTCTCTCTCAGCACTGGTCCCACAACCATGGAGTTGGTACTGGGAGAGACGAATCTTTCAGCCCAGGTCCCATGACTATGGGGCTTGGGCTGGAAGACAAAAATATCTTAAAGCTGGCACTGGGAGAAAAGGATCTCCCAGTCTGCATCTTGCAATCATGGGGTAGGGGCTGGGAGCTCCCTGCTGCCAGGGCAGGGGGATATTATCCCTGCCCAGGTTTCAGTGGTGGAGCCTGCTCTGGTAGTAGGCAGCTTCTGGGGTCAGGGAGCAATCTCCCATTGTCACAGGGCACTAAAGTGCCTTCTCCTAGAAGAGCAGAAACTGCCTGGGGAGAGCCCAAAGAAACCGGCAGAAGCCCAGGTGCAGATTATCAGGGTAACAGGCTAGACAGCAAATTAGCTTACACTTGGACCTGTCAGCTGACTGGAAAGGGCAGGGCCCTGGGCCCTTATAAATCTCCAGGCTGGAACTAGGGAGGGCAGTTCACTGCCAGTGGCCAAATGGGAAGGAGCCCTTCTAGAGGGAGCTAGGTGAAGAGGCCTGAGGGTGAGTCTAGCTTCTGGGAATGCCAGCATCAAAGTCTGATTCTTTTAAAGGGATGGAGCACAATGAGAACATGTGTTATGTTATAGCCCAGGGGCTTATATTTTGTTTGGTGTTTCATAACAAGTGGTGGTTTGGGTGAGGTTATTGGGGAAGAAGGGGGGCCCACTGTAGTGTGGGGGCCCTGGTGCCAGAGAGGGTGTGGCATTTGGGGCTCAGACCCTGGCACCAGAGAGGATGCGGCATTTGGGCTGCAGAAAGCCCAGCACCAAGGGCGCTGAAACAGTCCAGGCTGCAGAGAGCCCAGTGACAAGCCGAGGCTGAGTAAAACCAAGGCCTCGGAGGGACATTGGGCAAATATCATGTACAAGGTTTGGGGCATGGTAAAGGGGTGGTCTGGAGCCACATATAGCCCATGAGGCTGGGGTGTCCTGAGACGTATCTCTTTTGAAATGGAACCCACAAGGGGTCTAGGAACCCATGGGGTTCAGGGAAGTCCATCATGACTGTGCCCAACTGGATGTGAAGGCAGCCTCCCTATATTATAATTACGTCAAGACATGGTGGGTGAGAAAAGAGGGTGCCCACTGGGCTAAACTGGCATGTTTGAGGGGCCCTAGGAGATCACAGCCATCCTTGGAGACCCCACTCCATGACACCCACCCCCTGCTGCCAACCTGACTGGAGGCACATTTGTTCCTAGTCAGGTGTCTACACATGTCCTACTGCACAGTTAGTAATCACAAGTAAATTTGCTAACTGCATTTGCAGGTATCAAATTTACACGCGATTAGAACCAGTTACTTCACAGTAAGCATCTGCATATGTTGACACTGCTTACTGTGCAGTACTTAGCTGTATTGCACAGTAAAGTATCTTGTGTAGATGTGCCCTATATGTACTAATATCAATGTTACACAATACAATGTTATTTATATGTTTTCCAAATACTTTAATCTCAGATCTCCTGTAGCATTTATTGACTGACTGACTTTTTGCATCCAAAAAAAAAAAAAAAACAAACAAAAAAAACTTTAGCCTCTCTCCATGTATATATTTATAGTTGAGATGCAAATAAAATTCATACCCCCTAGCACACTTTCAAAAGCAGGGATGTTAACAGTTAAGTATGGAATGTTTGTATAGATTTGTTTTTATGTAATAATATTACTATACTACATTCTTCCTGCAGTCACTTTTGAAGAAGTTTACTTGCCATCTTAAAATGCTGTTGTGTGTTTTAGTTGTAGCTAAAAAAGACCTTCTTGCTGCAGAAGGCTTCTAATGTTCCATTCCAGTCTGCAGAACATGACTGATCTCATATCCATAGCATCTAGGGTCAGAAGGGGCCTAGAGCAGGCCATCTAGTTTGACCCCCCCCCAACCACTGGCAGGAACGAGTGCCAGGGTCACAAGACCCCAGCCAAGTACCTATCTAATCTACTCTTGAAGATGCCCAAGGTAGGAGCAAGAACAACTTCCCTAGG
>JAGPOW010000261.1:216461725-216479093 GCA_030014935.1 Caiman crocodilus | reverse complement strand
GCAGGAACGAGTGCCAGGGTCACAAGACCCCAGCCAAGTACCTATCTAATCTACTCTTGAAGATGCCCAAGGTAGGAGCAAGAACAACTTCCCTAGGAATCCGGTTCCACATCCTAGCCACCCTAACTGTGAAGTAATGTTTCCTAAAAATATATTATACTGTTGGTGTGATGTGCAGATTTTCAGCCAAAAAACCTCAATCTGCGAGTTGTTACTGTTGTTCTAGTAAAGAACTGTATTTCTTTATGGATTTTTAAGCACTGCGACTCCCCATGAAACAAACCATACCATACACATGAACAACCAGAGTCATAGGAGGCGCATGGGAAGATACACGGGGGCGGGGGGGGGACATGTGCCCACCCTGAAATTGGCTGCCACTGAAGCCACCACTGGCTTCTGCATGTAGTCACTTCCTACACCCCCACTCACTGCCAATGCAGCCACTTGCCACTCACCAGCTCCCTCCTCCACCACTCCCACCATCACCAGCAACCACAGGCAGTCCCTGCTCCCCACTCTCCACCATTGTGAGTCCCTCCAGTCACAGGAGGCACCAGTTGTTCATGAACAGAGGTGTATCCTTTTGCATCTTTAAAACAATGATGGTAGATTCCAGGGAGGGAAATGAATAGTGGGTAAGTCATTCTAGATATGTGGTTGAATACTCTCCCTTTAAAGTATCCACTCTTGCCATTGTCTCAGACAAGATCAAACCACTGGCCTGACTTGGAATGGAATTTCTTAAGTTCTTCTACACCTATTGCAGATACTTGGTATTTCATTGTTTCCAATTCTCTTGGGCTTGTTGAAGGTCTCAAAAATACTAGAACTAAGAGATGTAAGTTACTGGAATTGAGAGATTACATGGAATGTCTCAGCTTTCATTAATTCTAGAAATGTTTTTATACATGGAGCAACTGTGCTCTAAAGGCTTAGAAATGAAAAGGCAAATAAAAAGAACTCCAAATATATATTTTAAAAAATCCCATTATTTTAAAGATTTTTCTAAGGTCTTGGCTCCTGAATGCTTGGGTCTGATAACACTGGTGTTAAATCAGCTGCCAACAAAAGGGAAGGGCAATGATACATGCAATAAATATTATGATATATGCAGGGCTTTAGGTTGTAGCCGTGTTGGTCTAAGGATATAGGCAGACAAGGTTCCTTGGGTACCAATTTGATATCTTTTATTGGACCAACCCAAATTGTTGGAGAATAGTTAGTTATTAAGCAAGACTTCGGGTTCAAAACCCCTTTGTCAGGTTTTTGAAAACCAACTGCTGCAGCTTCCTTAGCCTGATGGAGGACTTTTGAACCCAAAGGCTTGCTTAATAACTATTCTCCAACCATTTGGGTTGGTCTAATAAAAGATATCAAATTCACCCAAGGAACCTTGTGTGCCTATTATGATATATAAGTAATTGTTTTTCCTCCTTTGTTTTCTTCAACCCCTCCTACCTCTCTTTTTCTCCTTCCTTCCCCTATCACCTGTCTTTTGTATTTAAATCACTTTTGCTCTGTGCATGTCCTTTCATAGTATCTGTCAAAGTGAGCTGTTGCTCAAACTTATTCATCCATTTAGTTAGTTTATAAGTGCACCTCTACCCTGCCTTCTGCCATTCAATATCTTTGTTATTTATAGTGACTTAACCTAAAATAACAGGAGTGAATGCCAGGTTTTTATCTTTTTTCCCTGTTACTTTAAATTCTTTTCCAAAATTGTTTTCATGTGTGTTATCCTGGGTTTTATGCACAGGTTCTCCATGACATTTTCTAGAACTAGTTCTGTTTTTGTTGTTTGTTTCTCCTTTCCCTCAGTATTAAACAGGAGAAACTTATTCAAAATCAATTGATTTAAGTCTATAGAAGTGAGAGGAGAATAAGTTTAAAAATCATTGGAAATTAAGCCTTTTATATTTTGATGTCGAATCCTTCAGAAACTGATCCTGATTTCAGCAAAAATATTTACTATCCACACCTACCTGCCATTTACTGTAATTTGGATGAGAAATTTCAGTTCATGAGCTGTTCATGAACTTTGACTGCATGCTGCTGGCTCTTCATTATGAGCAACAGGTCATAGGACATCTAGCTGACACAGTATTGTTTTGATTTTTGATGGACAACTGCTTTAAAAAAAAAACAACACCAAATACTTTGACTCATGAATAAATATTCTTGTTAGCATGTGAATATGCATAGTTGCTTGAACTCTCCAATTTCTGTCTTTTCTTTCTTTAAGCCCTCATTCTAGTCGCATTTATTTTTTGTCTATCCAGTTCCAGCCTCCATTCTTTAGATTCCTCCTTTCATTCCTGCTCCAAAGATTCCCTAGTCCATCTCTTTATCCTGGGCCAGTCCTCACCTATATATCCATCCCCTGATTCCTTGTATCCATCCCATAATTTGCTTCTTCAGTGGCTTGCACGATCTCAGTCTCCTTACCCAACAATTTCCAATCTCCACCCTTGACCTCTAGTGTTCTTTCCTTCTAGGACCCATGTTAAAATCTACAGCATCCATACTCCTTCCTACAGAATTGCCTTTCTTATTTGAAACAGAGGTGTGTCTCATTCTTTACCTGACAGGAGAGGGTTCCTGCAGAACACTGAGTGGAATTCTATTTCCCTTTGCATATCTACATAGCAGCTTTTTTTTTAGCCTCATAAGTGCCAAAAATGTCACTTACACAAAGTGTAGCAAAGACCATTCTATTTCCTTTAGCATCTGCAAACTATAATTTTTGGACAGTTGTAATCAGGCCATATTTAGAGAGAAGACATAATACAAAGGTCCCCTTCTGCTTAATTTCAACTCCCTGTGTTAAAGTATGGGACAGCTAGACCTTCACAAAGGAAATTTCTCAAATTTGTAACCTGGGTAAAAAAAAAAAAAATGATTTTTTTCCCTATCCACCTCTTTTAAAGTAGATGATTCAATGATTTTTTTTTTTTTTTTTAAATCAAGTCAATGAACTCCTAGCAAAGAACTTCTTTTATGGAGGGTCAGTCTTCAGAAATATTCTAAATTCAAGAATCCCACATCTTATGCGCATTTAACTTGCATGAATTCAACTATACCCGGGTAGGGAGAGAGGTCGGGGCTTGAGTCTGTACGCAGCGCTGTTGCTTACCTGGAGGCCCAGCCACCACCACGCTGCCAGCGGTGACTGCCTCTGCCTCCAAAATCCTCCCACCATGGAACCGTGCCTGGAGCTGTGTGGCCGGGTGCTGGGCATGATGGTGGCCGGGTGGCACACAGCCATCCTCATCACCACCCCGCACTGCGCCACTGCCACCAGCTGCACAGCTCTAAATGCAGCTCCACAGTGGTAGGGGGAGGTTTTGGAGGCAGAGGCAGTCACTGCTGGCATGGTAATATGTGACTTCATTATACACAATTTTCGCCTTTATGCGCTGCCTTAAGAACGTAACCCGCATGTAAGATGCGGGATGCCTGTAACTGAAAACAGGGCCTTATAATGGAAATATTAGGAAACCTTAAAAAAAAGTATCCCTACCAGCTTCACTCAAAATAGAGACCCTCCAATTAAAAGATATTTTTAAAATGATAATTGCTACTATCTTCTCCATTTTGTTTACATCCTGCCTTTACTGTCCCTCCTAATAATCCTTTGTTTGCCTTATCAAAGCTTCCAATCTGAGAAGCTGTTTAACTAGATGTCTGTATGGCACATTTTCATTTGTGCCCTGATCAGGACCTGGTGCTCTAAGGCTCTATCTGAATACGTATGATAATAATAATAATAATAAAGGTGAATGTTCAGTCAAGATTGTGAAAAAGATGAAGTCAAACAGTGAAACTGGTCTTTTGAATGAGCTTTCTATATTGGTGAAGTCATTTGCTATAGTATTTCTAAAGGGAGTCCTTTCACTATAAAATTAAACGGTAATGTTGAGGTTAGCATTTACACTGCATTAATTCTTTCCCAAAGCTTAAGATGGATAGACACATTTTGGCTCTGTTCATTGATCCATCAATTCCATTACTCAGCTTCCTGTAGGGTCCTGTACCTGATGCTTCACTAACAGATTACAAAATAAAAAGACATAGTGTATTTAACCAGTTATTATGCAACTATGAAAACATAGATGGGATAACCATAAATGTCTTTCTTGGGTTTTTTTTGTTTTTTGTTGTTGTTGTTGTTGTTGTTTTTTTTCTTTAGCTCTTCCGCAGATTCTGACAATGAAGACAAACTTCCATATAAGAGAAAAGAATGCATTGAGGAAAAATCTTTGTGCATTCATGGTTTTCAAGGAAGCAGTGAGCAAACCTTAAAAATTTGAAGGTTTGCTTCAAGAAGGCTTTGAACCATTTGTAATTCTATGAGATGCTGCTGCTCATTTGTATTATGCTCGGACCGAAGCCTCAGCTAAGCCTTCATTGTGCAACAAGTTGCACACATAATGAAATACAACTCTTGCCCCAAAAAGCTAAATAGGTTCTTCAATACACTATGTATTAACCACACGAAAAATAGTACAGAAGTAGCATCTGCTACACTATTTCCATTTCTTGTTTTGCCAGAGCCCAGGAAGGACAAACACCTCCAAACCAGGGCAATATCAATCACACAGGGGCATGTACACATGCTTGGCCAGCACATAGCCTACCGCACATGTTCAGTCTTCGTGTGTACTGTTCACTCATGCTTACAGATTGACATTGCTGGGAGACAGGGTTGCAACCTGTATGTAAGTGTCAACAATGCCATTTAGGTAAAGAAAAAGCTGCTACTGACACACTGAATAGGAGATAGAATTGCTTTTCTTGGGATGCTCCATGTGGGCTGCCTTCTAAACTGGAAACAATGTAGTTCCACCTATGTGACACCTGAGGTATGATGGTGGGCTACTCTTTTTCTCAGCTGTGCTACTTATCCTTCCCATAGACAGGGCTACGCTGCTTTGCAGTTCAGGATGCAGAACAATGTGCAAAACAGCATGGCATGATTAAAGGTGCTGCTGCTGTGCACAATGAGTTTACCGTGTAGACGGTGCATTTGAAGGCTTGTCTAACTTTCTTTCGACTACATAGTTGGTCCAATAAAAGATATCACCCTAGGACATTCTTGTCCTTTACCATATAGATACGCCCCAAGCCTCTGAGACTTTTTAAATCTAGATTAGGTCAAAGATTGGGATTTGGGGGTATGGGGAATGGGAGGGGCTCCCCCTTAAATTGATCTTTACTTAAAAATAATTTTTTGATTAAAAAAAGGCCCTTCTTTTTCTTAATTTTTTTTCCCTTCTGAAAATTACAGTTTTATATTTCAGTTCTATGTAACAAACTTAAGAAAATCTTAAGGAAATGGCTTGAGAAATGCAATAAAAAAATTAATGAACCTCAAAGTAAAAATTGATCATTAAAATGTGAGTCAATCTTGTTGATGTTAATGATAATATGGGCCCTTTAAATGACCTTATTAAGCATGGGTACTGGAAATGAAGCTAATTGGAATAGCAATTGCAGAAATCCTGGAGTCCTAAGATTTCCACATGGAATACTTCAGATTACCAAAGATATTTCTTCATTGCTAGTTTTAAATCTTGCCTGTCCTCATGTTATATCACAGAAGTTTAGAATGTGATAGGGTAAAACCTAAAAGAAATTAAACACTGCTTCATATAGTATAATAAAGATAATTTTGGAAACTTGGTGCATGTTTCCATGCTTCAGGTGTGGAAAATAATGTCCTTCTGCAGTAAAGTTTGTTGATAGTCCTAAAGCAAATGTTCCTGTCAGTGTTTTACCAGTACACTATTCTTTGGCAGTTAAGAGAATGATTTGTTTATATCTTTTATAACAGATATCTGATCTGATATCTGTTTATATCTGATTTGTTTATATCTACTTAAAAATAAAATTTAATGAAATCGTTTGCAAGAGTGCAATTTAAATTAATGAATCAATATGCAATGTGTTTAATTTTTTTAAAAAAATAGCTGTGTTCAGTTTTCTTTCCTGTTCAAATTGTGCCTTTACTTGCAAAGACTCCTGTGGTTTAAATAACCAGCCAGTGTACACTAATAAAAATCCCATTAAATTAAATGGCCACTAGGCATATAGACTGTCCTGTCGCAATTTCAGGAGACAGTTTGTTACAAGACACCCTGCTATGTACTTTTTATTTTATCAAAGTAAAGAAGAAGAAAAGGTTGTGAATTGTGTTTATTTCAATAAAAAAAGATGTTTCCAGTATATTTGGAAAAAAATGATGCACCTTGGCTGTTTCTTTATGGAAAGAAAGAGTTGACTTATTCCATGCCATGTACATTTATAACACAACCTATAATAAATGTATATAATCAACAGAATCGGTCAGTAATTTTCATCTTCTGAACTATTACTTGTTTCTTTCAGTGACTGGCAATTGAAGAGGTAATTTAGTATACATTGTATTAGAGTAAACTCTTTTAGAGCACACACTGTACTTGTTTGCCAGCAAACATTATTTCTAAAATGGGGGCTGTTTTCTTTGCAAATATTTTTCTTTCTTTCCCTTATTTTCTTGTCAAATTTAATACGCGTGAAAAGAGATGGCAAATAGCAGACTAACACAAGTCCATCTTCCATGTATCTCTGCTGGTGTGTCTCTGTCTTGATCACTAGCTGCCTAAGTTCTGCAGTGGTTTTTATGATGGGTAATCAAATTTCTAAGCCCTTGTGCGACTGTGCCTTAAACTCCAGTGGTCATCAAACCCGCAATTTAGTATTTCTTCCCCATTTTTTCCATATTCATGGCAATCTCACAACAGATTCCTACCTGGCATCCTAGAAAATATGGGTATAACAGGATAGGAATTAATAAAATAACAATAAAGAGAAAAAGTCAAGTAAGATGACAAGTGCATTTTCTTGGCTTAAAAATGAAATAGATTGGATTATTGACAGTGGCATTTCTTAATAAGAGTGAAATGTCTCCCACTGCAGTAGGAGAATGAAATGCCTGTCCATACTCTAGGATAACAGGGATCTAACATCAAATTGAATGGACCTTTGAGTAGCTATTTCCTGATTTATTTTTTTTTCCCCCCCCCAACATCCTATTGAACTAGTCCAACATATTTTTGTTGTAAACATCCTACCACATATCTGAATGCATCATTTATGTATTCTTTAAAAAATATTAAACATCATAATAAAGTAGTCCTATATTTGCCATGGAAGAGTGCAAATCCAACTCAGGAAAAGTTTTATGCATGAAATTAGTTGTGAAAGCATGTTTGCTTTACTCCTCCAACTTTGACTACTTGAAGGTTTTTAATGTTATTAGCAGTAACAATAAGTATTGCTGCTCTTTCTCATGCTGGCTAATACCCCAGTCCTCAAGCTGCCACAGTAAAGAAACAGGACTACACATTTTACAAGAATGATCTGAATCATACAATCGTAGAAAATTAGGGTTCAAAGGGACCTCAGGAGGTCATTTAGTCCAATACCCTGCTCAAAGCAGGACTGTCCAAAACTATATCATCTGAGCCAGGGCTATGTCTAGCTGGGGCTTAAAAACTTCCAAGGGTAGAGATTCCATCACCTTCTTGTTCTGGTGTGAGAAAGTTCTAGATAATATGTAACCTAAACTTCCCTTCCTGCAACTTGAGACCATTGCTCTTTGTTCTTGTTTCTTGTTCTGTCCTTGTTCTTACTCACACTGGACATGTCTACATGAGACATTTTACTGTTCAGTAGACTACTGCACATTGAAGTATCACTGTCTACACATGTGCACCATTTGCTGTACAGTAAATTAGTCTACTTTGCAGTTAGCTACTACCTGTAAATACAGGTATTAAACTAACTGTGCAGTAGACATTGTGCAGTAGCACATATGTAGACACTGACTGGGAACAAATTTGCTCCAAGTCAGCCCCAACACCAGGAGGCCACAAAGGAGAGAGGACACCTCTGGTCCTGGCAATGTTCAATCTTAGATTTCCTGAGGAGCCAGGAGCTGAGCAGCACTGGGAGTAGGGAGCTCTCTGCTCCTCTGTCCACCCAAGGACTGGCTAAGAGCTTTCCCATTTCTGGGGCAGCTCCCAGTCAACCCCAGTCTAGGCAAGGAAGCCCTGCTAGACATAGGGCTTGCCCCGTTTGCATGGGTCTGGGAGAACTCTGCAGAGTCAACTATTTCCCAGCCCTGTACACGTCAGGACCCCTCCCAAAATGTACAGTGGCAGAAGACTGCTGCTGCTGCTGCTGCCACCAGAGCTCTCCTGGTCTCATGTGCATTGGGATTGGCCCCCATCCTCTCTTCCAGCCCCCAGACTACTGCCCTGGGGGAGTCTGAAACAACTCCTGGCTGCTGCATGGGGCAAAGCAGGGTAGGAGCAGCCCTACAGCGGGCTACTCCCTTTTGAGAGCAGACGTGATCTCAGGGAAGGCTTTATAGCATTAATAGTACAGGTAGATATTCCCACTGGGATCTATGGGAAGACTTGCTGTGGGAAATGGGTAAGGAGACATACAAAAAGGGTGTCAAAGTCTCACCTATGACTCTTATATGTTAGTTGATGTTGTTTCCTGGTTGGTTCTTAATGTTTGCCCATATTCCTCACAGTATTTGAAGTGATGTGTCCTGGAATTACCTTGGATTCTCCATGCTATTGCCTCAGTTTAATGCTTCCTCCTGTGTGGCCACTTTTTTCCACAGAAGGCTCTCACTGGAGATTGAAACTGGGCCATTGTAAGGGGACTCTACCCATGCCATCTCTGATAGAAATAAGTGAGATATATGGAGAACAGGGTCTACATGCATGGACCTAATGGGACAATCATGATTGACATCATGTTTTCATTTGAACAAGAGTGTGCCTAAGCAACAAAAGCAAATATGACTCGTCTGAAAATCATTTATGCTGGTGGATAATGAAATCTTACCGCGTGTGTATTGGGATCATAAGATGCCGGAACAGTATGCAATGTTAATCAAGCAGTCATTGAAACAGTGCAACAAATTAAAATTCATTTAACTGACCACATTCCAAATACAGATATTTTTAGTGAGATTTACAGCAGTTCCCATCAGCCTGACAAAAATAAACAGAACAAGGAAGAAAAGCATAGCTCCCAGTCCTTTGTTTATTCATTTTACTTAAATATGTAAATCATAAGTATCTTTTTCTTACAGTAGGGCATCCTACTCCCTCCCTAACATCTAATTAGTGTGTAGAAGAAATGAGTGATAGAAGGCAAAATTCAGCCATCTGCATTTCTCACTATTGTCATTTTTCAGATTGAACTCGCAGGTGTCTTTTAAACAATGATGAATTAGAAGGCACAATCTCTTTTTTTTTCAGTCATTTGTCTGTTAACTACCTCTGTGATAATAATATATTTGCATATTTAATTTCCTCAGTTGTAAATGAGCACCTCTGAACCACTTCCTAATTATTTTACAATTTTCATGTATTGTTCATTATTCATGCATTCTATTTACTAAATAAAAATGACTTTTCTTCTGAAGGACATTTGCAATTATTATAATGCCAAACATACATTACTTAGTTCCAAATATAAAAGTGTGGGTCTGTGATGGTGAGGGAGACACAATGTAGTTTTCAAAATGAATCAGACATGAAAAAATATCCATTTGTTTTGCTAAAAAAGTATCCTCTGACCTCCTTTCTTGTTTGCAAAATCTGAATAAACAGGCTTTACATTGGGAAATAAGCAGGGACTACATGAAAGGAATCCAGTCAGAACTTGAAGACTGCTAGCAAACTGCTGCTACGCTACTCCCTGAAACATTACCTGGTTTTATGTTATACTCTTTATGAGGTAATATTTTACAATTGGGGCCAGGTACAGACATTACGTTGTTACTGATATAAGTGCTTGGAAACTGGTCTAAACCCATAACAGTACAGAAGTTCAGCGCACATAGACTGGTTTACAATGGCAGAACCCAGTCTAAGATTGGTCTGCATCAATGTGTACTCAAACTTAATCAATTTAAGCTAGACTGGGGAATCAAATTTTTGTACCAGATCCCCTACTGATTCATTTTAGGTCACAGTCTGACAGCATCCCAGGTGCTTTTGCAGCGCTACTTCCCCACCTTTGCAGGGAGACATGCTACCACTCACTCTGTGCTTGGCTACTTTAGTCAAGCACCCAGCCAGCCCTGCCCTCGGGCTCTCACAGAGCTTAGTCAATACATTGGCAGATGATAATGGGGTAAGAGGAGGAAAGGGATGCTGGGCCATGCCCTGCAGCCCAGTCAGGTTCCCTGGGGCTATGCCTACTCATGGGGTTACATTGGGATCCCTGAGTGGTACATATAAAGACAAAAAGGAAAGTCAGTGCCTACAACAGCATACATTGAAAGTTAATTACCTCAAAGAAGGGAGTGAACCCAGCTACATTATGAACCACTGCTATTGTTTTGTATTTCTCCACTTCACACTATGCATGTCCAGTAGGGAAATGATCAGGTTTGCCAAGAAACTAGAACCAGTTCTAAATAACACATCATGAAATAACACAATGTCTAAAACCAACACCAAAGGATAGTCTATACTTACTGGGTGGCATTGCACCACCTGATATCAGAAGAAAAGTAGCAAGCCAAAAAGAAAGATCATGACAGATGGAAGGTATTCACTCTATGGTCACACAGAAGTAACTAAATGGCTTAAAGAACAAAAGAGTTTTGTGATCAATGTTGTGATATTGGATAAAATGGCTGACAAGACACAACTGAGGTTATGGAAGGAAAGATTATGCACTATCAGGTACTCTAAAATGGACCTGTATCCCAGGATGACCTTCTTAGAGTGGATGATCTAGACTTTCATTTAACACAGTGATGCCTGAATTGCCTGTGCACACAAGCTGGAAGATCAAAAACAAACATGATCAAATGGGGCTATTTTAATGATGCAAATATATGCGAGAGTGGTGAAGTGCACACTATGGAGCACCTGCATACTTGCTGACTCCTTGATGAGACCTGTATGGAGATGGACCTTGATACAGTAACAGAAAGAACTATCACTTGTGCACAATTCTGGAAAAACATCTAGGTTATGACAAGAACATGAAAAGAAGATTGGCTTCCAAGATCACCACCCTCATTGACTGAATCAAGCTTTTGGCTCCGCCTTAATTCTATACACCACTGTGCACTTCACCGTTTCTCCATGAAATCCAACATTTTTAAACGGGAGAAAAATCTACTGTGACTTTTCTCTCAGTGTTGTCCTCCTTTCCTTCTACCACCTTCTCTCTTTTATTTACCGTGTCTCACTGGCATTGCACCTCTAATCCCTCTAAGATACCATTTCCTTCAGCCTCCTAATTTCTTAGTATCAATCCTTGTATTTCTTAATCTCCTCTGACAGTTTTCCTTTATTATACAAACATGCTCCAATCTCTGTCAGTCCTTATTTTCCATGTCTATGATATGACATCATCAGAAAAATATATTGGAAGATAGTACAGCTCTTCCAAATTCTGAGAAGAAAATGTATGTATTAGAGTACACCCACAACTTCACTGCTCCACCTCAGCCTCACATCAGCAAAAGCCGTTTAATGCTTGGAATGCTACAATACTATAAATATGATCCCTTAAGTAATTACACAGCTTTACATCCTGTAATATATTTGCTAACACTTTATCTTCAGTGTTATTCTATGCTTATATAATTTAGATTGGATAAAACTATGACTGCTTGCTTCAAAAATAATAGTCAAAATTTTAAGCAGATGTATCAAGAAGTCATGACTATTTAATAATTAAATATTGAGGGACATTCACATTACAAACATCAGCTCCTTTTAACTATTAATTAGCAGACAATATAATTTGTCACAATGGTCTGCTGTAATAGAACACTATTGTGTCTGGTCCCATATCAGGATACAAGGTAGAAAATGATGAATGGGCATCACAATGCCTTGTGTGTATATTTTGAGGCAAAGAGCAACTGATTTGGAGCCCAAAGAGTAATCCAGCCAGATCCAATATTTTGAATGTTTTTTTTTTAATTTTTTTCAGGAAAAAAAAATTGGATCTGGCTGGATCCATTTTAATCCTGCCAGAATCCTTGATGGAACTCCAGAGTTCTTCAGAAAACAGTATGAAAGCCATGGCTGTAAGCAACCATATCTCTAGCAGAATAATATTTTAGGAACATAAGAATAACAATGGGCTTTGTTAGAGGTACATCTTAGGAGGTTACCTGTATGGACCATGCAAAGAATGAAAAGCAGTGTAACCAGTCTAATAGCAGCTAGTGATAACCTAAACCTGGTTCATGAGATTTTTTGGCTTTTGCAGCTGTGTTCATCAAGTGGGCTAAGCTTTCTTGACAGGAATGGGAACAATATTTGTATACAGTTACCAAAATCTGAAGAATTATGTTGCTCTCTTTTATAATTGGACAGAATAATGGTATAAACCTATTATTCTAGTCTTTGTTTTATTGCAATGTAATCTTTCATGTGGCAGAGCTCATACAGACTACCTCCTATGGGCTTTTTGTTGTTATTGCTTCTTTGTTTTGGGTTTTGCTCTGTGTGTGTGTGTGTGTGTGTGTGTGTGTGTGTGTGTGTGTATACAACATAATCATAATGTACTGTTTCCATATTTTTGAACTCATTCTTCCTTTGAGGGGAAAAATATCACAAGCTCTAAACTTGCTTGGATTTTCCTTGAATCCATTCTGCTTTTTCTGGTTACTTTACTTTGAAGCTGACATGTTTTGTGCTTTATCATTGTGTGTAATTTGTGAATTCTTACAGATTTAATGCCATCAGTAACTTCCTGGCTCATTTTATTGGCAAGCATATGACTTCATGTTCAATCATTATTTTCTTCTCCTTGAATCTTGCCTAATTTTTTTGCACCGTAATTCAGACAGATCCATTTGAAATTTTGTATTTTAAATGTATTATTCATCCAGAGGATCCTCATCTTATTCATTTTGTATAGAAATGTACTGAGATGATAAGGAATAGTCATCATTTATTTTTTGAGTCACACTTGTTTTTCTTTCCTCCTTATCTTTACTCTTGTTTGATATTTCTAGCCCTTATCTACAGTATTCTGGAAGTTGCATGCATTACTAATCTAGTAGCTTCAAATATTTCACTGTTATTTTTCATTGCTGTCTTCTTTTTTTATCAGATGCAGTGCAAGTGAACAACAGAGGCTCCCTGGATATAACAAGGGCTACCGATCCATGTCCCTTCCTCCAGCATGGAGAGAGAATATTCTTCTTCATTAGAGCTTCTATAATCAAGGCTCATTCAGAAAAATAAAAAATCTTATTTTCAATTGGAATTAGGAAAAATGTTTTTTTACATAACATCTTACTGTAAAGTGGAGCACTGCACTGACATTTGGGTTGCAATTTACATATTTCAATACATTTGAGTAATCTGGAACTTCGATTCTATTGGACTTTGTTAGACATGGAACTTCACTATGTGCAATTTCACCAAAAGAAGCAGATCCAACTGTGTTTGCATACACTCAGGATAAACTTTTGCATTTTGGACTCTATTGTATTCTGTTCTTTCATGGATATGTTTAATGTGCAAAGTGCAAGTAGTCCGTTCCTCCCACTTTTAACAGCTCAAAAAAGGCAGATGACAATAGAAATTCCTGTGAACAGGGACTACTTGGACATTGTTTCTTCTGGAAACAAAGCAGAGTCAGAGAAGGATGACCCCATTCCTCTCATCTGTACTGAGCTATGGAGAAAGCCCAACAATCTCTTGCCCTCAAAGGTAATCTAATCATATTCCCTTTCACAATGCATGGGGCTCTGTGCTACCTGCAAAAAAGAACCCTTTGTTCTTACATGCCTCAGACCTTTCTCCCTTACTCAAAATAAGACCTTTCCCATATCCCTGTGAGAAACATCAAGGTACAAAATCCCTTTATTTTACTGTGGTAAAAAGCTCTTCCCAGAAAAATGGAGTAATTATAATACAATTTTATTTTTTACTATTTCCCCATAGAAAATTATTTAAAAACGTATTCTGCTTAGCTTATTTAGCTAGCATGTAATTTTGATACATTAAATATTTCATCCTCCTATGTACTTTTGGTTCTTACATTGTCTTAACTGTTCCAAAATTAATTGGATACTGACACTAGTGACAGATAACCGTAATTTGGAAGGTCCCAGAACATGCTATAATATAGTCATAGAAATATGGTTTATACCTATTACTCATTACATTGTAGAAGACATAATAAAGTATATGGGTGTAGCTCTCAGCTACAGAAGTGTCACCTCACTTCTGAGGTTTTCATTTTGAGATAACCATGCTCTCATTTTCAGAATGATCAAATGAGTTATGGTCACTCTGTCCTCTGCAAAATAGTTCCAAGAGGCATCCAAAATTAGACACTATTTTGAAAATGTGGACTTTATAATCTTATTTTTTAAATATCCATTTTAAAAAGCATATGGTGTAGTTTATAAAGTATTAGGGGACTTTAAAATGGAAAAGGCAAATACTAATACTATTAGTTGTATGATAAATAATAAGCTAATAAGCATTTTTATGAAGGGAAGTCCTGAAATTGCAGCTAGGCAAAACCCCATGACAACCCCTGTTGCTAGTGGTTGCTGAATGTTGGGGAGCTCTCACACAAACCCCTAGTAGTTGAGACATTCACTCAGGAAGCAGGATACCCAGGTTCTAGTTCTTCACTTCTTCTTTTGAAGCTGAGACATAGCACCCTGCATTTAATATATGTTGGATAAAATGGAGTGAAGTTCATTTTACTTATTTTCTTTTGACATCTAAATAACAAAATAAGGTCACCAAGGTATATGGATCCCATTGTGTCTTTGATCTGCAATGTGAACATCAGGCTGAAAGCTGTTGACCTGTCTACCTGATGTACCATTTGATAGATCAAAGAGACCATCCACTGCTTCTCCATGACACATAATGGTAGCAATTATACAGTGAGTTATACACAGGCTTATATGGATAAGAATTTAGTAAATGTGAAATCCATCAAGGTGATAAATCAAGCAACTTAGTAATATTCGATTTCTTCTTTGATCTGCAAACACAAAATCACAATGAGGACATTAGGAAGTATGGCTTTCAAGTAAATTGCTTCTCTAAGCAGGTCTATAAGCAGACTTAGTAGGAAAAAGGTATATTAAGTACTAACACAAATGCTCTTTTTCTGAATATTTATATGGATTTTTTCCTACCCTCATGCTACTCCTGATCCTATGAAATCAGGAAAAACCTAAATGCTATCCTTTCTATCATTTAAAATAGAGGTCATTTTATACCTAAAAATCTGCTGCCCAAGGACACCAGAACAAGGGGAATTCACTTTGACTAATCACTGCTTGTAGAAATGTGTCCATCATTTGATACCAAACAACTTTGCCAAAGAATACATCATTTGTATGTCTACATAAAACCCACTTGTAATGAATACTTTTCTTTTCTTTGTCTTAAAAGATAAAACTTCTTTACATTTCTTGAACTCCATGTTCCCTGGTATGAAGCCTATCCTGGAGTCTCTTCCTTTACTTGCACTCCATCCTTTCTAATTCAGGCTCTTGAGTGAGCATGAACCTCAACAGTTTCCATTAAGGCATTTAACTTGGAATTCTAATTAGTACAATAGGAAGCATAAACACATTTAATTTCCACAATATTGAAATCCCTAAATGTGGGATTCCTAAATGTATTGGATCCCTCTCTTTCAATTAGTTGGTATGGCAGCATGAATTGTGCTTCTTTAGATATATATGGAGATTAGGTAGTGATTAGGAAGTTTTTTGTAAAATGAACACATTAACAAAATTAACATTTTTAATGCACGCATAAATTTAGCCATAAAAAAATCAAGTTGGCTTTGATATCTTTTTGCAAGTAGTAGATGGCTTCAGTTCTTACAGTATTTTAAGTATTTTGAATAGAAATGTATTGAATTCCCCTTTTTCACTTACTTTGTGTGACAGAATTAACTGTCAAAGGGGTTGACCTAGTTAATCACTGATTCTCCCAGGGTCTGCTAGAGTGTAGAAGAAACCTAGGATTTTTATAAACCAAAGCAAGCTCACTGGGCATGGGATAAAATGGAGATAGGACTGCTAAAAGCAATATTTGAGAAGATGCTGCTCAAGAAACATTCTTCATAGTGGTGGGCAGGATGAGAATCAAGCACCTGAGGAAAAAGTTACAGAGTTTTGTCAGATTTGGGGACAGTTCATTCACCCTATTAAATTTTGGACTTGCTGGAGATGTAAAAACTTGTGGGGAAAAGACTCCAAAGAAGTAAGGTATATGAGCTGATAATCTAAGTACTCGTATACTCTTTTAAAAAGATCTTTGGATTCATTGTGACACACCAGGTAATAGTTTGGTGACAAATGGTTTCTGTGGAGGTGGCATTACAAACTGGAAGAATGGAAAGTAAAAGTGAAAATGCTTTTAGTGAGTTACAAAGAAGACAACCATTTCAATTTGGAAGTTCTAGCTGCAGAAAAGGATTATTGAACATCATAACAATGTGGTCTCATCTCTTTCATTTTGATATTAGTGATATAACAGAAAACAAGTGCCTAATCTGAGAGTGCCTAATCTGTTTATTTTAGAGCAAATGTGGTAAATTTTAGACTCATCGGTATACAGGTATCTCGGTTCACCATAGCACAGTTTTGTCAAGGTATTTTCAGAATGTCAGCAGCTGTGGGTACAATATCTAAATAATATCCAACAATAAAACCCAGGAGAAGCATTCCAGAAGAGATGACAGAATCACATACAAGAACTGATCGCGCACAATATATCTGTTTTATTTTCTACATGCAAAAGTGACAAGATGAACAAGTGGTTGGATTTCCTTGGTAGCATAACTTTGTGAGGAGCAAGCAGGCACCAAGCTTGGGTGCCAGTTCAGAAGGGGCACCCAAATGGCATCCCCCAGGGAACCTATGCTATTGTCACAGCACCCAGCTTGTGTTTGGGGAGCTTGATCTGTGGTAGCAGCATTCCATGTTGCTCCCACCACTCCAGGTGTAGTTCCTGAACAAGAGGTAAGTTCTTCCCTCTTCTTCTTTTGTGTTGCCAACGGAGACAAAATTTTAAGTTATACCTTACTAGATTCAGCATTAGTGACAATGCTTCTGTATGCTTAAAGAGTGAAAGAAGTAAGGCTTTCTTTTTGAGATCCTCCGTGCCCAAGGGGTGACCGTTCCTACCCGATACAAGAGGGGCAAGGGTGCCCGGAAGCCCCTGTGGCAAAATAGGGATATTCAGGGGGCCCTGAGGGCAAAGAGGGAGGCATACTATCTTTGGAAGGAGGGAGCAGCCTCCAAAGAGGAGTACTCTTCTTGTGCTCA